>CM077466.1:15500147-15830147 GCA_039654755.1 Calcarius lapponicus
CAGCTTGGGCTTTATCCTGCAATGCAGGGCTGATGTATTAGAAATTAAGTTATCAGCTGCTTTCTCTCTAAATTACATGCTGAAACACCATATCAACCCATTTGTGAGGAGCACTGCCCTGGGTGGGAAGATGTACACAATGCAGAGGTTTACTGGGGGATTAAAGAGGGTTTAAGCTCTCTCCTTCTCCTTATTATGAATACCCAATGTAAAATGGTACCCAGATTAACACAGTCACGGCTAGACTGGAGACATATCAAGGCAAATGTGTGTGTTCAGGACCACAGACAGGCCCCTCTCAAGGCCAGATACAGTCTGTTCAAATAATGGTTTGCAGGACACCCTAGGAAGAGACAGGTGATGTCTGAAGTCCAGACATTTACCAGGGAGCTTGGATGTAAGAGAGGTTAGAAAATGCCATGCTCGTGGATCCTCTGAAAAGTGCTGGCTCAGTGCTATGGATATGCCAGCATGTCGATACACGCATGACCTTATTTTGGCATTTGAAATGCGTAAATTCTGCTGACTCCCAAACCACACAGAAAGTCTTTTGACCTAGAACTGTTCATAGAATCACAGAATGATAGAATGCCTCAAGCTGGAAGGGACCTGTAACTGTTGTTTGAATTATTCCAAGTTTTAATGTTCTAATCAGTTCTTGGTTTATACAATGGGCAGATGTGGTCGTGCATTCCCCCCACCCTTGCTCCCCTGGGCCAGACTGTGATCTGAGAAACGCTCATTAGGCCTCAGCCTTGTGAACAGCACCTGGGCTAAGCTCCTCTTGAGCTTATCAGAAATACTGTCTGCTTCCATGAAATTATGCTAACAAGCTCCTGTTTCTAATGAACAGCCTTGGAAACTTACATTTCTTGCCTGAATAACAACTCAAGAGAAGTAACATTTTTGTAACTGAACTTTCAAAGGAAATTAACAACCTGAGCTGCAGCCAGGATGAAAAATTATTATGACTAAAGCCAACCTTCTTGTGACCCTGCAAACGGGGTCTGAAGTGAGACCCTTTGAGCTCTCCTGGACCACGGTGGGAGGGGACCAGCAGCCTGCCTCCGTGCGGGACTTCTCTCAGAGCCAGTCAACTCTTAGATTTGGTATATTTGCAGAATCACTGCCAAACAAGGGCAGTGAATCCTGAGCTGATATCCCTCACTCTTTGAGGCTTGACCCCATGGCCATTTAGAAGATGCAAAGGCATCTGAAATGAGTATTTCACTGGATTCAAGGGGTATTATTCACAGATATACCTTTTACCTACTCCTTAGGTCGGTGTGCATGCAAGTGTGAATATGCCCTAGTGAATGAAATGCTGCTCTCCTGGATTCTTAAGTACTTCATGTTTGTAAGTTAGGCCTGTAAGTGAGTTACTGTTGTGCTACAGTGAATTCTAAACGAAGCTTTTATTAAATTGTTTAACTTGACGTATCAATTAAGTGCTGTTAAGTTCAAGTGCTTTTAAACCTTTTGGCTTAAACTGTTGGTCAAGTCCAGGGCTCAGTTTAATGTTGCAACTAGACAGGAAGGCCCTCCTTATCCTTAATTTTCCTCTCCTTCTCCTTTTCCCCCCACACTGTCAGCCTCCACATAGGTAATTCTTGGGATGATTTTGGTTTTAGATACATTGATTTTAGATATTAGCTGGCTTTTTCTCTGCGTGCTTCAGCCATCTAGTGAGAGTAGAGAGAACCTTGCCAATGAACTTTGTTGTGCTTTTTTATTAAAAAATAATGCTTTTGCTGATGACTCTTAAAGTGACCGTAAAACACACATTTGCAACAGCAAAGAAGTAGTTTAATTGCACAGACTACATGGTAGTGTTCTTCATTTTTTTTTTGAATACAATTATCACAGGTCTAGTTCTTTTCAAATGACAAAAAAATCTTTGATGACAACACTTAATTGCTTAATTGTCATCACGAGCAGATGCTACCTATTTAATCTACCATTTAATACTCAAACCAACCATTTGCTGCTTTTATTTGCTCTTCCTTCCAAGTAATACATTAATATTATATTTTAAAATATAACATTTTCAAAGATTAAATGGTGTCTTTATGTGACTGGACCATGCACATTTATGGTAACAGCATTACCAAAACTCATTGTCATACTACAATGGAATTTCTGCCTGCCTGGTTCATTGCAAACCCCACTCAACAGTTCTGCTGCAGATGTAGTCACACATTCACGTGCAACTGCTTTGTGTCAGCACTGTCTGGATTTCCATACCTTAGAAGATGTTCCCATTTGTTTTCTAGAGTGAAATCTTGCCTTTATCATATCTACGTAGTCAAAACTGGCCCAGTATCATTCACATTAATAGATCTACAACTTGTAGCAAGGTACTAGAGTACACTCAAGGTACATTGCTTATTAAAAAAAAAAACAAAACAGTGTGAAGGTTGCAGTATAAATTTTATTGTTTATATCTTTTTTACTGTTGATACTAGACTTATTCCCTCCCCCTTAGATTAGAGGGAATCTTTGTATTAATGTGAAATTTTAATGGCTTGAAAGATTTTGGATTACATTTGCTTTGACCTCCTGAAGTAATGGTAGGAATTTTCTCTGCTGAGCTAATTATCACTTGAAATTGTTCTGAGCAATTGTAGATCATCATCATCATCATGTTTCACTGCTAATCAGAAAGCATCTGCAGTGCCATATAGCAGACATGAAACGCGCAAACTGTAGTACATCTATTTAATGGAGCAACAATTATTTTACTCTTTGTGCTTATCGAAAGGTAACCCTAACGTTGTCTAATGAATTCTGCCCCAGCTGTGCGTGATCCTATAATTACATAGTTCAGGCTCTACATTAGTTAATCAAATGGTTTCTTCAGCTCAATTTTACAATCATTCAGACCCTAACTCACTGTGGTGTTTGCCTAAAATCAGGTTTACTCAGTGGCCAGTGGAATCAACTTCACTGGCTTAAATGGATGGCTGAACACATAAAGGTTTTTCACATACTTATTTTGAGGCAGGCTCTGGCAGTAGTTTGATGAGTAAAGATCATACTGTGGAGCCAGCTGCTGTATTTGGAATTAACATATTGATTGCTGCTAGAAATTATTATTTAACATATAGTGTCAGTGGCATAAGACTCTATTTGAACACATTCATTAAATAATCTAAAAGTAAAGAAATCCAATGAATAAAGTCCCTAGAGATAGTAGCCAGTAAAATATCCCTTATATACATATTTCCTATCAATAACCATTTTTTTTTCTAAAATCTGTGGATTAGCATATTCTTCTTGTGTCTCGTTTTAATGTTTTGTTCCCAGCAAAAGATGTCTCTCTGCATGAAAACACAGGAATAATGTGTATCCATGCATCAGCCATTTAGCTGTTAGCAAACAGAGATAATGGCCATTGGGAATGTAAAAGCTAGACTACTTGGCTGCTCTGACAAATGAAATCCAGGAGTAATGAGTCACACTAGATGTGATCCTTTAAAAAGAAACGTTGGCAAACTCTCAGATTTTAAAATAACTTTGCTGAGATCAAGTGGAGCTGTCTTCAGCCATGATGAAAAAGCTAAAATTGAGTATCTGACTGTGCAGATAATTCCAGCAGCCTGGCAGCATTCATTTGTGAAGCAGCCCAGGCTGATAAGATGCTTGCACTGATGCTAATGCGGACTGGACGGTGCGGATGCGTATTGCATAATCCCTGCATACATGGCACGTTCATTCATACTCTGCTGCCTGTGCTTATCAGCCTGGAGGGATGAAAATGTACATGTCTGTGAGCCAGCCTCTGCTCTGGGGGATTTTGTTTTACTCTGCACTGAGAGGCAGATTGCAGAATGCTTGCTTTCCTGAGCAAGGAAGGCTGAGCACATTTTCCCCAGCAGCTTTAGCAAATTTAGTCAAAGGGAAGAGTGCAGGTATCTCACCCACCACTACTGGTTGAAGGTGGAGCCTTTTCAGAATACATAAAACACACAAGTCTTGAGCTGGATTTGCAAGATGGATATTTATTCACAAATCATCTACGTTCTTTGGCTTTTTGTGGTAATATGCTGTTTGCATCCCTTAGTCAGAAGTAAAATGCAAGATTTTCATTGAACTTTGACTGTTTGTTCTACCTGAGTGTGAACTAAACCCACCCACTGCTCTACAGTTTTTGGAAGCAAAATTTTTCTGGTACTTCTTGCTGAAGGAAAAGCTTTTTATCATTTCTCTGCAACTCATGATTGCCCACATCCAGTTTGTGATTCAGGTACACTTAAAAAAATATTAGAATAATATGATAGCTCTCATCGGTCTGAAAAAATAGTTCATGCAGAAGTTCAATGCTTGCTTAACTTTTTAGTTCAGCAAAGTTTAGCTCAAACAAAGTTCAGGGCTATGGGAAAAAAGTCTACCTGTCAGCATAGATCTTTTAGGGTTTGAGGAACCACACATTAATCAGTAGAAGCAAGGCAACGAGCAGAAACAAACAAGGTGAAAAATCCCAGACACACTCCAGTTTTGTCAAAGTGGATTTCTTACAGACATCTTTTCAGGCAGACTTCTTTTGACTCCTAATTAAATGTCTTTTGCTAGATGAAATCAAACCTTGCACTTCACTGCTCTGCTTTCGTAGTGTGCAATGCAAACTACTGACTGAAATAATTTTATTAGGCAGAAGAGAATTTTTTAAATGGTTAAATTAAAATCACAGCTATTTATGCTTTTTCAGCACTCTATGATTTTGTGTCTGTGTGAGTTCAGGAAAGAAATTGTAGGCATACAGTAGTGTTGGGCAGTGTTCTGTAGAATATTGGTATTTTACAGATATGTCAGACTACAGAAATGGATTTGGGAAATACAGAAATGAATGATGTATAAAATGCAAAGCAGAAATGTCACTGATCACTGATATCACTGTTATGTTCAGAAAGAGGCAAAAATTCAGTTTGACTCTCAAGCAAGTTAGCAATACTTCCATTTTATCTAGGCTACTTGTGCTTTCCCAGCAGAAAATTCACATTAAATAACATTACACAGAGAAGAAGAGACTATGTAATAGTGGAGTCTCTGTAAAGGTTTTATCGCTGGGAAATTGGGTTGCCCGAGTTATTCATTCCTTGGTATATGGCAGATATTTCAAAGAGAAGTAAAAGAAGGCTTAAGCAGCATTCTTAAAATGTCCTTGCATTGTTTCTTTGTATATATTTCTCTGGATGCTTTTGTTACTATGACACCAAATGATCTGATTACAAGAGAAGAAAAGCTTCATAACCAGTGCATCAACCACTGGATATTTTCTGCAAGGGATCTGATTCAACCCTGCTGAAATCAATAGGACCTTCTCCTTTGATTGCCTAAATTTCTATATTTTTAGTCTTCATCCTAATTTATTGAAAATGTTTTTCAAATGTAATAGTTTAGTACATTACCCAACTAGAAAGAATTCTCTGCATGCTTTTGCAAAGCCAGGAATGACCCCTGGCATGATCACCAGCTGTCAGAGTGAATATTTTAATGGCAGATTGGGAATGAATGAGTATCATGTATCCCTCTACTTGAGGTGCTACCTGCTGTCCTCAGGAGAGAAGAAGGGAGAGAGGATATGTTGCCATAATTTTCTCTTCTCCATAGGGTCCCTGCCAGATGCAGACACCTCTTGGTAACTGAACTTGTTGGTATGAGAGAAATATCCCTGGGGGAACATGAAACTGATGGCAGAGGCCAAAAGGGAAAATTTATCAAAAGTACGCGCAATTTTTCACATGGCTTTATAATTTATTAGGAAAAAAAGTGGATAACATGCTCCTGTGATAAGTCAGGCACATGTCAAGTGAGATACTTCTTTTGTTTTGGTTGACAGTTTGTCAGAAATAGTGATTAATCACTGTGTCTTAAGCACAGCAAAGCTAAAATTCAAGTGTAGGACTATCTGAGCCAAAGGAATACACACATTGTCAAAAATGATGACAAATTTTGAATTATATGAAACAAAAGCAGAAAATAACTGAAGAAATCATCCAGTCATTTCTCCTCTCTGAGGCTGGATAAGTTATTCTTATTTCTGATAGACATTTGTCCAAACATCTTTTAGGGTTTTCTCAGGTGGGATTTCCAGCGCTCTCTCAGATTCACTGATCATAAACTTAATTTTTCTTATTCCTGGAAAAATTTTCCTATGTTCAACTTGTATTTGTCTTGGCACAATTTAAGATAACTTGTTCTTATTCAACAGGCAGACAAAGGGAAGAGTTCATTCACCTCCTCATCTAAGCCTTCTGTTATTTAAACTTCCACTCTTTGGATCAAAAATATCCAACACCTTCAGATTTCCCCAAATGTCCCTTCTCAATCTTCATCATTCTCACTGCTGTCCTTTGGTGTCTCCCCAGCTAATCTATATCTGTCTACAGAAGACACACTGAAGATGTAACCTCACTCAGAAATCTTACCATTGTAACACAGGTGACACTTAATGAGTAAACACACATGTACCTGTCTCTCTTTTGCAGCCAATGGTATTTCATTGGTGACTCATTCTAAACCTTTCTGCAGATTTGCTGCATTGCCCTTCAGCTTATATGTTGTTTACTATTTGTGCAAAAAGGCAGAGCACTGTATTTTTTAGCTTATTAATTACATTCTAATTTCCAGGCTATTTGTCCAATTTATCAACATATAGTTCTAATCCTGGTTTGTCATACAGATACTGCCCAGCTGGTGCTCTCTCTGAACTTAATAAATGTGTTCTCCATCCTGTATTGAAAACGCGCCGCATACCATTTGGGATAATTCCTGTAAACACCCATTCAAACTATCCCCCTAATTTGATCAGGAATTAGTGACACCTACTCTTTTAATACACATCTCTTAAATGAGTAATGCACTCACTTATTTCTTAATCTAGTCCATGTTTCCCAAGCTTACACATGAGAGTCCAGAGGCGTGCAGAAGTCAAGACACATGGCATCTACCAATTTTCTTCCTATCCAGAAGGCCTGTTATCCTGTCATCATAAAATTGTTCCTTTAATTATCAAAGTTCATGTATCATAGCAGAAAATCTATGTGACTAAAATTAAGTTAGACTATTTTTCAAAAAGGCAAAAACATATGTCTAAGCTGGTGTATCATGACAAATTAGAAGGCAAGGAATACATTTAGGAGTGCATGTTATTTTCACTTTAGCCAGTTTCAAAACCTTTTTACTTCATTCTAAGAATCACTATCAAACTTTTCTCTTCTTGATTCTTTCCAAAATGATTCCTGTCTGCACAAATACAAGATACATTTTTCAGTTTTGTTTCAGGCTGCCAATTTCCTTTCACTCTTGACAGCAACAAATCTCTAAAACAATTCTCCCACACTCACCGTTTTGCTGACCAGCCCTTGAGGAATACAGAGGAAGAATCAAGAATACAAAGTGGTTTGGCAACACAGCAGCAGCTATGGATCCATTTGCTTCTGAGCACATTTAACAATGTGCTCCCTGTAGGGGTTACAACAGGCCCTGCTATACCAGGACAGTCTCTCCAGACCTGATTTTCAATTTACACAGAGCATCCAGTCTTAATGGACCTTGGAAAACAGATATCACACAAAAGGAGACTGTGGCTACAGTATACCTGAGAAAGAACCAAAGGAAAAATAATTCTAACTATGATCTGTAGAATCCTACTAAGAGGAAAAAGAGAAAAAGAATTAAGTCCTCTTGTGCCCAGAGCTTCTTTTCATTCATATTTAAAGTGTTATTTATGGTTTCTTCGTCTCTAATTCTGTATTTTCTTGCACTGGGTCTTTCAGCTGGCACTGTTTGCTATCTTGCTTATGATTGTATCAAGAGAAATGCACAATGGTAAGCGTCAATGTCCCTTCTTGGCAACATATTCAGGTTTCCTTAGGATTAAGTTATCTTAGAAACTTTAGTTTGCATTACTTCAGGCAAACTTTCAAGATATCTCCCAGTGTGTTAGAAAATGTTCTAACACAGAACTAAATGACATTGCCAGAAGTGTTGTTGAAAGCAGAAAATTAAAGATTATGCTCTGGGATACATCTTGCTAAAGGTGGAGAACAACTGAAGTGACAATTTTTATTTTGAGGAAAAAGGACCAAGGGCCTTTTAGTTAAACATTTAGCAGGGCTTTTCATCTCAGCCTGCAGCCTGCTAAGAGTTCAGGTGTAGTCCATAGGGCCAATGCCTGGACTTTAGATCTCACAGACACAACTGAAAATACAATTTACTAACAAAAAACTCCTGTGAAGAGGGTGAAAAAGAAGGTACATCCTGTCTAGCAGCTGTTGGGTATTACAGAAAACTCTGATAACTTGTACAGGCAAAAGTAGTCCAAGACCCCCATGGTCTTCAACAGCTATGAAAATCCATTTAAAATCCCTTTTGTTGGGTAACCAAGGTTGCAAACAAGACTTTACATTGGGTAGCTATAAAAAAAAAATCAGCCATATAGATAAATACTAATAAGTGAAATTTTAAAGACTAGTAGAGTTAAGAGAAACATCCTGACATCTGTTGATTTCTAAATTAAAGACATTTTTAAAGACCTGAATGATTTTCATAGTGCCTTTTACAACAAACAAGACAAAAATTATTATGTAATCTAAGTTTAAATCCTCTGCTTCCCAGGAAATTTCAGATTTCTCATTGGATGTAAATCACAAAGATCTGCAACAAAGAAACCATTTCGGACTGGTTTAAGTTTTGGTTCCTGATGGGTCAGTGGCCTCAGAATTTTTTTTAGTGTCAAAGAAATAGTCTAAAGAACAGTGGCTCTTGTCATTTTATATTAAATATCTGCAACAGGTTTAGCAGCTGAAAATCATGGGATTATCCAGCTTTACGAACCCTGCTGAGTAAGCTGAGTTACAAGAAAGCTTTGTTTCTGATGGAAAAGGTGTCACCATGGCCCAGCAAATCAAACATACCAGGATTTACGTTCCTTCCTCTGAGTTATAATGTTCACATGCAGCACTACATAAACAGCAAGGAAAATACTCTCTTGGCAGATGCCCTAACCTGCATGAGTGGAAGCCCACATAAAAGCTTCAGAGAAAGGCCTGATTAAAACTGATCACATAGAAATTTTTCCCTGGAGACTACTGGTGTCAGCAGTTTTGGATAATCTCTGTCATATTGGTGGCATTTGTATTGTATTTGTGATTTACATTGTTCAGCACAACATTAAAAATGCTAGCACAATATGAGTGGTTAGTGCTTTACATCTGGTATCTCTACCCCATAATAGACTTTTAAAAACTACTAATAAAATACTGAAAAATTTATTCAAAAAAATAAAGAAGGGTTAAAAATATTAAAAGTTTTTAAAAAGCACCAAAACCATGGAAGTCTCAGATATGTTTAGGAAAAACAAAAGTAAACTTTTTCTATAGTTGAGCAGTACACGGGAGTACAGTCTTTTGCCAAATTGTCAGCTGATTTCTTTCAGTCTTCCTAAAGCTTGCAAAAGTGTATGCAATATGACCTGAGTCATGGAATGGAATTTACACTTATTAAATTTGCAGATGACATGAGGCTAGGAAGGACTGTGAATAAATTGGAGGGTAGGAATTGAATTAAAAAATCATCTTGACAGGTTGCAAGAATGGCTGAAAAAAACAAGATAAAATTTAATACAGACAAATGTAAATAATGCAACAAATCACCCAGTCAGGAGCCCTGCATCCAGCTCTGGGCCCCCCAGCATAAGAAGGACGTGGACTGGAGCACGTGGACGTGGTCCAGAGGAGGGCCATGGAGCTGACCAGAGGGATGGAGCACCTCTCCTCTGAAGACAGGATGAGACAGCTGGGGCTGTCCAACCTGGAGAACAGAAGGCCCTGGGGAAACCAACAGCATCTTTCCAGTACGTGAAGGGAGCTTGCAAGAAAACCAGAGAGGAACATCCTGGAGTCAGGTAGTGATAGGACAAAGGAGAATGACTTTAAATTGAAAGAAATTTAGATTAGATGTTGGGAAGGGATTCTTTACCCAGAAGGTGGTGAGGCACTGAAAGAAACTGCCCAGAGAAGCTGTGGATGCCCCATGCCTGGAAGTGTTCAAGGCCAGGTTTGATGGAGCCATGAGCAACCTGGTCTAAGGGAAAAAGTTCCTGCCTATGGTGGAGAGGCTGGAACTAGATGATCTTTAAGATCCCTCCCAGCCCAAGCCATTCTGTAATTCTATGATTCTGTGAACTCTGAGGCAGACTCTCGGATAGAAATTACTGGCCTAGGAATTGAAGATAAGAAACAACTAACGAGGCAGCTGTCCTGCAGCCAAACAGATGTTATATTGTAAACTGCATGTGGTGATCCGGTCTCCCTCAGGCATTCCTCAGGTTTGGTTTCAGGCAATAACTTTCTAGGAAGTTGGACCAGATATAGAAGTATTGCAGAGGCTCAATAAAAATCAGAAGTTATGGAAATGTGACCCTGAGACCAAAGAGAGTAAAGAAGAGTAGGCAGAGGAGAAGGATAATAGTTTTCAAGTGTGTGAAAGGCTCTTATGAAAGGATGAGGAGGAATGTCTGGTACTCATGGACACAAAGTATAGAGTAAGAAGCAACAGTTTTAAATTACAAAAGTGCGTGGGTCAGAGTTTATGAAAAGTACTGAAAAATTTAGGAATAGAAAACAACTGAAAAGGTTTTACAGATGGAGACCAGGGGATCACTAATATTAGAGAACTTTAAGAACATCATACTGCTATTGCCTGTCCTAACTGATATCTCTCAGGAATGACTAATCTGGAGAAATGGACCAAATGTACTCCTGATGTCCTTCACAGTCATATCCTTTCATGGGCCTTAGAATTGCAAGAGACAATACAACAAGAGTGGGGAATGCAGCATTACTTTAAGGAAAAGGCAGTGTGTCTCAGCATTCAGGAGGGCAAATATTTATCAGTGTCTTCTCAATGATGCACAGTGATTTAGAAGTACCTAATGCCAGAATTTTTGGCATCTTTTCATTGCTGGCTATGCAGTCATTCCCTCTGTGAAAATAACCCAGTTGCTTAACCTCTTGGTATCAACTGATTTGCTAAACAGCTATAACTCTGTGCTATCATGAGGCTATGAGTTAGTGAATTCTTATGCTGCATCCAGAAAATTCAGGATGAAAAGGATGTAAAACTGCAAGTAATGATCCCTTATTTATAATTGCCATGGTTCAATAAATGCTAGTTGGTTCCAGTTTTCTAAGGAAACACTTTCTTCACAGTAAGAATCTGAGTTTTGGAGACAGTTCCAAACCAAATCGAGCTCTTTTTGAACTTTAGATGACAAAATGTCGTCACCATTACAATTTCCAGGCTACTGCGTGAGACACTTTGTTTGCAAGGATTAACAGCATGTAGACCAGAGGGGAAATCCCTGACCTCTGCAGCAACAGAGCCATAACTCCTTGCTTGCCTGCTGCCTCCTCTCCCATAACAACCTTCCACCTACAGCAAACACAAGCCACAGTGCACATTTGATCAGCTGTGACTGGTGCACAAGGTCAGCTGCGTTCCCAGGAGCTTCCAACCCATGAGAATTATAAGCCAGTGTGATCTCATCCTTACCACCCCAAAGAGTGGTCTTGTGAGCCCCAACAGCACCCCATCATTCTGCTATCCAGCAGATATCTGCATTGCATACCTATTATTGACACTAATATCTCGGCACTTGTAAGGGTTGTATTCACTCCATAGATTCCAGGAGTCAAGACCATGATGAAGATAAAACTGTTTATTTTCCTTGGCTGTCACTCTTAAGCCTGTAAAGTAAATGCAATTTGTAATGTATATGGGGTACAGCTTCTAGTTACGTTTTAGATTTTTTTAACTGAAGGCCTTGATCTTTAAAATAAACAAAACCAGATAGAAATCTGAAACAGGATCCACATTGACACCCATGTGCTTTGGCAGAGAAAGATGTTTTGGCCCTCCTGAGGCTGAAATCCAGAGAACTTAGGCAAGTTCCTCTGCTTCTTACACAGCTTTAAAGAGAAATAAGGTCTATCATAGAAGTCTTCAACACAATCTGCACTTTCTCCAAGGGAAATTCCAAAGGCTGAACAGGGAATTGCCTGTAACTCTTTACCAGGAAAACTGCATGAATAGAGTAATCTCCTAAATAAAGCCCATTTCAGGTGCCTACACCTCTATGGAATTCATAAAAGCAAAGAGCCTGTGACCTTTCCTAAAATATGCTGAAGAGAAATGGCTTTTATTTTTTTTTTTAATTTTTGAGAGCACAAATAGTGACAATATTCCTCTTTTCATTTTCCTCAGGGCAGCCCAGTGCTGATGCACAAGTAAGATATCAAGATAATACAGAGTGACCTCCTCTCCCATCTTGTAACAGAAAACACAGCTATTCCAAACCCCTCTTTCACCTGAAGATGTGCCCCCGTGTTACTCCAGCATTCTAAACTAATCCCCTGAGCAGGGAACCTGTGTGATGCTGGCCTGGCTCGACCTTCAAGGTTTCAGATGCAAACACATGCAATATGGTCAGCTGGTTGGAAGCACGAGGGTTGTTTCCTCAGGGAGGGCGGAGGGCCTGAGGCCACTGCTGTCCTGCCCAAAATGTGGCTCTTGAACCTACTGAGAGCAGGCAGGGGGTACACGGCCTAGATTTTGTCTCCATGTCCTCTGCCTCCCCAGGTATCAGAATATATTAAAACATTCCCTAAGAGGGAGATACCTCTGCATTTTCTGCACAAGCAGGAAGAGAAATATTCAAAACTTGGTCAAAATATCTGGCGTATTTTTAATGGAATCCAATTTGAAATGCCTATATCCAGGCCTCAGTGGAGAAATTGATAAATCTGGTTTCTGAACCATGGTGAATTTGAATGGGATCAATATGCTTTGTCTCAAACCTGAGGTGCATCTGGGCATCAGTTCAAGAGAGTTATGGATGCCCAGAAGAAGGCAAGTGGGTGTCCATGACTTCCAATTTCCTCCAGGAATTTGTAGCAACTGAAGGGAGGACTCAAGGTCACAGTTTTATAATTGAGATAGTGTTAGACCTACACCTGATTTTATGCAGCCCAGCCTTTATTGAGTTTGCTCTTAGTTGCTTATTTTTAATTATCTTTATTTATCAGACAGAAGAATCAAGGAAAATGTGGGTAAACAGCTTTCCCAAGCCAAACTATTCAGAATACCAGCTCCACGAGTCAGGTGAAGACAAGCAAGAGTTATTGGATTTAAGTTTTTTCTTTAAGTCTAAGGAACTTGATGAACAAATCTCAGAATCATTAGGAAGCTCCCAACCCCTGGCCCAGCATCCTGCTATCCTGCCAGTGTCACTGTCCACATTGGTATGAGGGAGAAAGATAATAATTCCAGTGAACCATTTGTGGATATTTGAGCTATTAGAGCAGTTTTACTACTTAATTTCCAGGAGCAGACACTGAAATTAAAGCAGCAACAAAAAACCCCCTATCCCTTCTCATGTGATTCCCATGAGAAAGCAATTGGTCCCCCATGGTCATCCTTACATGGATTGCATATGACAATAGCAACACACACAAATTAAGTAGATGCTTGGTATTTCCTCTTTCAGGAAATGAATTTTTCATAAGTTATTATGAAGTATTTTATTGAATGAAATCTTAAACATCTTCCTTGTAGTGCCCCAGACCTTGCCAATTTCTTTTGACTGAGCACTTTGCTCTTATTCCATGAATAATGAAACTGAGCAATTACATACAAGCAATGCCTCCTGCTGCAAAGCCCAGAAACTAATCTGATGGGGCTTTTCTCTTTTACTTTTGAAAGTCTGGGCACCCCTGAGGGGAAGAAGGTGATATTTGCCCTTAGAAATCTGGTTAAAAGGCACAGTGGACAGGACATTTCACGGTGCTCTAGTTGCTGCCTTTGCTTAACCTTGTAAAAATTTTATAGTAGTCTAACCCCCTGAATTTCAAATTTTTTTTACCCACTGCTATTGTAGTTACTAGTGAGGAAATGCCAGCATTTATTTATGGTACCACAACACTATATGCTCCTTCATGAGCTGTATAATTCTGGTACTTTTCACCTCATTTAAAAACTTGTTTCAAAGAGACCTTGGATGAATTTTGCAGCACTGCAGTTGTGAACACAGAGGTGAATCTACTGACACAGCTTCAGCAGATGCTTTTACTACTGTTCATTAACTTTAGCTCTGCTGCCATCAGAATTATATAAAGAACATAAAGGAAATTAAACAAAAAATGACTCATGCAATTTGATTTCTGCTGTGTCATTTCCCACTGTTTTGCTCTTGGTACCTGAACAGGCTGGCAGTCAGACTATTGAGGTCACAGCACAGAAATGAATGGCAAGGGTTCAAAGTTGAAAATGCAATTATCTCCTCCATTTCCAAATAGAATTGCAGAAGTAGCATCACTGAAGCTGTAACAGAAAGCTCATTTCAGTTTCTATTTTGCTTTAACAAGGCAAAGATGTTCTTCCCTCCCTTTTCCTTGTTTCTTCCCCCTACCCATCCCTATTCCTCTTCCTTCTCCCCTACTCTTTTCAGGGGTGAGGACTACAAACATTTATTTTAGAAAAGGAGTATATTTCATGTGTGCAGTTTGAAAACAATTAATCCCTCATTTTATGTTCATGTCACATGGGTACTTGATTTTTCAAATATTTGTTTCCTTTGGTTTTCTGCATACTTGCTTAATCTAAATCCATAGTCAAACTTTCTGTTCTTCTACAGATATGAGATCAAACATGGGAAAATCAGCAATTAAGAAAACACTTTTTTTTTCCCCCTTACTGCTGCAATTTTTGAGCTTGGGGTTTCCCACAGTCATTTCCCATACGTCTATTGGGTTGCCAACTGAAGCTTTCCATTGCTTCTCTGAGTGAGATTTTAGTGGAGGAAGCCTACAATTGTTCAGGATGATCCAAATAAGCCAATAGTACAAGACATAAGGGCTTTTTTTTGTATATTCATAGAAAATACAATTCAGAAAAAAAGAGTGTTTTTGAATTTTAAATACACTTCTTCATTACCGCCTTTACATTTTTAAAATTTTTTTCCTCCCCTAATTTATATTTTCCCATTTGTTTTGAGTGAATCTATTTCTAGTGCATTTACATTCTAGTGCATTTACATCCCATCTTTCCAATATTCATTAGTTATTAAATTGCTTTTCCCAGATCAGTCAGGTACTAATTGCACTTGTTATGAAAGACCTAATCTGGCACTGTTAAAAACAATATTGTGCCACCATCACTGCATTGAATTTAGTGAGATAGTTCCTTATTTACTCCAGTGAAGTTGCAAGAACAAAAAGCCACATGGCCTCTTTTGGACCAAGTTGCTTAAGGTATGTGAATGCTACAGGTCAGATGTTCCAAAACATAAATCTAAGGCAAAACATTCAGTTTGGAATCCATGTTTTAGGACATGAACTCTCTACATGAGCACAGTGCTTGAGAAGAGTGATTGAAAAGAGAAAAAGTTATTGGATTGGAAGCTGTTTTAATAGGAAACACTAAGCACACAAGTATCTGAAACTTCAGCTTTTCTTTGAAGCTCAAACACCTCAATTAAATTAGGATGCAGAACCTCATGTCCTCTCTTGGAAAAATCACTTTGAAATGATCTCAAAAGTCTTTAGAAGTGGGTTTTAGAGGAGAATTCTTTACATAATAGACCTTTTTGTAACAGTGAGGGTATGACTCTCAGGAAGACCTTGTTCAGTTTCTTTTTCCACTAGAAAATTAAAATCAAAATTCACACACCAGAGGAATATATGTACCAAAGACCAATAGTTTATTTTTCAATAAAGGATATTCAGCACACTACAGATATTGTAATCACATATTTCAACATATACTGTAAAATGCTCATACTTAGAGCAGTTATCTTGAGCAACCTTGGCAGCAGGAAAATTCCTTGTGAATTTTGAACATCAAATTATGTGCCTCACCTCTCAGGATATAATTAACACAGTTCTATAAGATTAATATTATTTACAGAATCACAGAATCTTCTGAGTTGGAAGGGACCCACAAGGATCATTGAGTCATAGTGCTCACGTAAAAATTTGTACCTTTCCAGGTATTGTTTTCTCCTTCACACTCAGTGCCACTGAATTTCAAAATTTTATGTATATTTAAACCATCAGCCATCACCTTGCTTTTGACTGTATTGCTGTCTGTGGGGCAGAATAAAGACATATCAAATAAATCATCTATCTTTCCTTTCAATCATTGCTCTCAGGTTCTTAGGGGACGCACAGATGGAAAATGAACAAGTAAAAGGAAAGAAGGAGAAATAAAAAATTCAGGTCTGCTAACACTCATAAATCCCCAGGCTTTTCTACAGATTAAAGGCTCAAGCTAAGGGGATAAAGTTAATCTTAAATTTAAGACAAGTCACTTTTCTTTCTCACATAATAGTATTTTTGTGGCAAGAAATAAACATTCTCTCATTTGTTCTTCTAAAAATTTTCTATGCTGAGTGATTTTTGCAGAGCATTTATCTAAAAAAGTTTTAAAGCTATGCTTGTTGTCAAACTTCTAGTGGAAGTTTTACAATGGGTAGAAGATAAATACATTGGTAAATAAATTATTTTAAAGAAACAAGCATTTGCTAGTGTTGCTCAAACTTCAGCAAAGCCACATGTGAAGTAACTGCGAAGTCGATTGCATGGTATATCAAGATTCTGATAGCTGAAGAAAACTTAACAGAGAAAGTTAGTCATAACCTTGAAAGCATTTAGTATAAAAACCTTAAATGAAAAAAAAATAGGAATAACTGAGTTAATTTGTGGACATGGAAAATGCTTAGGAGAACATTTAATTTCTTGATACAGGTTTCCTTTTTTTACATTTGTGTGGGTTTTAAAGTTATCTTACCCATAATGCAATGCATCTTTACTCATTATATTTAAATTTACCTGATCTAAAACGGTTTTAAATTTGATATTAGTTTAGACTAAAAAATGCATATCTAAGTTTGAACCACCATACAGATCTAATTTTATGTTTAAATTGCATTTCCCAAAAGCCTGAGAGTGTTAAATTCTGAGATATTAGTGTTAGCATGTCTGCAGCCTTTTCACAAGAGGGAATTTCAGGAAAAAATTCCCAGCTGTATTAACATTAGTTCAGCTGTGTCAGCAGGAGTTTGATGATTTGATCATCTTTCCACTTTTAATACAGAATTAAACTATGTGAATCCACCTTCATTATTTTTTTCAAGGTTCAAAAGCTAAACGTCTTGATTAGCAAGGTGCCCCCCCAGAAATTACCCAAAACTCCCAAATATGTTCTCAGATAATTCAAACATCTTCATAAGGAAATACTGTCATTTTCTTCACAATACTTGAGTGAAGTCATAAAAATGACTTCACATCACATTTTGTCACTAAGTTCCATCTTCTCTTATGAGGCCTCATGATTTCTTTCCCAAAAAAGTGTTCCATAATACAAGCTCTTGGCAAAAGAGAATTTTCATAGAAAATGAAATTGCAGAAATATGTACAACTTCCCAAGAACTCTAGAACATATTCAGGGGTTGGAATTAGATGACCTTTACGGTCCTTTTCAACCCAAACAATTTTGTGATTCTATGATATTTGAACTGCAAGTATTCAGAAGAAGAGATTTATGGCTTTCTGAAATCCTTTCCTCCATAAATACATAAAAATGTGGGAATAACCTTACTGAAAACAGTTTTGATGGCTAGTTTTTAGTGTCTCTGAAAGTCCCAACTCTGTATCCTAGCACAGTTAAGTGATTGAGTGGATATATTTTTATAATTTCCTGATATGTCCAAGGCCAGTGATACAAACTGTATCTGAAAACACTTTATGGTATTAAATAATACAAGTTCACAGCTGCTTTTTTTTTTTTTCTTTTAACCCAGCCTTACTTGATAGCTTTACAGAAATAAAACAAGAAAGAGCAGCTATGGTCTGAAATAATATTTCCCAAACCATATTGAGTGAGCTAAGTGGAGGAGTCAAGAAAGGGTGATCAAGGAGTTCAGGCACTGGAAAGGCTCTGTTCTGCTGCTGCTTTGCAGTCACTTGAAGCCAAGAGGTCTCGGCATGGGTCTGTTTTATTCACTGATGGAAATGTCTTCATTCAGCATTGCATGATGAGAATCTCAGCAAAACAACTGCTGCTGGTGAGAGCCCAGACAGGAGCCTGGGACACTTCTGGTGAAGCCACTGTCTCTGTGCCCCATTTCACTCTGTGTGGTGTTCCCTGTGAATGCATGCAGGGATCTTGACTGACAGATCTAAATTAAAGACCAAGTGAGCAAATTGTGTCACAGTTCAAGGAAACTTTCAGAAGAGATCCCATGTGCTCATTGTCATTGGCTGCAACAGAACACTGCCGTAAAGACAGACAATCCGAAATGGCGTGGATGCAGTTTCATCAAATTACAACAACTTCATGCTGAGAGTCCCTGGCTCTCTTGCACTGAGGATCTCTGTAAAAGATGTCTGAGAATTAATCATTTTGTCTCTTTTCCTCCATGTTTTTTTTTTTTTTAATATAGGATGTCCTGTATCCAGACTAAAATCCATTAGTCAGGGGAGAAAACTGGATGCAAGGACAGCACGTTAACAGGATACACAAGGCAAAACTGGTGCCTGTTGCTTTTGCTGGTAGCATTCTCTGCAGTTTTGAGTAAATTGCTACTTATGCAATTCATTCTTTTGTTCCTTCTCCAAACATTTGCCCAAATAAATGTTTTCTCTAGGTCAGAGTAGTTCCCCGGAAGGCAACTTAACCACCTGAAGTTAAACATGTGTTTGTTGAAAGAGAGTGGGTCTTGGACTTCTGTCTGATTGCAAATGCATATCTCATTGTTTTTTTCTATAGGCAGTCAGTAGACTTTGATGTATTCTGAATAAAGAAAAATTAATAAATCAATAAAGAAAACCATGTCTAAGATTCAGAAAAGTTGCAAATTTTTATGATCACCCCGTTCCATGCCAGCAGAGTGACATTGGTAGAAGTTTCTTTATCTCTAATGGGCATACCCGGGCTCCTGCCAAAGATGCTACCTACATGCCAGATGAGTTGCTGCCAGGTTATAAACTTCGAAGGACTTATTATTCAGAGGACTAAAAGAGTTTGCTCCCATTTTGTGATTTTATTAACAGATTCATTGCTACCTTACAGAGTCGCTTCATCAGTCAAAGAGCACCTTCAGTGCTATCCAAGCATCAGAGATGGATCCAAATGTCCCTGATTATGTAAAGTTTCCATTTTAACCTCAGATGGCTCAAGGCACCTCAGCATTCTCTTTTGGATCCAATAAAACACCAGGGCTTCACCTGGAATATGCCACAGTTGTGAGTACAAGGAATGAGCCACAATATAGAAAAAACAAGAGGGGAGAAAAGTAATTTTCTGTGACTATGTGAATTAAAATTTAATCAGAGATACAAAATATAGTGCAAAAAGACAATACGTTGCTTGGACTCAAATCACTTCAGGAAGCTTTTCAAAACATGCACCCTACTTGATACACATGCTTATATTCTCTCCTTACTAGAGATATCTTTATGAACCAAGACAATAAAGTACTCAGACAACCATAAATATTCATTGAATGTGAGACACAGACAGTCTGTGTCAAAATGTGAGGAGTAATTCTGCAAATAATATCCTATAAAGTACAAGCAGGTCAAAATGCAGTACAATTAGGGTCAGCAACAAATTACTTGCAGGAAAACAAAAATCTGAAAAAAGAAGTAAAAATTTTTCAGCTCTGTATTTCTGTTAACTTAAAAGGAAAAAAAAATTGCGACCATTTTAAGTTTATAAAAATTCTTAAGAACAGTTTTGAAAGGAAAATTGAGAAGTCTAATCTACAAATTGACCTTGTCAAGTATGTTGATTGTTTTCTAATGCATTTTCTGGCACGTGCCTTTTGGCAAAACATACATGAATTTATAAAACTGTTTGGTTTCATGGTATCTTCAATTCTCAGTGAAAAAAGTTTTACTTCATTCAGAAATACAGGATATATATAACCAAAAAAATCCCCCTGCTTTACCAGTTTGATCTCAAATCAGGTTTTAATGAAGTAGTCTTTAGAAGAACACATTTAGAGGGTATTCATTGAAGTCTCATTGATGTATCTGCTCTAAGTGCTGTTTTTACTTATATATCCTTTGGACAACTTTCCTCTAAGCCTTCTTCTCTGGGTTATCATAAATATTCTTTCATAAAGTCAACAATATTCTTTGGTATATTCTATTATTTATATATGTAAAGGTTCCACCAACAGTGTTGTTTTAGCATTCAAAAAAATAGATGGGAGATAGTGCTTTGATAGTACTCCCCTGTGGGATCTGGAGCAAATCACTCTGCAATGCTGCTTTTCTGCTTACAATGTTAAGTTTCTGAAAAGAAATTGTCTTTCACATTGTATTTGTATACTGCCTCTCAGCTGAGACCTCCAGATGCTACCATAATACAAAGATTAAATAGCAGCGCTATCTGCTAAATAATGAATACTGCAAGCATGCTGATGAGACAACCATTTGGGATGGGATATCAAATACCTTTCCCTGGGTCATGTGATTCATTTTTGCCAGAGAAAGCATGGAGAGTGCAAGAAGAGCCTCCTGCCTAGCAAAGGGGTGCATGAGGACTCTTGCAGGGTCTCTGAAGGGGCAGGACCCTCCTGCTGTGTTTGCCAAGGTATTAAGCAAAATGGTCCCAAAGATCACGGCACTGCTCAGCCAAGGGGGGAACTGTTAAGATCTAACAGCCATCTGAGAAGCAGACAAGAGGACTTGTGACTCCACCACTCTTTAGACAAAAAACTGGATGAGAAATACAGAGGGAGCAGTGTCATGGGCTGCTCCTGTGTTAACAAATTAATGTCAGGAAACATTCCCGGGCACTGGAGAGCAGCCATGTGTACCAACAGACCAGCCCTGGCTGTGCATCTGTCCAGGGCCAACCATGATCCATTAGACCAGGAGCCATTTCCATTTAACCATTTGCCTTCTGGCAAACACCCAGTTCTAGAGGATAAGGGAAGTACATGTACAGGCATATGGCATCTCCTGCCAGCCATGCTCAAAGGCAATGATTTGCCCTAGGCATGCTAAATTTCCTCATACCTCCACTACCACTTGCAGAACCTCTGAGCTCAGTTCTGCATTTAGGACACTTTGAAGGTCAGACCATGTTTGTCTGCAAGGACATTTCCTTTCTATGTTCATTGTGCTGGTCAGAGGAATGCTACCCCATTTTCTCTGGTTTACCATCACTGGCTGTCAGAGACATATCATGACCAGAAAGGAGCTGTGTGCATGCCCAGGACAGAACCAGCCACCCTGTTAATCACATTCCATGGCACGAAGTGGTGAATGGAGCCGACCTTTGCTGTACAATGCTCCTCTAACAGAGTCCTTGTGTGTGCTCTGACCGCTGTCATCCTCATGCAGTTGCTTGGCAACACCAGCATCTTTGATATTCACTTTCCAGGCGTTAGGTAATAAACTCACCAATGAAGATACAGCTGCCTAATTTCCTCTGCTGTTTGCAGCAGAGGGTAAAGTGAATCTGTGGATTCTTAGTGATATGTCTAAACAGCTGCCTGAAGACATTCTTTTGTTACAAATTTAATTCGTCTGTTTCGACTGACAGGTCCTTTACCCTTTGTTGGCTGCCTCATGTTTGGGAATAAAGAGAGAGACAGAGCACCTGAGGAGCTGCTGTTTCTCTCTGTGCATCAGCATAGCAAACAGGCACTATCTGGGAACCAGAACCTGCATGCCTGGCTGTCCTGCAGGATGAAAACTACAGCCATCACTGGCTGGACACAGACAAACTGAGTGAGACAATATGTAACCATCACATTTCCTGACTGGGATGATGATACTGATGGAAAAGGTGAAATGCTGAGGTTTGACAGATATCTCCATCTACTGAGCAAAATGAGGGTTCAGGCTAGCATACCCTTCCTCCCTCCTTTCTCATGGAAAAGTGTGTTTTTGTAGGGAAAAGAGAGTGGAGGAAATTAATGTAACCTATTATTAGCTCATCAGAAATAAGTCATCTAGCTTGAGTTACACTCTGGACTCCTTAATGAGTCAGTGGAGAAGATGGATAGTGTCCCTTAGAGAGGAGGAGAGTGTCTATCCTTCCTGACCACAAGGAGGGTCTAAATGAGGACTTGAGACTGGATGACTATCCTTAAATAATTAATGTTAGTTGAACTGAATTCCACTCAAATTTCTATAGATAACATACCACTCTTTGGCTGGGCCAAGCAAACATTTCCTGAGAAAATTCAGAGGAGAAAAAGACTAATAAGATAGCTGTAACATATCACAGCTTTCACACAATCAGATGAGCAATCTGCTACCTGTTTCTGATTTTATAACTCCACTATAAACAGACATCTGCAATTTTGAGGGGAATACATTTAAATGGGGTAAAGTGGATCAATGCTAACTGCAGAGAAGACCTGTTCTACTGGATCAAATGAAATATTTATCCCTGTTTTCCCCTTCAGCAGGGGCCAAGAGCTGATGCCTAGGAAAAAGATGTAGCAGTGGGATACAGTTTTAATACTTGGCAACCAGAAATTCAAAGACTTGTTTGGTCAGAGGCTGTATCAATATGTTTTTGCTGAGGAATCCCATAAGGAATTTTCTTCCAGAGCAAATTTTCTTCATAAGAAAACCAAACAGGTTTTGTCGAAAAAGCCATTTGGGATTTCCCCATTTTGAACACTAAACAGAGGAAAGAGAGAGCAAGTCGCCATGGATTTTTATAGAAAAAGGTGGCGAACTCCTACCAGGAATTGTGTCCAAACTAAAGGGCAGAGCCAAGGTGAGTGCCACTCTACTGGGTGTCTGTCTTAGTATAGCAGGGTTTTGTTTCATAGTTAGAGTTTGTAAGCAAAGTCTGTTCTTCCCTGTTATATAATTCTAAGAAAATATTTAAGGTTGCAGGTTGCTGTGTAAATGTCAGATATTACTTTTGCTAACATCAACACATCATTGAGACAGCTGTTTGATATTCAAACTAATCACAAGGAAAACACAGTGCCTGGGATTTCACTAAGTGTGCTTAGCAGGGATTCTCCATTGCATAAATGAGAGTATGAAGGGAGGCATGAAAAGCTGAGGCGATGAAAAGAAAGACATCACCTTCAAATACTGGTGCTGGGGCACGTGTTGCTAGCACAGCATTTCTCCCTGACATTCAAGGAGCACGTTTCAAGTCCTGAGAGGTGCTAAGCATGAAAGTTGCAGATGCTTCTGACTGGAGAGTACTTCAGAGCTCTGAGGCTGTTGATGCTCTCTCTTTGCAACCCAGAGCAGAAAGAAAATCTGCCCTTCCCAAAACAGTGCATATCCAGAGAGACTTGTAAAAGAAACAAGTTTCATAGATCACCCCAATAGTGAATAACTGAGCATCCGACCTTATATCAAATGAAGGGAAATGTTTAGCCTGTGCAGCCCAGCAGAAATTAAGTGTCGTTTAAATATCTCTTATATAAAGAAATGAGCAATGCTGTCAGAAGCTACATTCTACCTTTCAAGTATTCTACTGCTTTTAGAAATCAAGAACCAGATTTGAAAAACAAATTTAACACCATAGCTTATAATTGCTTGCTAAGCACCCGCAGTTGCACTAAAATTTGTCTCCCATAAAATTTACCCTGGTGAGACTATGGGGTCATATGGTGCAATGAGACTCACTGAGATGGTGAGTTATGATTTTTAATTTATTAAACTCAAATTCTGACAGAAAAAAGAAATCTTGTTTTACAAGACTTGAAGCTAAAAGAGCAAAAATGAAAATTATTCTTTATAGATCAAAAAGAAGACAGAAGGATGAGAAGGAGACATTTAGGATGTTCTTGTTGGTGGAACAACAGGACCATGAGGGCCACATGATTTGAGCTCAGGCTGGAAATGAAGACATGAAA
Source organism: Calcarius lapponicus (assembly GCA_039654755.1). NCBI lineage: Eukaryota > Metazoa > Chordata > Aves > Passeriformes > Fringillidae > Calcarius > Calcarius lapponicus. The sequence continues at coordinate 15,524,062 of CM077466.1, forward strand.
GAGTCATTCAATATCTCAGAGGCAGGGACAGAAATACCAAACTAGATGAAAGGCAGTGACAGTAGAGAAATTTGATGCCTTAATTGATGAGGAAGAGACACCATTGTACTATTTGCAGTTTAAAAGGAGGGGAGTGGCTAAATTTACTGCAGGATGAAAACTACAGCCATCACTGGCTGGACATAGACAAACTGAGTGAGACAATATGTAACCATGGCAGAGTTTTTTCTATCACCCTTTCTACAACTGCCATGCTTTCCTTTCACTTCAAATTGACTCTGTACTTTTTTGTAGTAACACCACAAATCACATATTTTCCACAGTGAGATCAATAATAGACAATATTAAGTGACACAAGCCAAAATCGTCCTTAGAAAGACACAAACTAGTGAAAATCTAGTTTCATTTACTTTATACTCTTTGATAACTTATCTATTCTGTCCTTTTACTGATAATAGGAAAGAACACAACATAGCATGTGACAGAGGAATGAGAAGTAAAGAAGAATGTACTGTAAAGTCAGTTTTTGAAGGCAGCATACTCTCCACTCTAGAGGCAATACTGTGACTCTTAACCTTGGGTTTGAGATGTGACCAGGTCTGCAAAGACAATCCTATAGTCCCCCTTTTATTGGTGCTTGAACATGGCACAAATACGAGTTGCCCTCCAGTTTAAACTATAGTAAGAAAAATGGACAAGTTCCCCATCTCTGCCACCTTCTCTCATGGGAAGTTGAGTCACTTTAAGGGCTGGAAAAGGTGTTTGACTTTTAGAAATTGCTGGGTATGTCTCCTTGAAATCACAGTCTCCTGATATTCCCCTCTTGCCCAACTAAAACTGTATTCATACCACCACTTACACTTGTTATAGTCCTTTCAACTTTTGATTTCATACAAGCAGCCAAGTGTCACAGTTTGGTCAGTGTAGTAACTCTGTAGTCCCTCTGTAGTAACTATGATGTAGTCCCTCCATCACCCTCAGATCTTCCTGAGTTGATGAACAGGGGGTAGAGTGCATTGCCTAACACTGCAGCAGGACTGTTGGGTCAGAGCATGGGCGTGCTGCTCTTCCAAGACTTTTCATTTTGTTTCCCATCTTGTTTACATACTCTAGGAAGTGCCATCTTCCATTCCCACAGGCTGTGCCTCGCTGTTTGATATCATGAGCTGAAATTATGATATGAGGCTGATTTCATACAAGTGCCACCAAGGATTTTATAATCACATGGCCTTGGGATTTCTGTAGCCATCAGAATATACCACAGACCTTATATTTTGTATCAAATATATCTAAGAAATGCACTTATCATGCAGAAAATCATTACTACAAGAGTTCAAGCAGAGTGTGAAACATGGAACAATGATGACTAGATAATGACTCCATTATCTGTACAAATGCAATGCTACTATAGAAGTTCATCATAAAATAACAAATCTGACATCTGCAGCTGAGATTCTCAAAACTGTCTAGGGGACTGAGGCACATAGTCACCATTAATGTTAATGTGTCTATGTCCCCTCCATCATTTAAAAAATTTCAACCTATTTTTTTAGAGAAAAATATACGCTAAGCACAAGATAATTTCAAATCTGAAGGTCACAGAAATCACAAGGGATTCATGGTGGCCTTTACCACAGTAAAATATCAAGAACAGAAGCTTTAATGCGAAACTTATTCCACCTCAAGTGAAAAACTAAATCAGTATCTTCAAAATTCCTTATGTTAGGAACTGTGGGAAAAATAAATTAGTAACAGTTTCATTGTAGAATTTTCATTTATTTTTCTAAGGTTTTTTTTTACAGAAAAGCCTCTTTTTTAAATTATTTCTTAGCATAGCAATCTCAGAATGGAATAGCACTATTATTGATGTGGGATAAGAAGATGTAAGAGCTGAAATATTTTCTTCTGGAAAATGTTTATATTAATTGGCTAACATTGACAAAAAAGTCTTTTTTGAATTAAGATGTCACTTACTTCCAGTGCAATTAAATAGAGACTTTTAAGATAAAAATTAATCTAAACATCCACCAAAAATTGAGACATGTAACTTTTTAAAAACAATATTTAAAAAAATAAGATAGAAACATATAATTTTTTTTCTCAAGGGATTTTTTTTTCCCAAAATGAAATTATTTAATTTAAAAAAAAGGAGGACTGGAACAAACATTTCTTTGCAGACAAAACATTTCCTGAGGTGGACTTGGAACTGGAGATAAGACTTAATATTGGAATAAAGCATAAAATTACAACATGGGATAAATGTATATTAAAGTATTGTATAAATGAAAGTGAATTTATTTTATACATTCACATATCATATACATTCACACATGCATTGATTAAAAAGAATTTAAATACTGTCTATCATCCAGAAGTCATGGGAGACCTAATTTGGACATAGTGTGATATCCTATTGCAATGGCTGCTGTGTATTCAGCTCTCCTGTCCTCTATCAAAGAATTGCAAACAGAAGTTCACTTTTGTGTCAGTCACTACCAAAGACATTTCTCCAAATTTTGATGATGGGAAATTCTTTTACTGCAGACATATTACAGGTGAGCATATCCCTTGAGTAATGGGAAACACAAATACTACAAGGAAAAAAAACCAGATGGGTTTTCCAGGAATGCCGAGGTAGTATTTTTGAATGTCAAATTTTGCCAAGTCACTGCATGTCTAGAAAGCCACACATAACTTCATGGCTTCTGCTTCTGTTCTTTAGCTTGTTAATTGAATGACTTGGTAAATTCAAGAAAATGAAAAATCTGATGAAGGATGGGTCATTGACTATATTGCTGTGCCAGAAAAAGGATATTGATGAGCTGCAGATGAAGATTAAGTTCACAGGTGCCAAAGTAAAAAAAAAAAAAAAAAAAAAAAAAAAAAAAAAAAAAAACTAAAAAAAAATAGTTTGTCAGCTTTGTAAGTTACTTTGGAGACCTGAAACACACTTGTATGCACGAACAGTAAAAAGCTCCTTGATGATAGTCTGGCTCACAGTTCATTTGCCTGAAAATCTCTTGGCAGCCATCTGGATCAGGTTTAAATAAAATGTAATACTAAGCCCCTAATCTGACAGTGATAAGCTGGTGACAATGATTATTCATGAGTTTATAAGGAGAGTAGACCTTGAGAGGCAGATGTGAATCCTTTCTTTCAGACCCAATTTCAGTGCTTTGAATACACTGGAACCACTTCAGAGCATAAGATTTATTTTATATATATAAGAAAAAGCTGCTTTAATAAGCTTGACATCTAATTGTTTCCTAATTGTCAGAAGTTGTCCCAAAGAAAAAGGCTTATTTCACAAGGCTTGCTGCATATGCACTCTCACACAAAAAATTATTGTTGTTTTAAACTTGATGATCCAAAGTTAATGAAATGGTTTGGCCTTGTTTCAGAGAGCAACTGTTCTGAAGTAGAGGGATACCATTTAATTGTTTTATTGAAATAGAAAACTTTGAGAGGGGTGTCTTTCAAAACCACTCAATGTTGACTGAACTTTGCTCTCATGAATTAATCTTAAAATATCAGCCCATGTAGAAAAGCCCTTTAATCATCCTGGGCCTAATTCAATGTCTTTTTAAATCAATGGACAGTTTTCCATTGACTTCCCTGCGCTTTAGGTCAGCCTTTACATTCACTCAAGTTAAGTTGGGGATGTAGGGAAAGAGTTTTATAGGAACCTCTCTTCTTTGATTTCAGGAAAGCCAAGGAAGCTTCCAAAGTGAAGTCTTGTATTGTTAGTCTTTGCCTTTCTTTCTGTTAGTGAAACTTAATAAGAAAATGAGGTATAAGAAGGACTATATCCAGAGGAAGGGTTTGATTGCACCCTCAGCAAGTTTTCAGATAACACCAAGTAGGGTGGGAGTGTTGATCTGCTGGAGGGTAGGAAGGTTCTACAGAGCTGGGCCACAGGCTGGGGCAGAGTGGCTGGAAAGCTGCCCAGTGGAACAGGACCTGGGGGTGCTGGTGACAGTGACTGAACACGAGCCAGGCTGTGCCCAGGTGGCCCAAAAGGCCAATGGCACCTGGCCTGTACCAGCACTAGTGTGACCAGTGGGACCAGGGCAGTGATTGTCCCCCTGTCCTGGGCACTGGTGAGGCCACACCTCAAATCCTGAGCTCAGTTTTGGGCCCCTCATTGTAAGAAAGACACTGAGGTGCTGGAGCCTGTCCAGAGAAGGGCAACAGGGTCTGGAGCACAGGTCCTGTGAGCAGCAGCTGAGGGAGCTGGGGGTGTTTAGTCTGGACAAAAGGAGGCTCATGGGGGCCCTTCACGCTCTCTACAAATCCCTGGAAGGCTGCAGGAAGGTGGAAATGTTGGTGTCTTCTCCCAAGGGACAAAGAACAAGAGGAAAGGACCTCAGGTTGTGCTAGAGAGAGTTTCAATTGGATGTTAGGAAAAATGTCTTCACTGAAAGGGTCAAGCACTGAATAGGCTGTCCAGGCCAGTGGTGGATTCACCACTGCTGGGGATATTTAAATGAGGCACAGGTGTGGCACACAGGGACAAGGTTTAGTGGGATAACACAATAGCAGTGGTGGGTTAACAGTTGGATTTCCTAATCTTAAAGCTCCTTTCCAACAAAAATGCTTCTATGATTCTTTTAGAAACTCATGCTTTATGTAGTAACATGCTTGCTTTTCTGCCTGCTCCCAATGGAGAACTTAATTTGCTTCTGAAAACTGAGAGGCTTGGAAAAGCTCCAGCCCAAGAGTAGTTGCTGCATATTGCAGACTCCCTGCTTAACCCCACTGCATTCTAATGCGCAAATTTCATTCCCCACGGTACCACCTACACAACAAACAGGCCCTTCATGGATAGTTCCAGCACCAGCAGTTCATGGAAGCTGTTTGGAATAAACTAGGAGAAGGGACATTCATATTGGTTAGAGAAATCATCATAGGCAAAACCATCTTCTCAGAACAGAGGCCATGAGCACCATTATATAAGTGTTTGCCCTGGTAACATTTATTTATTTGTTTGTTTATTCGTTTGTTTGTGGTACAATGACATCTAGGTATTCCAGCTAAGAGTGGGAGCCTGCAGAAAGAAACTCCCTGTCCCAAGATCTGCACCAAGAAACTCCAAGCCTAAACTGATACAAGTTGTAAAGGTGAGGCAATCTGCTTGCTGTCATCTAGTTGGGCTGGGGCAGCCTCTAGAGAAACACAATGACTAATTTCCATCTGCTGCCCCACCCAGAGTCCTACTCTACTTTTCATTTATGCTGACCTTTTCTTCACTCTCTAAAGCTTCCTTTCTTCCTTCCTTCTCCTTTTCTTTGCGCACAGGGGTAACAGGCAAGAACTAAGCTAAAAGTTCAGAGTCATTGAACCTACATCCAAAGTTATTCTCTCAACTGTTTGCAGATGTGTGCATAAGGGCTTACAGAGTCACAGAAACTAAATGCTCTTCTGGGATCCAGGAAAATATAGGAACATAGCTGGATCCAGCCTGGATATTTTCTTTGGTCAGAGGAATAATTGTAACACCATGGGGCTAGATTTACCCATTGGAACTAAAAAGAGACAACAACCCTTTTGGCTTCCCCACCAAGTACACATATAATGGAGAACTGCTCCTTCCTCTCTATCACCACAGGATGTGGCTTGAGATATTCAGTTTTAATCTTACTCTGATGCATGAGGTTGGTACAAATTCTGCCCTCAGCCCTCTCAAGTATTAACAACACTAATGAAATTACTCAGGGCTGTCATTTTTCATCCTGATATTCTTATGTTGCTGATCTGCATTGCAGCACTTTTCTTTGCTCCCAATGACTCAAACTATGCTTTGTAGTTCTAAGACTATTCAGGAATGACCTCAAGGCTCAATCAAACCAGAATCAGCAGGGGACTGACCTTTAACACCCTGGGAAAAGGAGAAGCTGAAATTAATCTTTAAACTGAGTTTCCTTCTTTAAAACAGAAAACCAGTGGGGAAATTATTTGTGGTTGTTAAGGGAGCTTAGTTAAGTCTAACCCGAGCTCTCTTCTGAGAACATCCTCGACATAGCTAGACATGAACTTGGAAGTCAGTTTGAGACAACTTCAGCTGATCCAGCTGCTCACAGAAAGCTGGTTTCAAGACTACTGACAGACGCACAAGACCACAGTAATCAATTCAAATAGTATAAAACAAGACCGATAAAAATTGTTCAGGAGTGGGAAATGGTTATCCTAGATGGGCCATAGAGACTTTCCTACTCCTACATGGCAGCTTCCAGTTTCATATGCCTCCCATTCCCAAGACTGCAAGAGTGATGATGGAGCTGTGCTGTTCCCATTTTCTGGGCAAGGAAGCAGTAGTTACTGTACCTGGCAAAAGAATGTAACTTTTGACTTCTGTCATATCTTCTGATTTTGCAAGGATCTATGATACAGGAGGCCCTAGAAAAGCTAGTAGCTGGTGCAGAATTTGCCCGTTAGACCTCAGAATTTTTGTAGCACTCTTTTTGTATGCAGCACATCAATTGCAGAATAGAAAATAAATCAAGAACAGGCTCCAGAATGACAGTGAGAATAGGTAACAGTGGGATGTAAAAAGGCAAAAGAGTAAAATGACCAGTGACTAAGGGAAAAATGACAAGTAAATCCATGAGAAGAGGCAACATGCCTGAACACTGGAGCTTTGCCAGATTTTTTATGTAAATAATTAGAGAAACTCCCCAAAGCAGAGAGAGAGAAACTTCTCAGTAAAGTGACTGTTTCTGCAGTACATGCCAGAGTGCACACAGTCCTGCCATTCTTTAGCGCATTGCGTGCCCTGCTGTGCTTTATGCCAGAATGCTGTGAAGAAAATATTTCTCTCTCTTCCAGAAACACTCATCCACTGTTTGGCACTGACATACTATGCCTTGATTTTATCATGAGTCCTCTACACAGGAGATTTTGGTTTTGCCCAGACACCTGCTATCAGCCCCCCTCAAAGTCTCATAAACACATCTCTGAAGTCTGAAATAGCTGTGGTAATATCAGCTCTGTGGATATCCTGGAGTACTCATGGTCAAAAGACAGCAGAAATCATGCAATGGCCAAGCAGATCTTTCTGTAGGTAATTAAACAACTCTAAGGTCTTCTTTGTAGATGGATCCACAGTTAGAAACAAATGCTTTGAGAGTAGTTTTATAGGATGGAAATTTGTAAACCAATTCTGGCCCTGTTTTCAACTAAGTACAAGGAGCATGGTGGCAGCTGCCAATGCAGGAACAGCCAGCTCAGGTAACTCCTGGGAATGAGATAACAGAACTCAAAAGGTTGGTGCAGATAGAAACAATTGTTTCATTCGGCTTTCTTTAAAATGACCACTAGTAATAATAAAAATAATAATGATTATAATAATAATAACTTGCCACTAATCCTTGATCTATAAAAAAATATATATAGAATGGATTCTGTTGCAGGCTTTCAATTCTTTTGAACCAGCCCCTAATGGCTGTGATGATGGTCCTGCACCGTCCAAGAAGGGTCTAATTTTTATGAAAACTTCTTGGGGGAAAAAAAGAATGTCTCATTTTCCTGTCCTCTCTCTACTTCTACACTGGCACACTTCCAAGGATCACTTGGAACCAATGGAGCTGGCTATGATTCAAGAGCCCATACACACACACAAACAAAAAACGGATTACACAGCAGAGCAACAAGACCAAAGACCATTTGAAATGGATTGCTCACTCAAAAGGAGCTGCTTTTTGGAAGGGACACGGCTGTGCTAGTTAATCAGTACTGTCAAAATAGATGTCTTTATCACACCCTCTTATTTATTTTGCACCAAGAAAGCAACAGTACCTGGTGAAGTTTGGGAAGGAAGCACAGCATTGCAAATTGCTTTTCTAGAACTGAAGAGAGCAGATTTATGGAGGAGATTGCTCAAAAAATGTAATGCAATATAACACTGGGAGTGAAGGAAAAACGAAATGTATGTGTAATATTGCTGACTACACTGCTGACAAGGCAATTGTTCTGGAGGAAATTATTTTTACAGTGCAACTGGAAAAAAAGCCATCAACTATCTCCTGAGATCAGATAGGCTAGAATACAAGATCTTTAACATATAAATACAAAAGAAACTTTCCTCTGATGACAAAGAAATAAACAAGGAAAAAAAAATTATTTATTATTATTTATTATTTTATTATTATTATTATTATTATTTTATTATTTAATGCATCTTCAGTATTGAGCCTCAGCTAATCTACATGACACTGCCTCACTGATGAGGAGCACTAGGCTCCTTACAGCTACAGGTTTTCCAGAAGACCTGTCTGGGCACTAGAGGTTCATTTCTGTGGCAGAAATAGGTGTTTAAACTTCTTCCTTACTGGGCTGTGAAACACAAAGGAATAGATCAGACCTGAGCTGGGAGTGGTAGCTGGCTGTTTTAACTCCATCGCATGTGCTGCAAGCATGACTTGGGAATAATTCTTGGGTTTGGGTACCAAGATTAATTTGGTCCTGGAAAAGCTACATAAAGCCTATACAAATGCATATAAATAGAAGTCTGATCTCTATACATCTCTGTATTTTGCACATTTATGGCATGAATGCCCTGGGTGTTTCACACCCTCTTCTAGTAGTTCCTTATGAAGTTTCAGATTCAGTAGCTCAGCAGCCAGATTTTTAACTAATGAAACATCTAGGCTTGAGCATATGTACTTTCTCATAACAGAATTGCTTATTGGTGAAAAAATTGCTGTCTCAGAATGAAAGAAGTATTGCTAAATGTAACGTTAACAGATATGACAAACAGATTAATTTTCTGAATTTTTTAAAATTTCTGCTGTATAATTTATGTATTTATAAAAAACCCAAAAAGAAAAACCCCAGAAACAAACAACAAACACACAAAAAGATGTCACTTTCTCATTTAAATATGATTTTTTCTTGAAAATGTCTGTGGTTTAACCCTAGCTGAGAACTCACACAGCCACTTGCTTGGGGTGAGAGAATTGAAAGAGTGACAAGGAGAAAACTCCTGGGTTGAGATAAAGATAATTTACCAGGTAAAGCAAAAGCCACACACACATGCAAAACAAAATGAGGAACTCATTCACCTCTTGCCATTGGCTGGCAGGTGTCCAGCTATTCTTAGGAAGGATGGGCTCCATCACACCCATGGTGTGAGTGAAAAGCACCATCACTCCAAACATATCTCACTTCCTTCTTCTTCCCCAGCCTTATATGCTCAGTGCAAAGCCAGATGATCTGGAACATCCCTGTGCTCGGCTGGGGTCAGCTGTCCTGGCTGTGCCCCCTCCCAGCTCCTTGTGCACCCCCAGGCTCCTCTCTGCTGGGGTGGGATGATGGACAGGAAAGGCCTTGGCTCTGTGGAAGTGCTGCTCAGCAACAGCCAAAATACCCCTGAGCTACCAGCTCTGCTTCCAGCACAAACCCCAAACACAGCCCCACACTGGCTGCTCTGAAGAAAATTAACTCTATTCTAGCCAAAATCAGCAGAAGTATAAATATTAATTCATTCCCACTCCCATGCCCCTCCTGCCCCCATTTTCAGTTCTGCAAGCACATAAAGACAGTAAATTACCTTACATGTGTTTCAATGAGGACATCAACTAGCCATGTACTCTCTTCCCTGTGATTCCCAGCATTCATATTTCTCTTTGTTGTACTTTGAAAACTGAACTCTAGTCCTGGTAATACCAAAACAAATATTCTGTGTTCGAATTAAATTGAAAAGAAGCAGAAGGTCCTTATTCAGTATAAGCTTCAGTTTCAATAAAAGCAAAAGAATCAGAAAATTACTCAGATAATGTTTTGTGCTTCACCTTTCTCCTGCCTTTCAACAAGGACCATGACCTTGAATGTGTACCACCTGCATATCAGAGAATAGCTCAAGGAATATGTGTTACAGAGATATTCTAGTATTGTGAAGTGAGAACAAAAACCAAGGTTAACCACTCAAATATTAACAGAATAAGCTGTGAAAAAAAAAAAAAAGGAGAAGGAGCAAAGAAGAAAAACACTTGTGAAACAAAAACTGAAAACATGCTTTAATATCACATTGAGAGGACACAACCAAATTTTCAATTAGAAGCACAATTTAATTCCTGGCATGATTAAAATTTGGTTGGAAAGATGTATTTCACAAATTTCCTAAATTCCTTATAGACAGAAATAAAGATCATAGTTTAAATGTTCTCAAACTCTGTTTAACACTTTCATTCTTTTTAACATTTTGTCATTTCTCAGCTCTTTCCTTTGGTTTCTAAACTCACAAAGCTGTGTTTTGCCTGTAATTCAGACACTGGATCACAAGTGCAAGCTACAGACAGTCACAGCAGAGGGAGAAGGCTGTGACAGCACAGGATGGAAGACAACCATGGGACTCCTGATTCTATGTCTACCAAACATTTTGCTGCACTCCAGTACCTGTGTGTATTCACAATGGCTCCCACCAAACCATGGCCTGGCTGAGGAGTTTGGGTGATTTGGGCAAAAAAAATATAGCCTGAGTGGGTCTTTTTGGGAAAGAGGATGAGAAAACATAAAAGTTGTCAGATAAGAAAACCTTTTATATCTTAAAAAGGGCATCCTAGGGTTCTTCTGAAAAGAAGGTCTTGAGAAAGAAATTGAGAAAGTGCTATTTGAAAGAGATTTACAGCTTTTAGCTGGAAAATTGCCTTGGGTTGTTTGAATCTTCATGCTTTCAGGCATGCAGCTTTTTCTAAATTTCTTACCATGGGAAATGCTATAAACTTTACTTTTTATAGCCCATTCTTCCTCCTATAGCCTATTCCTTCTCTCCTTGCCACCACTAGATCCCAGAACTGACAACTGTCCTGTGTGTGTCCTGCCCATTCCTCCAGCGCTGGGAGCTGGCTCACCCTTCCTGGGGACCCCCATCCAGCCTGCTCCAGCCTCTCGTGGCAAGGCTCACAGCTGGGATTTTGCCCCTTCCAAATGGGGTTGAAAAACCAGCATCAGTGTCCTATGAAAGCCAAAGAGTGAAGAAACACCAGCAGATTTCTAGATCCAGTGACTTTCTTTTGTTGGATACCTGTAAATGACCTTTTGGGTTTTTTTGGTTTGTTTTTTGGGGTTTTTTTTGGTCCATTTTTGTTTCTTTGTTTTGTCTGTTTTGTTTGTTTTATTTTTGCTTTATTTTGTATTTGTTATAGCTTTGGATTTTTTATCTTTTTTTTTTTTCTAATTTACTATCTGCTTCTATGAGAACATTTATGTCTTCTGTTACTTTGAAAAACAGATTTATGTCTTAGAATAAATTTCTGCAAAAGTTTTTGGCTAAAGTATCTCTGGAAGAAATTATTCAATGAACAGCAAAATTTAACAACTAGTTACACTGAATTTACTGAATAGTTAGAGACAAAAGAGGCTTGAAATAGCCGTCCTTCACCCCCCAGAAAATTTTGATATTTAAAGAAATTTTTGTGTTTTTACTTTTTTTCTTTTAAAATGGTCATTTAGAAAATTTTGAAAAAAACTTATTTTTAAAATATAAATAACCCAAATAAAAAAAAAAAAAACCAAACATTTAGGCAATGAGTTTTGCAAGTAATCTGGCAAAGAGATTTAATTTACCTTAAAAATATTTCCTTTGCACACTAAACCCAAAATTATTTTTTCTTTACTTTCAGAAATACCAACAAAACAAAAGATTCACTATTTACACAGCTGTTTTCCTGACACATATGCCCCATTTCAGGACTACATTTCTTATTCCTGGTTGGGCTTCCCAAGAACATTCCACCAGTTAATAGCAGTAACATGGGTCAATTCAGGCTTGAGGTAGGTAGGTGGTGTTTAGTGGATTTTTGCCCACTGTTATTCAGACTGAATAGATTCCATTTTATTATTTTTTCAGTTTCTCGGGACTGGGATAACATTTTGTACTGCAATCTGTTCTTTGATTTGGATGGAAGGTTCAAGATTATAACAAAGATTATAATAAAGATTATAATATAATAAAATGCATATACAAGTTTTCTCCTTTAGAAGTTTTTTTTCCTCTTCCTTATCATTCTCTTTATATTTTTTAGGAACATTCTCACAGAAGTATTTTTTGTGGCCTAGTCTATCTTACTGGCATTTCACATTCTTATTTCTGGTTATATACTGCATGCATCAAGCTTTTGGGTTGCTCTAAACTTTGCCCATAAATGATGCCTACTGTGCTCTGGGGTAAGATACTTCAAATTAGTTTTCCCAGTTTTGGAATTTACTTCTGCTGAGGCTGTGGGGTTGGCATGTTTCACTAGGGTTTAATCTTAAATGAAAAATAGAGACCAAACATTTTCTTTAGCATTTAATCAATTTCACACCAAAAAAGTTCTTCCTCTTTACACCTTCACAGCTTATCTGAAATTTATTGCTTTGTCTCTTTTGCACCTTCCCATTTTAAGTTCTCTGAACACTAAGCTTATACTCCAGTCATTCTCACCTTTCACTCACCTTCTCTCACTTTATATCACCATTTTCTTTTTATTCATGCACCAGATATAATTCTCTGACACCATTTGCATTTCCTGTTTCACTGAGTGCTTTTCCTAGTTTGAACTTCTGTACTAATTTCTGATGTGTTCCCTGTCTGTCACTATCTCTGGATCCTCTGTGGAGTTTTTTTGGCTCTACTTTTCTACTTTTCTGCTCATCCTCATGCTGATGTACTCTTCAATATCTTTTCTCCTTTTTTTTTCCCCTTCAAATCCTTTATGTAGAAATTGTATAGAATGCTTCCCTCCTAATGCGTCCAGATGGATATCTACTAACATCATCCTCACTTCCTCCAAAGCCCAGAACTACCCTTTGCATAATCAATTTGAGTAACCACAGCAACGAGATCCTTGCCTGCCTTTGCTCACTCTGGTGTGATACTTGTCATCTTAGTCTTTTCTTTCCCAAAACTATTTTATTGAGTTTGTAGATATGATCAGGACAGTGGGCTCCAAAGTACTGAAAAGACATTTTTGATAATATCTACAGCTTAGCTTTAAGGCATCCTTCCTGTGTCTCATCAAAAATCTTGCTCTCCTTTGCTTTTTTAAGGGGACCACGCCTTACAAATTGATCACTGCTCCCAGTCAGCGTTTACACCCCCCATGCTTAGCCAGGCTGATCCCTGAGTTTCTGACCAGAGGATTTTTACATATTGGGTGAAACAGAAACCAAGAATTAATCTGAGAGCTCACAACAAAATTAGCAAAGTAGTAAAGTAGTTTAACTATAACGTAGTCATTGCTAGCAATAATTTTTTATTTGCAAAGTAACCCGAAAGTAGAGGAATTTGCTGTTATCACCTAAAAAAAGCAGAAAGGAAAAGATATCACCACACTATATCTTCTAGCTGTTCAGACATGGAAGGAGATCTTCACATGACATTTAGAACAAATATGATATTTTTTTGTCCAAAATAGGCCATGGAATTCTGCAGCCCATTCTTCAGGCACATCTTGCTGAGAGTGCCTGAGCTGCAGGATACAACTCAGAAGGTGACCTCCCTGTGAAATCTGTATCCAAATGAATACAAAGAGTATTTGTTTATTAAAATATGTTTTAGCAGTTTTCAAAAAGTGACCTAGGGAGAATTACAGTGGTGGAAAAAAGATCTATTTTGGTTACTGCTCAGTTTGGTATATAATGCATCAATCTAGGGCTTCTTTTGCCAAGGCTTTTAAACTGTTTTAGAGAAAAATGGAATGAATAAAATAATATATATTACCTCTACAGAGCCATTTTTTTCCTCTCAGTTATGTCAGCATAAATTCAGAGTAAATCCAATTAAATCAATGGTTTTATAATAGTGCAAAAGCGAACAAATCAGATGAAGCTTTTCATCTTTCATTTGCCAAGTGTTTTCATGTTATGCTGGCAACTGGACAGTGACAGGATGTACAGGTTTCATGAGCCCTCTGGCAGGCACCAAAGAAGCCCTATCATACCCCTTGACAATGCAGCCATTTGCAAGTGCTTCCAGAACTGTACTTCCCAGCCAGAAGCATAGCAGTTCCTCTCACTGGTTTGTTGTCCTCACATGGATACTGGCTGAATTGTAAGGAAAAGTGCATGCTGAATGCTTCCTTGAGGTGGCAGTTGTTTTTTTGTTTTTTTTTTTTTTGTTTTTTTTTTTTTTGTTTGTTTTTTTACTAAATCCCAAATATAAAAGAAGAACATTAAGCAGAAACTACAAATAACTGTTGCCTACTCTTCCTCCTTTCTTCAAACTTGGGCTCAAACTCCACAGAGTTCCAGAGTACCCAGGATCACGGTTTCTTTATTCAGTCAGAACAAATCATCTCCTTTTGGAGATAATCTTTCAAGCAGTCTGCTCCTCCAGCCACAGTGGGAAGCCAGCACATTGTTAGAGCTGCCTGGAGGCTTCTGTGAAAGTGTAGTAGTTGTATTGGGTTTGCATAGGAAGGCTTTGGTAGCAGGGTGAGCCTATGGGTTCTGTGAGAAGTTGCCAGAAGCTTCTCCCATTGTTGCTGCCCAAGGAACCCTGCCAGCTGGTTACTCAAAAAATGAAAAGAAAGTTGTGGTCCAACAAGGCAGATTAGGACAAGGAGTCCTAAAGTAGTTCTCATAGCAGGGAAATAGACTCCTTCAGTGCAGCCTCAGCTGTCTTCGAGGCTCATCTCCACTGCCAGTGCTGACTGAAGTTGGTCAACACGGCTCAGAAGTTACTGAAGGGAATATCAGCAATTTGCTACAGTTGTAGAAAACCTTAGACCACCTAAATGCTGAGCCACTTGCAATCAGAAAGAACTTTTCTGTTATTGAGACAATAAAGCACAATGATCTCCATCACATCAAAGAAGGTTTCTAGTTCCGTTGTTCATCCCTATTTTGTACATTTTGGACATGCTCCTTCCCCACTTAGCACACCATCCCCTTCCCCAAGTGGAGTGAGAATGTGAATGCAGACAAAGCCTAAAAGGAAGGACATTTTTACCATTACCTCTTCTTAGCATATCTGGGCATCAGCCTATCACCTGCTGTTAGTGTAGTGAAACAGAATAAAGCTTCATTTCTGTAAAAGACATTGGGAGCAAAATTGGACACAAGAGTGTCAGACTGCAGTTTTTCCATTCTTTCACACAAAATGTGAAATAACATGTTAATGGCCTTCTGGCCATACAGTAAGCTTCCATTAAAATCATTACCATATGGCTCTTTTGGGGACAGGGTAACTTTCCTGTTATTCCACAATCCTTTCAGATGAACAGTTTCACAATGGACCCTACAGGACCTTGAAAGGATTTTATCAGGTTACTGGATTAGGGCTTTGATAGAGATTCTGAGGAAAAAGCAGGTGGAAATAACAGCTCACAGAGTGGCTCTGCAGAGTGATTACTGGGCTATATTCTCTGTTCAAATGGGAAAAGGAAATCCCTTGAAATAAAAAGTCTGGCTGCTGTTGATTAGCTGACAACAATGAAATTGAACACTATGCACATAAAACTCCGTATGTGCAACCAACAGATCCATCATGTCAGCAATTCATTTTCTTATGGTAGCATGGGCTTGGAGAGAAATCCATTAAGGCCAAAATAAATTAATAACACAGAAGAGAAGTATCCCATGCCTTGCCTGATTTTCTATACACATGGCTTACAAGTCTAGTTTGATGTTGTTATTTTCTTTTATTTATCCCTTTCTCATTCAGTAACTTACTGCACTGTATAGTCAGGGATCCAATTTTTTTTTTTCGGTTATCAGCAAATAGCTTCCATCAGTTTCTCCAGCTGTAGGAGTAATGTAATAAAAATATTCTGTATATCTGTAGATACCTCTAAATCTTTGGGTGGTTCCAGTTGTACCTGCAGCTTATAACAAGGACTAAGGGCAGGAAAGATTGAGGGTGAAGTCTAATTAACAGTCATCCAAAACATCATTACATCGGTAATTTTTCCTTTTTTTGAACAGCCTATATCATCTCTATCTTTCTCTGCAGTTTTTCTCCTTGCAGATTCGTTGAAATGCATTGTCTGTCCAAGGACTCCAGTTGTGGTGGTGATGGTACGTTAGGTGGCAAGTCCCATGAAGCATGCTAATATGCGCTAATCTTTTAATGATGATGAATATTTGACTCTTTGTAATGGGGATATTTTTTTTAAGGAGGCTTTCCACAAAAAAAAAAATCATCACAATGGTTGTCACGAGTAAGCTTCCCTCCCCTTTGAAAGAACTGACTGTAGAGGAAAAGATAATTACTTAGTTCCTTTATCTCCGAATTATTTGTAATAAAACCTGAAATCGCACCACAAGGTCTTTCATGAGGATGTCATAAATTAAGATGCATCGATGTATTTGGTGCATCTGTTCAGCTCTGCGCTCCTTTGTCTTCTGCAAATAGCGCAGCAGCTTCAATACCCAGCAGACAGCATTTACGCAAATGATGTCGTGGTCTGTATCATTAATATTCAGCGATTGTCTGTCATAGACACCTTACTGTACATCTGTTATGCAAATTTATGTTAATTTTTGCTCACTGACAGCTGCCTTGGTTCCCTCCCTAAAATGATCTTTTCCATTTTGAAGTTTGCAATCTGTTCCCAAAAATGTTAATCTAACAATTAACTGAAATTGCTAAACAGAAATTTTACATGTTATGTCCAAAATAGAAACCAGTGTTTTTAAATAGATGGTGAATCTTCTCTTCACATCATTTGTTTTATATGTGATTCAGAGAAGGGTAAACATTGATCTTTGCACAGTCTGTGTTGGGATAAGTGACAATCTCCCTATACAGTAATAGGTTTTGTAGGAAATGATGCCATCATCTTTTCACATAGGCTATTGGCATAAAACTGACTTTCCCATTAAAAGCTGCTCTTTGTACAATTGTTTTCTACTTAGACTTTTGAGAATTGAAAGGACACTCTTTATTAACACATTATTCATTTAAACCTTTTATTTTATATAATATTACCACACTTCAAATAGAGGCAGCAAGCATTTAAAAATGTTTCAGAGAAGTTACATCATGTCAATGTAATATATCAGGAAAAGTGAGATTTGGTCTTGTAAGTTAGATTCAGGCTGCTGGGGAAAATGCTTTGGCCCAGTGTGCCCACAGCAGGAACCAAACAAATTACACCAGGTATCCCAATGCAGAACCAGTGAACATCTGGACAGCTGGTGTTCAGGGAGGGTTTAAGTCTGTTTGACAGAAGGAAAGGTGCACAAGAAAAGCTTCAGCATAGAAATAGTCTCCACCTTAAACCAAAGTGCAAGCAGATTGCTGGCACAGTCTCCCCAAGTTCTCAGACTTCCCTTTAATATGGAACAAGAGAAATATTGGCAAGAGCCAGGGAGAGCTTCGGTCAGGCAAATATCTGCAAGGGCAGTCAGAAATGCAAGGGCAGCTGGGGTGAAATGGAGAGGGACAGGTTATAGCCACTGTTTGGAAAGGGAATTAAATAGGAGCAGGCACATTGGCTGTGCTGGGAAAGAAGTGTCCATATACTGAGGACAACAGCTTTAAAGCAGAAGCTGCTTAACTGCATTGCCTGACATTGTAATAAGGACATGATGAAATAGATTTTTCAGAAACCTATAACCAAATCAAAATTTTACATAATAACACAGAACCTGACTGTAAAACATAAAGACAGGTGGAAATAAGTTGAGTTTAGATATTAGGAAAAGCATTACAGGGCACCAAAAATTCAGTATCAGTTTTCACCATAGCAAATACAGCCAAGGTGCCTATCCAAACTCTATCCTTATCAGGAAATAAAGAGCACACTATGTCAGGCTGATCTGTCAAAATAAGAAGAGTAGGAAAATTAAACTGATAAATTAAAGAGCAGCATGTCACCTGACTGATGGCAGCCCTC
The DNA here is from genome assembly GCA_039654755.1 of Calcarius lapponicus. Classification (NCBI taxonomy): domain Eukaryota; kingdom Metazoa; phylum Chordata; class Aves; order Passeriformes; family Fringillidae; genus Calcarius; species Calcarius lapponicus. The sequence continues at coordinate 15,541,881 of CM077466.1, forward strand.
CAGGAGATCTCTTAGAAGCATAGCTGCTGTTTCTAACAAAGAATACAGAATAGCTCATTAAAAAACACAGAATGGCAGGGTAGCAAACATTGCTCTTTCCTTCCAAAAAGGGAAACTAGGGAATTCTCAGAGTTACAGGCTATGAATCCTCAGAAAAGTTTTTGGAACTATAATTAAGACAAAAGTATAAAATCACCAAAATAAGAATGATATGAGGCCATGCTGACAGAGCTTCCACTAAGGACAAATGTACTTCTCTAGTCTATTGTAATGCATCAAGAGTATTAAACAATGGATGATGAAGATCATTTCATAAATAAGTTCACTTGAAACACAGTGTATTTAATTGGAAAAGTATTTCCCCGGGAACCAATTAGGAAAACAGAGTAATCATGAAAGAAAACTGAATTCTCTGCTGTAAATTCAGAAAGTGATTGACAAAACTGCAGCAGATAGAAGTATGTAACTTACTCCCAAATTAGAAACTTATAGTGAAAAATGCATTTGGAAAAGAGCTAAACAGACATATCAGCATTTGCAGGTGACAACACTTTGTCCAGACAAAGAAAGTGCTTGACAGACTTAAGAAGGCCTTTAAAATACAATTGATTACAAGACAGCATTTAAAAAATAGATTCATTTTCAAGTACAAGATAAATTTAGGGACATGGGACACCTGACTACATTTCAAGAAATTGCCTGAGGCATCAGGTTCTACCATTTTACAATTACAGGTAATCACACCATATAACTTTCCGTCACAGGTTTAACAAGTCCCAGATTTTTTTTCCAGTCAGAATGGTCTTTCACATTTTTTTGATAAACAGTCCTCTCAGAACAAAGTTGGAATTATTTCAACACTCAAGTGTATGACAGAACTTTCAGCTAAACAGAATGACTCATAAAAATTAAAACTGATTGACTCTTCATCTGCCTCTTCACAAAGCATTTTATAGTTAAAGTAGAACTTGCAATATAGATCCAATACCATTATACTATCCTAACACAAGCAGAAAAAAAGAAAAAAACACAGCTGAGAATTTTTTTCATGATAACTGACATTGCTAGGAATGAGCCATTTTGCAGTAATTTCCCTTTTTTTTTTAGGCACCAGCAGAGAATGGAAGGACCCCTCTTGTGTCATGTTCATACTGTCTCCTGTGTGTGTATTTCAGCACTTAGCCTTCATAAATAGTTCTCCTGCTTAATTACAACATCCTGAAACACTTTTCTGTGATGTTTTGGGGTTTTTAATGACAGGAAATTGGCAGGGGACACAGGAGTTGTTACCAAAAGTTGTCTGTCTAGCATCACCTGCAGTGTTGGATGAGTGGGATGACAGCAGGAGAGTGGTGAAGGCACAAAGCTATTAAGAGCAGTGAACCTGCCCAAGGTTCCTGCATCCACCTGGCACCCCAGCAAGCACATCTCTGCCTGCTGGATGCTTTTCATCAGTCCCAAAGCTCGCAGCTCTGCTGCTGCACTGTTAGCTTAGTTCTGAAGTAATTTCAAACATGCAGAGTCCGGGTCTTAAATTGGAGGTTCACAGAAAGATATAGTTTTCATTGTTTGAAATAGTTCAGTCATAGAAGTTGGAAGAACAAGATGCCAAAGAGCAGCTACAGCATAACTTATCTCAGAGTTTAAATCAGGCATCTCTTTGGTGACTGAGGTCTTCCACAACTGATTTTTTCCCCTTGATTGTATTAAGATTATATGATGCCTTTTTTATTATTATTTTTTTAAACACACTGGAATTTTACTGTCAAATATCGGAATCATTTGTAGGGAAAAGGAATTTGATGAACTGCTTTATTTAATGTCCTTAAAACCTTGACAGTATTTTTGTACTAAGTAAACCTCAAGTTGCTGACTAGAGCCTAGCGGGAGCTGAGAGACTATGCCAGGAATTTCCACATATAGAAATGAACTAAGACAAAGACAACTGCCATTTTGATTTTCTTTCTTCCCATTTTTGGAATAAAAACAAACATTTCAATGTTTCTTGATTAAAAAACCAAAAAAGATAGCAGAAAGTTATGATAGTCTGATTAGGGTATTTCTTTTCCAGAACACAAACACTGTATCCTAGTTTTCAAGTTTCTGAGCATCTTTAATACACAGACAAAATAATCAGAAATGGCCCCCTTAGATAAAACAAACACCAAATCAAAACATTGTTCCAAAATTGGTGAAGCACTTTAATTTTATATTGAATGTGTTAAATTAATTTTTTATTTCATTTTTCGTGTTTTCAAATTGCATTTCATAGTCTGATTAAAAAGTCCTAACAAATCATATTTCATTTGAAGTAATGGAAGAGAATTTCAGAGGAACTTTTGACAGAAGTTTCCTGAGTAGCTCTTTCCTCCGGCCTGGGATGATGTGCAAGTAATTGAAGTTTGAGCTGCCTGTAACCAAAATTCTGAATCTGACTGAACAGCAAGAAGTCACACCCTACACCCAGCCCTTGCCCGTGCTTTGTATGAAAAAAACAACCAAAGAGAGAAAAAGCTAATAGTGCAGTAGCTTTCCAGGCCCCACACCTTAGAGAAATGTGGCAAAAGTGTAGAGATGAGCTGCAACTCTTGGAGAAACCCTGCAGCTGTGGTTGCTGTTCACAGCTTTCCCCTTCTGTGGCTGGGGGGCTGCAACTCACCCTGTCCCCTGGCATCCCTCTCTGCTGACCTGGTGTAATCCAGGCTGGCGCTGCACAGCAGCTCCTGGAGATGCTATCTGCAGCCACAAGGACAAAAGGGTTTTGTTTGTTTTAGGAATGCTGCTGAACCAGACAAAACCACTGTTATTTTCACATTCACTGTTCTTTATCTGGATGTCTACCTCCCCAAGACAGAATGCACACCTAGAAGACAGACTTAATTAGATTTCTTATTTCTGACAGCTGCTAGTGCAATAATAATATTCTTGTCTCCCTGTTCACATAGGTCACAGAAAAAAAAAAAAGATTGGAGGGACCTAAAAATATTAGAAGTTTTCTAAAATATTTTACAAAATATTCTACAAAAGTAGAGCTGAGGCCCACCTCTGAAGAGTTGCATTCCTTTATGGGAATGACTTTCATCAGTCATTTTATTGATCAGTGTAGAAAAATGTAAGCTAATGCACATGGAGAAAACCCTGGCCAAACACACATGAAATCTGATCCAGCACCACTTCTCTGACTGATGCTAATTAGCAATAGGACCATGGGGCTATAATAGGTAATTTGAAAGTAGTAGGACTACTACTTTCTAAATAGTAGGACTCATCAGGAGAGGAGTACAGAACAAGGAGAATATAAACACAATCCTGCTGAATAAATCCGTGGTTTGCCCTCATCTCAGGTATTATGCTTCATACTTGCTCCCAGTTGTTAAAAAGTAGAAAAAAACAACCAACACAAGAAATATTCCAAGAAGAATGTAATGGAAAACCACTTCTGTGTAAGGAATATCTAAATAGGCTAAGGGTCTTCAGCCTGAAGAATAAAAACATGTGTACAGTCATTATTGGTATGGGTGTTTGGGAAGAGTTGTTTACTCTTTATTTCCACTGTAAATGTTCAGGAGCAAAGAGAAGCTGAACTTAATACAAAGGAGGTAGATCTTCATTCACTGGTGCTGAATTATGGAGTCCTCAGTGAAGCCATATCTGCTTCAGAAATCCTTCAAGCTAGTAACTCCTGGAAACTGTGGATAGGGAGGGCAGGACCATGTAGGTTTATCTGCTGTTCTCTAGGTCATCCATTTGTCTCAAGTGTAGACACAAGAAGTTAGGCAAGTGAAAGTTTAGAGGCTCAGGCATTTTCATCAGATAAATAAAAGATATCCATGCTATCCACAAAAAACTGAATGTGTGTGAATTAGCAAAAACCCCAAGCACTAAGTATTTTGAATTTTCAGCCCTCAAGAGACCAAAAAACATTCTTAAATACAACCAGGCCCCCTTCCCTTCAGATACAGGACTATTTGTTCCCAATATGACAACAGAGCTCTTCATGTAATGCTGCTCAGCAAGTCCCAGCACTGAATGAGCCCCCAGTGTGCCTTCACTCTCACTTTAATAGCTGCAGCTATATTCTGTGACCAACCAAAGGCTGACAAGTATCATGCCAAAGAAAGCCCCTGAACCCTTCCCAACTCTTCAAAATTCCACTCACAGATGAAAAACCTTTAGTCTACAGTATTATCACATAAGCCATTTCACCTGAGAAAAACTCCCACCAGCTGTGGAGCTGTTGAGAACTCCTCCCAGCTCTTGCAGCGCCTCGGCTTCCTATGTCATTCCTGTCGCTTTCAAAAACGAGCGTTCATCAAAATGGGACCAGCTACAGGAAAATCAAACTTACATGTTTCAAAAGTGATTTAGCAACTCAGTAGCTAGAGTTAATAAAGAAAAATATGCATGGAGATTTGTCATCAATGAATACAGGAGATTTTTGATCACTAGATTGCGTTAACCTTTTCCTTTCAGTCCCACTGATTCTAAATCCAATTAAATAATTGCCTCTTCCTTGTATTTAGATAAAAATTTTGTGAGTCTAACAAGTGTCAATGACTTGTGAACTGCTGCTATTTGTATTTCATTGTTTTGCTCCTTTAAAAATGACATAGTGATAAAGAGGAACAAAAACAAAATAAAATTTGAATAATTAATTAATTAATATGTAGGGACAGCTTAAATTCATGAGTGTGTATATGGTGACTCTTCCTGAGGTCTTAGTGAAAATGACACTCTCAGAAGCAATATCAAGGGGAAAATGATGCAAAATGACTTCATAGCTGGGATCAAGTTATAAATATCTGTAGAGGATGTATAACAAATGCTGAACCTTCTGTGACTGTAACTGCAAATAATTGTGATGATTCATGGAAAAGGATACTTTTACTATCAGAAAAATGCTGCTTTAGAAGGTATTTTTGAATGTAGTTGTTTTTTATTTTTAATACATGTGTACATGTATAGGCTTAAAACAATATCTCCCTAGACTCTGGAAAAACTTTCATTAATCTGCACAGAAGAAAAAGTCAAGATCATAGTTGAGTACGAATAAATGACATTTTGATCTCAGTAATATGAGGACATACAAAACATGAACTAAGATAATTCAGCTGTGTGCTAGCGTGTGTAAACTTAGAATTTTGCCCAGAAGTTAAATTGAAGTCCTTCTCAAATGCCAAATATTATTTGGCAAGAAAGAGAAGTGCCAATGAAAAGAAAAAATAAACCCAGAAAAGCTTTTAAGATTAATTCTTTAAGCAGGTCTGCAGGTTAGAGAAAATCACAAAGGAATTCTCCCTGAGAAAAGATATATTCACCTCGTTACCTGCCTGGGTTCCTATGTTCACACCTCTTTGGTCTTTGTTTTCCATTAACTCAGGGAAATGCGGTTATTTGTAGCCAGGCAGAGAAAAATATGAATTTAAGCAAAAAGAATGCCTCTGAACAGCCAGTTTGTGCTATGTTAAGCTCATTCTGGGATTTATACCAAGATGTGGATCCTAGAAGCTGTGCTCAGAGCTTAGGAAAGGGAACATTTTGGCAATCTTTACCTTTGTGAGGAGCACAGCACTGTCAAGCCATATGCATATTCCTCAAGCACTTAAATTTTCATAAAATTCATCAAACCTCCAGCTGAAGGTAAAATGACTGAATCCAAGGTTTAATGTAGATGTCTTGCACATTTCCATCACATCATATTTACACTGAAAAGGTCACAAGATGAACTTTGTAAAACACAGCAGATCCAGTGTGGTGACTCATCATACTGTTGGCTAATCATTTTTACATATGAATACACTGAGTTTCCCTCCACTGTGTTTTAATACAAGCCTTGGGATAACTTTTGTCTGCTGAGACAAAATTGGCTGCAAAAAAAAAAAAAAGAGACAGTAGACATTTATACCCTGGACCTTTTGGCTAAGTCATTATTCCATAGGGAACAAATGAGCACTTTCTCAAGTTTATCTGCAATCAGTCTGCAAATTCTAATCTATTAATATTTATTCTATTTTATCATTCTGCAAATTTTAAGCCTTATCATGGCAGTTACAATCTCCCATGTAGACTGGTCTGGGCAGCCCCCCAGCAACTCACAAGGAATGGGATTTGTGAAAAGATGTTTTTGAGAGTTTTTTCCAATCATCTATTTGAAATGCTAATTAATATGAATTTTCTATGTTTTCCTAGCACTCATTACTGTGATGCCCAAACACCTGGATACAGACAATGCATTATAATGTGTCTAGCTATTGCAACGTCTCTCTGTAAAATCAGTTAAGTTAGGCAGCCTCTACCATATGATTCATTTTATAATTATTTTTTATGGCTCAATATCAGAATCTCTTTATTCTCTGCAACTGACTTTCTTGGGTTTGCAGTTGACTCAAATAAAACACCTGCAACCATTATGGATAACTATTCAAAAGCAAATTTGAAGTCAAAAGCCCCACAAAGTCAGAATGTAGTGAAAATTCTTTGGAGGACTGCAATAAAAATCACTTTGGCACAAGCTTTGTTATTCTGTGTTAGCTAAGCCTGCAAGGTAAAATCACAGTCCACATGACCCTCTGGCTATAGCTTGAAAATGGTTACAACCTGGAGTCAATTCTGCAGAGATATCCAACAGATGAGCCATTAAAAAAAAATCTTGTCTTCCATGAGGAGTCTTTCTACTGTCAACTCTATTTACTGTCACTGTAACATTATCCATCATGCTGTGGAAAGTGTCAGACATAAAAATAAAGTGGAAATCTATAAAACTGGTTTTGAGTCTGTAAAAAATGTCAATTTTGTGGCAGTTTTTATTAATCCTATTAACTGCAGTACTTTGGAATCCACATAACTTCTTAAGACTCATAATGCAAGTAGCGTTGAGATAAAAAAGAAGCAGGAATCCCATGTGTGCATATGCAGAGAAACTTAAAGAATCAACTTTAAGTATCAGGAACTCTGTGGCTGATATCTGGTTATGTCAGTAATGTCAAAGGTGATATGATTGAGAAGGTTATGCAGCCTTATTAGGCTGGTTATTGTCTCTGTGATACCACCATGGGAATTTTTAGTGATGCAGTTTAGAGATGAGGCTTCATAGCTAACATTGACTTGAAAAATATCCTTTCCCTCACCTATGGGCTGAGCTGTCACATTGAATGAACTGTGTCCCCTTCTATGTACCATGACACATCTCTCTTCTTAGAGAAAGAGGAGATCTAATCCAGCTAATCAAACAGCTAAAAGAGCATTGTATGAAGTGTGTGAATCACCTTTTGAAATACTTTTCCTGCTGTCAGAATCACTGTTATCGTTTTGCTTTATGGGTCACATTCAGATTTACAAATTTTTCCTGAATAATTTTTCTGCATGAATAAATGGCCTAGAAGGTATTAAATTAAACATCTTACAATTAGACATTTTGCAGGAAAAGAGAAAAAGATGCTTTCTCTTCAGTGATGTACTTAGCTTCAAGCATGTTGTTAGAGACTTAAAGGTCACAATTGCCTCAAACACTGTTCAAACCACTGAAGGACTTTGCCTGAAGCAGCAAACTGCAAAGGAGCAACTGCTCAACCACAACCACCAAAGCCCACCCCCAAAAAATGTGCCTGCTGGATTCTGGGAATTTGGACTATGAGAGACTGAGATGATGATGCTTAATGAATCAAAACTATCAGCCATTTGATAAGGCCAGGTTTGCACATTTGCCTCCTGCCCAGCTGAGGGGAAGGAGGAGAGTTTTAGCGTATGTGGTGGTGAAGCCTCTGGTGCACATAACCCGTCCCCAGAAGTTACAAGGTGGGTTTTGAGCCAGGTAAGAAGTAAACCTTGTAGAAGCAGGATGGTGCTTTTTACCATGCCAGTTATGCCAAATGTCCTCCCTTACACAGCTGGCTCTGTTTGTAAAGCTCCTCCACTCACCCTCCTCTATTCCAGAAGGTCAGATTCACAAGGGACATTCACATGTAGGCTTGAGGGTATTCTTCCCTCCTGATGGGGCATAACTGGCTCACCTACACTGATGTATCCTGTCTTTGAAGATGTCCCAAACCATCAAAGACCTCCGTATCTCTCCCAGATTTGTTTCTGAGGCCTTCCACCATGGACTGTGCAAGATCCACAGTGTTGCAAAAGACAGTGTAAACCTCTCCCCTCCATGGGAGGTGTTTGGGTGCTCCCACTGTACCTGAACATCTATTAACCCATTGAACTCTGTTTTACAGGACCCGAAGAAGCCAGGACGAAGAGGACCAGTGAGACTCTCTGGATTCTTGTGGTGGTGACTCTTTTCCTACTTAATCTGTCTCTCTCACACTTTCTTTTTCCCCCTCTCTCCCCTCTTTTCTATTTCTATCTCTATCTCACGTTACTGTTAAATAAAATCCATACTATTGACTTCAGACTATATGGTCTCATTTGCACCTTAATTTGGGCAGAAGTATCTCTAATAATCAGATCTTAACATGTACAATAAACTAAAAGTCTGACTGTTAACCTTTTCTTCCCTTTGGGGAACAATTTTTTCACATAAGTAACCTCATTTGTTTACTCTGGAACACTACACATTCCAAAGGCAAGTGTCAGAAGAGAGAGGTCCAGCTGGAGCTGCACATGAGATGACAGGTTGTGAACTGTGGTTTACTAATTAATTTTGGCAATGTGACCCAATAAGTGCAAAATAACAGCAATGTGAAATATGATACATAAAATACGACTAGGAGCAATTGTTCCAACTGTGAGTGTAATTTCACAGAAAGCAGCAATGAGGGATGCTCAGCATCCCAGGACATGCGTGGTTAACCTCATCTAAGCAGATTCAACTTCCTATACTCTATTTTATGTTGATGGGAAAGGATAAGCTCATCCTGACCATTATTCTAGAGCAAAATCCCAATCTTTCTTATTTTTACTTGCTCCTAAGGAAATCTTGTGTCTGTCTCCCTCTCACTGCACACATTACAGGACTACACTTACACTTAGCAAAGTGCCTCTTGTAAGTACATATCATAGAGCTGTGGCTGAAAGTAAATTCTAGAACATAAATTAACCCTCAGGACATAAGAATCTACATGTAGAAAGTCAAGGTAAAATATATAGATTGACAACAACGATGTAAAAGACGGTGAAAAAAGGAGGCACATATTCAGTGGCCTTTCATTTATTTATCTTTTTTATAGCAAACAAATGCAAAAATCAATATCCACTACTTTGGAAAGTTTGAAAATAATTACATCAGCACTGGGAAGAGGGCCAAGGGTCCAGGCAGGAGGTCATCACAAGCTGCCCATGGCTCTCTGGGCTGGTGCTACACTGACCCAGTCAATTCTGGGGGGAAGGGGAGGGCACTGGGGAGCCTGAGGCCCAGGAAAGGTGTTCAGTGGCCACCACATTTTGCAAGGACAAAAGTGCCAGCCATGCAGGCAAATTATGTCAGGCTCTTTGCCCTAAGGAGCAGAGGATAAGGTGTGGCTAACTTTATTTAATACTATAAAAGCAGCCTTTCTTGAAAAGATTGCAGCACAGCTGCATAACGTGATATCAATTCTCAATCCCTTGCCTGTGTCCATGTCAGTCTTCACAGGCAATGTAAACTCCTGTTTCAACATTGAGCATACAGGTCCACAAACAATATGAAATAAAAAAGATACCTCAGCCCTGCCCTTGACACAGGCATGTTTAGTTAGTACAGTGACAGAATTATCCCCTTATCCATAATATATTCATATTAATAACATTCTGCTCCGAATAACAAGCAGCTTTTTTTATTGCCATGATTTCCAACTTTCTCACAGCCTTTAAAAATACGAACAAAAATATTTCACTCCAAGAGTGGTCAAAAAATATTACTACTTCAATGCAATATTGCAGGTAGTAAATCTTTTCACATATGAAAATTAATATCTCTGCTTGTTTAGAGAAACACATATTGCAAAATAAAATCCCAAATGTGATAGGAAAATCTCCACAACTTATACCCCTGCCTGCTTTCAACTCATAACAGTGATACCTGGTGCAACTAAATCTGCTGGCTTCATGCAAATATCAACCACATTAAAAATGACATTGCTGGGATGCAGCACATCAGCAGAGAGGAAAGGTAATCTAAATTATGAGCCTCCCAAAAGGTAGCTCCATGTGAACCCCATGAAACTCAACAAGACCATCTGCAAGACCCGGGTCAGGATAACTCCAAGCACAAAATCAAGCTGGGAAGAGAATGGATTGAGGAAATCTCTGAGATTTGGGGTAGGTCTGGGTGGATGAGGAGGTGGACATGACCCAGCAATGTGCTCTCATGGCCCAGAAAGCCAGCTGTATCCTGGGCTGCACCAGAGTGAGCAGCAGGTTGAGAGAGATGATTCTGCCTCTCTACTCTGCTCTGCTGAGACCAGCCTGGGATGTTGCATCTAGGTCTAAAGTCTTCAGGAGACACACTGTTGGAGTGAGTCCACAGGAGGGACATGGAGGTGATCACTGGAACACCTCCAACGAGGACAGGCTGAGAGACCTGTGGTGCTCAGAGGTGAAGCACCGCAAGAGGTGAAGGCTTCAAGAAGATCCTGCAGCACCTTCCAATACCTAAAGGGGGACTGTGAAAGAACTGGAAAGGGACTTTATACGAAGGTATAAATTGAAAGAGGGGAGGTTTATATTAGATATTAAGAAAGAATTCTTCACTGTGAGGGTGATGAGACACTGGAATAGAGAAATATTGATGTTCCATCCCTGGGAGTGTTCAAGGCCAGGCTGGATGGAGCTTTGAGCAACCTGTTCTAGTGAAGGGTGTTCATGGAAGACTGTGGGAACCAGATGATCTTTAAGGCTTCCTTCAATTTAAAACAATCTATGTTTCTATGATTCTGTTCAATTGGATATGTAGGGTTGATTCTGGGCATATTAACTTCATTTGTAGTGTTTGCTCAGTACAAACTTCAGAGAAAAAGACAACTCCAATCTGGCATCAGCTCTGTTGTCCTAATGGAGCAGAGCTTAATCTCTGAGGAGGCAAAGATTGTCTGGGAAAGGACTTCCTTGAAGCTTAGTCTGAGACAGTCAAGACACATAAAGTCTCTAAGGTCTACAGTAAATGTCAACACATTCAGCTTCAAGTGCAAGGTGTAAATCTTTCCATCTGCCTTCTCTAACAGGAACACAAAATAACAGGCACACTTAAAAAAAGAGAAGGAAAAACCCCCATACTTTTCAGCCCAAATAGATCTAACTGAAGTACTTGGATGGTCTGACAGTGATAGAAACTTAGTGAAGACAGAGGAGTTGCAGTTCAGGGTGGGGCAGCACTCTATGAGTCCGTGGCCACACAATTGGCACCCTTGGACATCTTCCCAGGTGGCTGGTGATAACTTCTGCCCTGAGAAGCCTTTATGCATTGGGCAGAGTTCCCTCCCTGAGCCAGGACAGAGCCATAAGTCAAGCCCAAAAAATTATGCATTTGGAGGAACTAGTCATCTTGAGGCTTATTATAGTTTGATCACATCTAAAAACCCTAGAAATTATTCTCCTACTTCCATCTGCATCATCATTGACTTGGATGATAGGACAAATTTCTTGGGCAAATGAAGGTAACAAATTCTAGGAGTAACAGACATCCTCTACTGTATTCCTGGCAACCACCTCCTAGAACAGGATTTGCTCTGAGTGAGCTCATGCAGTTCCAAACAGAAGATAAATCTATTCAAGCAAAAGATAAATGCCAAACCAAACCCACCTATATACACACTCCTTGCCCCAATTTGCAGTACTTTAATCAAGATGTTAAGGAATGTAGGGTCCGTTATGGAAAATAAACCAACCACACTACATAATTTTCAGGGAAGCCAACGGGGAGAGGGACACTGGCAGCCTCCAAGTCCCTCCTCCTGAGGGACTGTCTGTCCTGCAGGACCTTCTCAACTTTGCTGTTCTGGTGCACAAGAATGACTCCAGTTCCAATATCTTACACCAGCAGGCCAGTTAAGTTGGACTTTATCAATTCTCCTACACCCTAGAGAAGGTGCATTGATAGAATTGCATATTATACAATCTAAATAAAGGTAATAATTTTTGTTAAGTTGAAACTTACCATCAGGAAATTAAATAAAAATTAAGAAAGCGAAGCAAGCTATCACAGAAAGTATTTCACTGCCATGGACAGTTGAGCTTAAGTCTATGCATGCTTTCACTGGTTTGGTATGTTCTGAAGAAAGAAGAAGCTTACAAATTTGTTCTGCTCACCGTGTGACCCACTGCAGGATGCTCCACCCTGCCTCACAGCAATGCAGAGCAGCCTTGCCAAGCTTGATGCTCAGATTCCCTCACTCTGTCCTCCAGGACTGAGAGTACAACGCAGCTACCCCATTTCTCTCCTCCTTAGGCTGTCAGTACCATGATAAAGGGTTTTAGAGCTTTGTTTCTTCTTTTCTCCTTTTTCTCTGTATTCTGACTTACTTCTCATTTTTTCTTGGCTGATATATAAATCCAGTCTTAATGGTTTATTCCTCAAGCACAAGGGACTACCAGATAAAATAACACAAACTAAGGAAGATAGGCCAAGTATCTGTCCCAATACTCAAAGTGAGTTTCACCATGGACTGCTAAGGGACTCAGACTTGGCCCTATTTCTGGAGATATGGAAAACATTAGTGACGCTTTAGAACATGCCTGGGGCTCTGTCCTAACCTCTGCTGAGCAGCTATAGGAAAAATGTAGGAAACATAAATTTCTCCTCTGTTTGTAAGCCAGGGCAGGACACTTGTCCAATGAACCATCTGTGAGAGCTCATTTTAAAGGTGCTGCACAGTTTTCAAGCTATCACAAGATACAAGTGCAGTCCCCAGCAGCAAGGAGGGAAAGGTGGGCTCCCCGTGGAGGAGCACAGCACATCCCATAAGGGTTTGTTGCCAAGACACAGTCTTAGTGGAAGCTGACAGTATCTCTAAAGCACAGGAAACATTAGGCTGTGCTCTTGTTCTGTTCTGCTGTATGAGTTAAGTAGTTGAGCTCGTACTTCATAATTAAGAGAGGTGATTTATTCTCTCATTATCATCACAGAAGCGTAATCAAGAGAAAGGTCATAAAGAAAGTCCAAACTTCTGCACATTGCAAAAGTCTGGCTTGGGTATTCAGCTACATACTAGGAGTAGAGTTTCTTTTCTCCATAATCTGAGTAGAAATGGACTGTTCAAAGTAGACAGTCTAATGAACTTCATTTGTACTTCGCCTTCTCTCACAAAAACTGGGAACATATGTCAAATCAAGAAACCGCAGCAGTGTCCAGGATCATGGTTTGCATTTTTCTGGAGAAAATAGAACAGATGGAAAGCCAAATAACCACATCTATTTATTTTTTTATGAATTTCTATCTTGGTTATGTAAGTGGTTAAACATTAGATTTCTTCTGTTGTTTGCTGGTTCAAGTTTAAGGAGTTTTATATGATATTATTCTCATAGAATTATGCATGAGACTGAAAACCAGCTAAGCAATAGGAAGAAAAAACACTGCAGAGTGTTTGTGCATGTAACTGTAGTAACTGCAAGAGTTAAAAGAGGATGAGAATTACAATGGTGTAATGCAATTTTGCTATGGGAGGGAGGTTAAAATCTCTCCATATGGTTTGGTCTTATTTTAGAGAGTGATGCATATAGACATTGCAATTTCATACACAAGTGATAAGGGTGATTTCTGCATAACAATATGTCCCTTCCTTCTATGCCAGGCTGTTCTGTATTCTGACCATTCTGGCATGACCTTTCTGGTGGTGAAAGCAAGCAGCTCCCTGATAGCCCATGTGAAGGGTTTAGCTGTGTTTGGTGCTCAGTATAAAGATCCAGGCGTGTCGTTTTGCCATGGCAAATTTAGAGTGAAGGAATGGATTAGTCATGGCAGAAATGCTAAGTATAGATGAAACTCAACAAAAGCAACGGGCTTGTTTTCCAATGGCTCATCTCATTCTGTTTCTCACAGAGGGTTTTGCTGATGATTAGTTTTCTCTGGGTTTTGCTTTCAAACATGAGGGTAGGTAAGAGTTTGATGGATGAGGCAATGCTGGAGCTGAAGGTGAGAAAAGACCACCATAAGATTAGTGACTTTCTGTAAAGAAAAAAAAGATATTTATTATTCACATCCATGGTGGCTCAAAATTCTATTCAGGGACCAGAATGTTTTGTGACGGATATGGCAAAGACCCTCAAAAACTTAGAAATGAGGTTTAAAGTGAGCAAGAGCCCATGGCTTTAGGTAAGAGGAGTGTGAAAAAGCAGTATCATGGACCCTGTTCCTCACAAGGATTTCCAGCAGACAAGCAAAAATATTGCATGGCACAGAAAGGGAAAATTAGAAGGAATATTTTAAAGGAGAATAACAAAGTAAAAAAATGTGAATGCTTCTAGTTCAAAGCATTAAAAGTCAGAAATAACTCCAAGTATATGCAGACCACAGTTAGTGATTTACAGCATGGTACCTACAGCTGCCATGGCCCAAGATCTGAGCAACCACAACTACCTTCAGCTGATATGAGTGAAGAGTTCTTTTCAGCTTGTGGGGGGAAGGTCAAGACTCTCCAAGGCAAGCAAATTCACTGGAATCGGTGAAGCCATCAAATTTAGAATTAGGAGCAAGGCTCCCATTTTCCTGTTATGAAGTTTGATTTCTATTTGGGAGCTCAATGCACAAAAAAAACCCCCAAAAAACAAAGAAAAAAAAAAAAAAAAACAGAAAAAAAACTTAATGAAAATAATGGAGTTGCACTGTTTAATTTTGCTTCAGGAAATTAGATCAAAATGCTAAATACTTGTGATATTTCTATGCTCAACACTTTTACTTGTCTTCTTTTTGCTTTGGATGTTTCTTTAAAGAGATTTCTGATTTTTAGGTTTTAAACATACAGAAATGTGGAAATTCTTAAGTTGTTGTTACCAAGCAACTGAAATTATGTACACCAATTAAACATTGTAACAGCTGCAAAGAGTAATACCAATTCTTATGTGAGAACTTTCCATCCTGGCCAATAAGAATATTTTCTTGAGTTTTTGTATGTTTATGTGAATAAAAAAATTTTGCAAATAATTATACTTTTCCAAAACAAAATTCTTTCCATTAAATAACTGTGTCAACTTTTTATTGTAGAATTTTTTAAAATTATCTTACATAATTGCTAAATTATCCTTGATTTTGGACCTTGCAAATAATAGTAATTTCCCCCCTAAACTGGAAAATATTTCATCTTGAATATTAAACAAAGAGATAATTTAGATTCTAATTACCTGTGGTTTAGTTCTGCACATCTTATTGGAGGACTTGTGTAACACTGAAACTTTGAAACTTTGGCTCCTCCTTAGAACAAACTCATATATAAGAACTAACACTGTGCTGATTAATTTGTTTTATAGTGGTTGCCATCAGTTTATCATCCTGCACGTAGAACAGGTAGACAGCTATGATTAAAAAAAATTACTCCTATTTCAAAAAAATTTTTGACAAAGAAACAAGAACAGGACTTGTCTTACTAAATCAGCCTCTGGAAGAGCATGTCCTTCTCCACTGACCAGAAAAGGATCTGTCTGACAGGCTAGGACCAGAAACCTAATTTTTACCAACTAAATTTAGGTGAGATGAATTCCTTTTTACAAGAATTATGCTCTACTTATTTTTCTGCCATTAAAAGCCATGTCTGCTTGAAAGTGACCTCTGGGGCTGGCCTCTCCTTGCAGCTCCAGGAGAGCTGATGGGCTTTAAAAAAAGCCGAAGCCACACAGACATTATAGAACACCCAACAAGTGGGCATTTGAAGTTCCCATTACTTGTTCTATGAAATGAGAAGGGGAAAAAAAAGTTTAATTTTCAGGATATTTAAGCTGATAACGTGGTCACAAGAGACATCACAGAAGATGTGAGGTGAGGAGGGGACATGCCCAGGATCACCTAGCTCACTTGAAGGGGTGTGACATCCCCACACAGGGCCTGGCAGGTGCATCAGGAGCTGGTTCTGCTGCGTTTTGTGTGCATAAAGACACTGCATTGCAAGGGGGGGGTACAGGCCACAACCAAGCAATTAGAGCTGCTGAGGACTACAGGCTTGCTATAATAGTTTTAAGCTTTCCACTGTCATAACTGAAGGAGAAAAATGGGCTTTTAAATAGGGATCAGTGATAAATAATAAATGCTAACATTTCAAAGAAAATTATTAATCAGTCAGAAGAAGCAATGTCTCTAGGTTTCAAGTACAAAATATTAATAGATTTCAAAGCCAGGAATGTACTTCTAAAAATCATGGGGTTTGGCATCCAGCAGAATTTCATTCAATTTGTCCTTTCAAAGTGTGTTTTTCTCTAACATTAACTGATACAGGAAATCAAAACCTTATACAATAACTGCAGTTATGTAAAATCTGCTAACATTCAGCCACTGCTTCCCAGATTTATGGTTCATCACATCTACTCAGTTTCTAGTAACATGTTTATTTGTACTCCTTGGGGAAGCACTTGTGCTTCCTGATCAAATAAATCCAGTAAAATCAATTTCACATGCAAATCACAGAAACCATGGAAGAAATTTCACTTCCAAACCATTTGAATCCTTAAGGCACCATGCGACATGATGCCAGTTTGTGCTTTGAAGTATTGCTCATGAAATTTCCAAGATTTTGGTAATCATCTGGGTGGATATTCAGCAGGATCCAATGGCTGGCAGTGTTACCTGTTGCTGATCAGAATCATAATTTGCTCTGCATCCTTTTTTGTGGTTATCCTGGAGGAAAAGAAAATCACACTAACAAAACCACACACCGAGAGTAGATAAGCAAACACATACAGACAGACTGTAAGATAACCCTCACACTGTGTTTAAATGGTGTCCATCTTTTATCTCTCCCACCACCTATGCTTTTTCTCTCACACAGATGTACACCTGAGGATAGGAGTCATCACACTTATTTTCATTCATCTAAAAATTGCCTAGTCTAAACTGATTACCTAGGTTCCCTCTAGAGCTTGTGCAGGGAGAAAAAGCCAGTGGCAGGCACATCCAGATGGCAATTTACTCACCTGCATTAAACAGTCAGGATGGGATGAATCAGCTTTTAGAAATGCTTCCCTCTCTCCTTTGCCTGCAGGTGGAACAGACAACCTGGAGAAGATAACTGATAAAGTTAGGTAAGGTGATTCCCACTCCACACTCTGCTTTTGCAGATTGTGTTTGCCTTTGTTGGGATTATCATGCTAGAAGAAGAGACGAATCTCACTAAGACAAATAAACAGAGCAGTTGATTCTAATCTGAGCTCAGACTGCACCTCTTTGCTAGTGAGAAAGTGTTTGGAAATCATCTTCAAATTTTCATGCACCAACATGTTTTCCACTTCAGGTTAGAACTGGAACTGGTGAAATAGCACAAGAAAATCAACCTTGACTGTGGCTCCAAGCAGTTCCCATGGGATTTTTTTCCCAGGCTGAAAAAGTAAAGGATGTTGAATAGTTCAGTCAGGTTTTGGGCAACAGTCCACACTTTGGGGTTCAGCAAACAGAGCAGAGCAGAGCAGATTCTTCATGGTCAAAGATTGCTTAAAGATTGTTTGAAACTGCAGAGTAGACAGTAAATAGCAGACCAGCTACAATGCAAGACAAGGCATATAGAGAACACAAGGCTCAGTGCATTTACTCTGTGTAATTCATGGGCTTAGTCATTATTTACTACAGCTCTGAAGAGGCTACCAAGAGGCCCCTCAGGAATTAGCACTCGCTCTGCACTCGTAGCAGTAACATCCATCCAGTTAAAGCCCAATGTACCTCTCAGAGAAGATGAGGCAGAGTGTTATGGAGATGGAGAGTTGTTTAATATGTGGCCCCACGCTCCACACTATTCAAACACTTTCTGCAGAGAGAACTGCTCCTTCCTGCCTGCACTTCCAGCCAGCTCTCAGTACTGGGGAGCTGAACACACTGCAGCAGCAGCAGAGAGGTATAAAGGTCAAAAACTCCACCAGCCTTGTGTTCCCATTCTAAGATAGCTATCACCTGATATTTTCAGAAGACACAGCACAGAATTTGCCATGTAAAAGAAACAAATTTTGTCAATTTAACTCATGACAGTGAATCCTCTAAACTTTCAAAAAGCAGACCTCAAATGCTTTATGCTAGCTGAATGTTTCAAACATGGGATTTTTTTTTAAATTCATGACCTGCTGTAAAAAGTTTGGTTTGAATGTCTTGCTTAGTATGAAAAGATAATATAATGGAAGAGACAGATTTCATTGTATCATTAGATAAATGACTTAATTGCAAATCTTTCCTCTTACTGTAGTTAATGCTTTGTTTCCTCCCTTTTCTGCAAAGGTCCTATGGAAAGCATTTCATTAAACAAATCTTTTAGATTTCACTCCTTAGACTATTCCCTATATTTTAAATGTGTAGCTAAAGGTTTCAAGACCTTACCTATAATATTACTTTGAAATTCTGCTCCACAAAGCTTCATGAAAATAGTCCTGCAGTTTGGGTTTTTTTTTTTCCTTCTTATATGTCTACTTTACCAGACAGAGAAGACACTCTCAATGTGACTATCTAGCTTTTTAAAATTTTTTGCTTTTCCTTTCTTTTGCCACTCTTCAAAATCATTTAATAACCCATGTTGTCTTTCTCCCTGATTCCATACTATCTAGACTCTGCCTCCTTAGGTTAGGAACAATCCCAAAAGTAAAGTTTCACAAGACTATTGCTTATGGAGTCACAGCCATCAGTGCTGCAATTTAATATCAGATCTCCCTCTAAATAAATTGTCATTACAGTTTTGGGTTCTGAGGCTGAGCCATAAAGTTCACATTGTCCAATTACCGTGACTTGGTATTAAATAAAATCCTCAAACTTTATAAAGCTGAGAAAATTTTCAAGGTTCAACTTAGAGGTGCAAATCCTGCTTTGTCCCAGTCTGATGGGAAGTCTCTTGGACTGATGGTCACCTATATTTTGTAGGAGCAGAGGACTAGAGGCTGCCTGATGAGAAGGGAGGTGTCCGTGGCATTCTCTGGTCACCCTGCCATTAGCAAAGCTGCCCTTAGTGGTTATCACCACTACCAGTGACCCAAGTCAGAAGAAAAGGTGGAAATTGATTTCTAGCTTCAGTTCTGTTTCTAAAGAAGGGATATTCCTAGCCTCTTTCTTTGTGATTAAGCCTTCGACATGCAAGCTGCTGGAAAAACTGATATAACCAGATTGTCAGGATGGAAAGAAACAAGCAGCTGGGATCCCCATCTGCTGCAGTAAGAAGCTAAACTAAAAATTCTCTCAACATACTCATCTGAGGTAAAATGAGTCAATAAAAATGTATTTTTATCCATAGAAGAACCCCTAAAATCTCTACTTTTCCTCTGCTTCCCTTTTCCCTACCCCTTTACAACACATTCAGAGTACTATCATCCAATATGGACTAGATTTTTAACCAAATTCATATTTGGTTAAAATCCAGAGCACATAATTTATGTTTAATATCCAGGGCATAATTTGCCTCACTGTCTTCATTGAAGAAATGTGTCAGCTGTGGTGTTTCCTCTGGTCTGACAATAGTTCCCTCAATTGCCTCTCCAGGATGATGGAGTCTTTGGTGTCACTGAAGCAGTGTTAGGGCATTCAGTGCAGCCTCTTTCTCTCAAATGCTAGTCAGGAGAACAAATACATGGCAACACACAATTCCAGTGACTGTGACTGAATAAACTGAGAAATAGGGAATATTCTTTTAAACCATACTTTGAAATACAATTTAAAAAAAAATGGACTGGGGAGTTGTAATTTCCTTTTACGATGCAAAAAAACCAAAGAAAACTGAATTAAATAGAGAGTTTGAAATATGTATAATTAAAAAAAGTTGACATGTAATATCAATAAATTTAAAACCAAAGTCATGTGACCTTCCTGGTTTTCTTATTTTAAGTACTTCCCTTTTTAACATAAATAATACATTTAGCTTATATTCCTTTTCATGTATCTTTTTCATTCTATTTCTTCTATGTTTCATTCTATTTCTTCTAGTTTTTCTCTTATTTTTACTAATTAAAATATCTTTTCTTTAAGTATAAACTACTTCTAATTTTTCTACTTCTTGGTTGTGTTTTAGTGGTTTTTCTCTCTTCTTAATTCAGTGCATTTTTTGTTATTTGAAACTTCAGCAAAAATAAGGGAGCAATGTTTGAGATTTACTTTTTTCCTAATGCAAGCTAAGAATGTAAGACATTTCATTTAAAATTTATTAAGAATTTTAAGATAGTACCCATAGTGATAATTTTACTACTTCATATGCTTATATAAGCTTACATCAGAATGCAGAGAAAAAATACCAACTTCTCTCCAGGTAAGACGCTTTCTAATGCAAAGCATTATTATTTTAACACAGAAAGCAATTTAATTGAAGTAATTGTAATCTACAAAGACCTTCACCCTGCTCCTTAGCTCTCAAAACAGATTTTCTATTTGCTTTGTAAATAGAGAAAATCTGAGAAAGAATACAAGACAGGAACAAGCAACAGAAGGAAAGATTTCATCTTCAGGGTATATGCAGCTTCATAAAACAAACAAAAGAAAACCAAGATGCCGGAGTCACCTGGGTTTGAGAAGCCTTGGATTCAAGCACGTTCAGCTTTGCTTGGACAAAAAAAAAAAAAAAAAAAAAAAAGAAAAAAAAAAGAAAAAAGAAAAAAAAGAAAAAAAATGTTGTTACCTACCAGTGTACTAGATGTTATCAAGACCTCTCATCAGACACAGATGATATCTGTAAGATTATGACATTATTTTTAACTTCACAAACATCAGACTAATATGGTTCCATGGGGGATGAACAGGTTATGGTTCATGATTTCAGAATAGTTCAAAGTACAGCTACATTTCTGCTCTTTCCACAGGACAGTCTTCCCATGGGGGTGCCAGTTGCCCTGTTTTATCCCCATATCCAACAGCTTCAGCCCAACACCTTGCTCGAGTACTTTATCCTTGAAGGAGGGTTGAAGGGTCAGCACTTGGTGTGTGTTCATCAGTCCTGAGCCCCAGCACCAGGAGGCATCTCCTGGGTATGGCCTTGGCAGGGCACAGCTGGGATTTTGCCAGGCGAGCTCTGCCCTGGGGCAGTGTGAGCCATGGGCAGCGAGCCTGTGTCTCCACTCACTGCAGCACCACTTGTGCTGTCACACAGCCCACCAGCAGCAGCCAGCCCTGGACAAAGCCACAGCCAGCGAGCACAACCTGAAGGATAAAATGACCAAAAGAAAAAAAAAAAAGAAGGCAGCACTACATCATGGCTTATTTGCTACGGCAAAAGCGAGTTTAAGGGGTATAAATAGCACACAGAACTCTTCTCTTTAGCATTGAAGGCGTAACTGAGGGTTTTGTTGGTTTTTTTTTGTTTTTTTTTTAAAGCTCCCTTCAGATTTGGTGCATGAATTATCACCTCTAATAGCTGATAATTAAACCACTTCAGCAAAGCTGTGAAATATAGAGTACCAGCAATAAAATCTCAATCTCACCTGGCAATTATTTTGAAACTATGCTCCAAATAACCAGATAAATAAATCTGTGTACGTCACAGGCAATTCTCTGCAGGCTGACAATTCCATAAATACCCACACAGATGCACATATCCATAACCACATCTATGTGTATAACCTTCAGTGAAATATGGAATAGGTCTTTAAATGAATTGCACAACCAAGGAGAATATGATAAAACTAGAGGTTAACTAGATAACTTCCTTGAATACTCTGTAACTGGCTCAAGAACAAGATTCAAAAATCCAGATAAAAATAGAGCAGATTTTTTCATTTATGGAATCTGAAAAGCTTTTTGGTGATCCTGCTTATTGTTCTGCTTTACAAGTAAAACAAACTGTTCTGGGGACAAGTATCGATTTCACCACTAAAAGAAAACTATCCATTCATAAATATTAATTGATGATATTATCTCTTTCCATGACTGCCTGCTTATAGGCAACAAAATAAAATCCACATTCAGGTAAATAGCTTTAGCAGCTACAAAATCTACTCATCCCACACATCTCTTAAATGGAAAACTGGAAGGACATTTTGGGAAGCTATCCCACTATAGAATAAAGTAAAAGCACCCTATAATAGACTCTGAAGTGCCACAGACAAACTTCAACAGACAGAAGAGTGACAGTATAAAGTATTTCAACCCTTTTGATCTGATGAAAAATGCCCTCTGCGTTTCTTATCTTCTAAAAAAAGAAGTTTTTTGTGCTCTAGAGTGAAAGGATAAATAAAAAACAAAAAAGTGCCTCATACAGTGGTGTGAGAGCTCCATTAGGACG
Source organism: Calcarius lapponicus (assembly GCA_039654755.1). Taxonomy (NCBI): domain Eukaryota; kingdom Metazoa; phylum Chordata; class Aves; order Passeriformes; family Fringillidae; genus Calcarius; species Calcarius lapponicus. The sequence continues at coordinate 15,564,170 of CM077466.1, forward strand.
CTTAACATTTGGAATCTTTTAATAAAATTCTCCTGTACTCATCCTTGCTTAGAAACCAGTAGGTTTGGCATTAGAGTCTCTTTAGGGAAGGAAGTAAAACACTGGAAAATTTTTGATGGTTAACAGTGCAGTTGTAAGTTTGTAATCAGATCCAAGAACCTCTTTCAATATCTTCATCCTCCTCCTGAAATTATGAAATTTGCCTTATAGTTATGTTTCCAAAACATGCTGACTTTCAAAATCAGTAGTGAGTTTTAATATTTTAAGATGCACCTGAATTATGTTTCCATCCATTCTTTGTAAGTGTGACAGATAAAACATTTTGTTTGTTTTTAATTTTCACAAAGATGATCTCTTCCTATAGCCACACAACACAGGAACTGGAGCTGCAAGAAAAGCACCAAGTATGGTAATATGCAAAGAGAGACAGTGAAAGAGATAAGCACATTAGGGCCATGTGCAGTAGCAAATTAAGAGGGGAGAGAAAGCTCTCCATTTAAAAAACCACAATATTCCCAGTGCAGAAACATTTGAAAAGACTCTCAGAAAACTTTATCATCAAAGTTGAAAACAATAGTCACCACAGAACAGGGAAGATGAGATGGAGTCTATCCTGTGTAAAAGCTCAGTCCCAAGTGGATGATGCCAGTTGTAAAGGAAGGCCATTTGAAGCAGAATGAAGGATAAATCTGTTTTACTCCCATATCAGACTGCTCTTTCTTCTTGATGTAATGTTACATATTTTTTCCCTTGAAATATTTGAGATAATTTTGTTTTGTTAGGTATGGGTGTCCAAAATCGCCCCAACTCAAATTGTAGTGAGGAATAAAATTGAGGAAGAAAGTAAAAAAAAATTGGGAGGGAGAACATGCATGAACAGACATTGAGATAAATTAGGATTATATTGGTTTCAGAGATTTCTCTGGAGTTATTCTTAATTTGCCTAGCCAGAAGAGCAGCAGGCCCAACATTTCATAGCTATTATTTGATTCAGAAATATCAGTGCAGAAGGGAACAGTGGCAGTAAATAAAGTTTTTTTTCCCCCAGTGAATGCATACATATCATTAGAATTGAACTCTTTATTTTATAATCAGCACAGTCACTAAAATTAAATATAAACCCAAATGCTTTAGATAATGCCATCATCACTTATGACAGTCATGTTTCATGCAGTAGTTTTCATTAGAGTATAGGCAAGCAATTACTTTGTTTTTGTAGTACCAACACCTCCCACTCTGTAATCTACATCAGAATCAAGGAGATAGAAGTTTTCAAAATTTCCCTAGAGCTGACAGGGAGAGAACAGCAGTGAGAACAGCAAACAAAGAACATTTCAGTTTTGAAAAGCTTCTGCAAATTTTGCTTTGTTATGAGAGGCAGATTTCAGATAAGTCCTAGTGCATCAGGAAGGTTTTTGACTTGAAATATTGTATTGCTAGAGAATTTGGATGTATTTCCTATTTTAAATCTGAAGTCATAATTCAAGAAGCTGTTTGTTCTTGTGAAGAATGAAGGAAATGCGATTTGTACAGTTGCACAGCTTCTGAGGAATTTTTTTGTCTGTGAATGGAGATTGTGCCTAAGAAGTAGGCTGCAGCCTATTTTCATGTCTTCAGGTTTAGTAAAGAGGTAGTAAATGGAATACATTCTGGTGTATCCTTTCAGTTGCTTTCTGACAGGGAGCCTATCATTATTTAATTCACTGGTCTCTTTATTAAATGCTGAATCTATACCACAAATTAATGGATTTCTAGGCCCATATTATTTTTTCATATTTCATGGTACTATGTCATAAAATAGAAGCTCAAGATTGAAATAAAAGAGGGGTAGCTAAAAAAATAAATGGAAAGAAAAAGTGCAGAACAAAAAAAATGTTCAAACAGGTCTTCCTGTCTCAGAAGACTAAGCATACACAATGATGAAAAAGTTACAATATAAAACAAGATACATTAAAGGAATCCCTGAAGCAATTTATGCCAAGACTTCAGATAAGCCATGCTAATAAAAAAATTAACTGCACTGGTAAATTAGACAAAGATTGATAGGTTTTACAGATGGAGCAGTAAAAAGTGAGGTGGATAGTGAGATGGCAAAGTCAGTCCTAAGTGGATTGTGAGAAGTTACAGCTACATCTCACAATATCAACCATCCAAGTGGTTAAACATTAGATTAGATTCAATGCTGCTAAGTTCAGTGCATGTGAGAAAAACAATTTTAACTGGATGTATACTTCAAGAGCTTCTAAATTACCTAATAAGCCTCAGGAAAGAGATTTTAGACTCATTGTGAATGCTCTCGGAAAATGTCAGCTCAGTGCCTACTGATAGTTACAAGAGCAAAAACCATCATCTGAATTGTCAGAAAAAGAATAAAGAGCAAAGCAGAACAGAAATTACTATGTCACTGTAGAAATCAATGGCACACTCATTTCTTGGATTCTATGTGCATTTTTGGTCCCACTATTACAAAAATTATAGAGTAGAGATGGAAAAGTACAGAAAAGGGCAATAAAAATCAGATTATTGAATAGCTTTTTTGGGGAAGAGAGACTAAATAAAGTATGACTCTTCAAGCAATGAGTAAGGGAAAATATAATAGAGGTCTATAAAATCAGGTTTTGCCAGGCAGAAGTTGCAGAGGCACCACATTGACGACAGGTCATACAAAATGTTATTAGACAGTAGACTTAAACCTAACAAAAGGAAGTACTTTGCAAACAACACATAAATTGTAAAACTCGTGGCCACAGGCAGTTCTGAAAGCTGAAAATATAAATTGGTGAGGGATTAGACTGGCTGTTAAATGTAGTAGTGTGAGTCTGAGCTCCAAGGTCTCAGCTGACTGCTGGGAAGCAGGAAGGCAAGGCTGGAGAACATTTCTAGTATGCTTTTTAAGACTGGAATATTCAGAGGGTGATATTTTCCTTTCTTGAATGTGCAACATAAAAAAAAAACATTATTATGCATTTTCTTTCTCTTACTGAGAAGAATGCGTATTAAAATATTCTTGATCCCTTTAAGTCAGAAAAACTAAATATCTGGTTCTTTAGAATGTTTCAGGCTGAAACTATCTAACATTACGGCCCCTCACAGAACAGGGATAGAGCACTGGAAGATCCTTTGGATTCTTAAGTTCTTGGAAAATATCTAGTGAAAGAAGGCCCAAAGAATCACAGATTCTGTAGGGTTTTTTTTTTAACAAACACTGAAGGGAAAGTAACAATTACAGTGCATTGAAGTACAACTTTCCGAAAATACTGTGTAAGAGTTTTCTTTCTAGTCATATCAGCTTCACCAGTTTTTTATGACTCACAGAAGCTTTGCATCAGTCACAGAAAACACATAGGAATTGTATAACTCAAAATGTTCTGGTATTATACAGCAGCTACATCTAAACTCAAGTGCTAGAGAAAAGATCAGCAAAGAAGTGGAGTATCCTCCTTAATAGTATCAGGTAGTTTTACTTCAAGCACCTTGTAATGTCTTGGTTTTTTTTTTTTTTTTTTGACAGATAATTGCATAGCCAGAAATGCCTTCAGAAATAGTGTGAGAAAAACATTTTCTCAGCTTCCTGTTACCAAAAAAACAATAACTTTCTTATGATTTATGTTTCTGGTTTTGGAAGTTTATGGTACTGCCTATGCTGTTCATAACATCAAGTAAGTAACAGTTCCTCTGCAATTTCTTTAGTCTTTTCAATATACTGTTCTTAATGGAGACCCTAATGGATCCTAAGAGTGCTTGGGCAATAAATATGTCCTGCTAGCTATCTGATCTAGGTTGAGTTTCCCTGCTTTAAGATCTTACTGCACTTTTTCAAGTCCAGCAGCTATAAAGTCTGGACACCAACCCAGCTGAGTGTGGTGCCTGCAGAAAGTCTGGAGAACTCATTAGGCAAAGCTTGCAGTGAAACCATTGGAACTGAGAGCAAAAGCACTTATTTCTGGGTTGTGGCTTGAATCCAGCCTCTTTTATAACAGCCAAGGTTGTTGCATACATGGTCTACACGTAAATAAAAGGTGTTAATTTTGGAAAATATGTATTGAAATGCTGTTATACTTAGAAGCTGTCTTTATTTTTTTTTTTAATTACTTAACAATTGAGAAAGAACTATATGTTTTTCTGTTGTTTTGTTTTCCTCCATATACAGCCAGCAGAGGTGGAGGTACTGAGTATATGATGTCAAAGTTGAAAATTAAAGTTTCTGGAGAAATTCTGGGTTAGTTGCCGATTTCCTGCACATCTGCCCATGGAGAGCTGAATGGGGGAGCACCTCCCTTCTGCATGCAGCACCCTGTCAGTCTCTTGTTCCTGCTGTCCCTCTGAAACCTCATGGGATGATCCATATCTCCATCTACACTGTGCACAGAGCAGAGAAAAAGACACTTCTGGGGCACAGTCACAGATATTTTAGTTGTTTACTTGAGGTTAAGATGAATTACACTCTAAAAGCAGCTATTTATTTCTACTGACTTTAAAGGGAGTCTGGGTGACTTGCTCTAATATAGCTATCTGTAGTATAGTGCCTACAGTTATGTGAGATGAATCCCCCAAATTTCTCTTTCTTGCTTTCCTGCCAAGACTATACCCACCAAATCTTTACTTCAGTTTCTTTTATCCATGTGATCTTCCCTCAGTGAAAATTAAGTGTATGAATAGTTTTTTTTACTGTAGGTCTTGCTCTGAGACACAAAACCTCAGTAGCCATGTCCCTGCTTTCACTCTCAGCTCTGCAAACAATAGCTCATAATTTTCAACTGCTAGTCTGGACTCAGTTACATTAGATTTGATGCCAGTTGCATTGGTTTCCTCACATGTTTTCCAGTTGGCTGACTATGCCCATAAAATAAGAGAAAACAGCATGCCCTGTAATCACTCCCATTCCCCCTAGGGGACTGGTTAGGCAGGGTCTGCTTTTTGCTTTCCTTAGAGCATAATTCTTCTGTCCTCAGTCATGGACACAGTCCCAGTAGTGTCCAGGAGAATTACTCTCTTGAGTTAATACTGCTGAACCCCTGTTTCACTTCTCTTTAATCATGCTAATCTTCATCTTTTATTCACTAACCGATAACAATAGAACTGTAAGCTCTGCCTTACAGTTCTGTCTAAATTTAAGGCAATAACATGCAATCAATTTAGAAATTCTAGAGAAAATGGAATGTTTAACTCTTTGTTTCCGATGCCATAGGTGAGTTATTCAGCTGGTCATTCACAATCAGTAAAGAAAAAACAGATAGGCAATGGAATTTCTTTTTTTTTTCCCCTTGTTAGCATATTATTTTTCTGTCTTGGAAGTAACTTACTGTCCTGATTTGTGCAGTACTGTAAGTAAAACTGATCTCCAAACATCACAGTGTTTCACTGGGTGGCAGAAACAAAAAGACTGATTTTTAAATTGCTTCTATGGCCATTCTGATGATCTGTCAGGAAGCCAATACTATTCAACACCTATATGACTGATTATACCTCAATCCCTCACCAGACAACCAAACAGATGTCACCACCAAGGATGCCCAGTGGCTGCTGAATAACATTTCTGCTGCAGTGACATGGCCTCCATCAGGACAAACTGGGATTTTCTCAGGGAGGTAATTACTTCTTACTGATATGAAATCTGAATGTTGAAAACAGTAAGACCCCTGAACAGTTTCTTAGATGGAACAAATTTAAAAATAATAGAGGCATCCAATCTTACCCACAAATAGTGAATAGGAGCCTAGCAACAAATATTTTGCAGAACTAGGCTGAACTCTATTTGAGCAAATATCTTCTCAGAGTGTCAGGGATGACAAATGCTGTATTCTTGACTGCACTAACACATTATTCAGTCAGCATAACACATTTGAGTGAAGAAATACTCTTTGCTTTGAACTGATCTGTAGAAATGTTACCCAGACTCAGGCATGGCATTCCAATATATTTCTGTTATGTTTTGCATAAGCCATTTCTAAGGAGAAAAAACCTTGTGAAATACAGAATTTACACTAAAAACAATGAGTAAGTTGATGGTTCCATGACTTATTGCAGTATTAGAACAGTAACCTGTGTGGTTTTTTGCCTCCTTGAAATGCACTGTGATAAACATGCTGAGTTACTGTTAATGATAGTGATATGTAGTCTGTTCACACAAGAAGAAATATATTCCAGATATTCATCTATCACAGCCTGAGTAAGCTCTGGAAATAAAAAGACATTCTCACTGCTGTGTAGTCAGGTTTCTTCCTAGAGACAAGAGTAGCATTTTAACTATCTTCCGAGTCTCTACTTTATTTCACTCTCTTGCAACTTTGCAGCCTCTTTTTCTCTGTCTAGCCTAGCATAAATTCTTTTTTTTTTTTTAGCTGAGGAAGTTTTCCTTTGTTTTCAGCCTCTCAGTAAGCTCAGTGTGGTCAACAGTTAAATGTGTAAGGTTTTTTTATTTAGTACTTTGGCTACATCCCAAGTAGCTCTTAAAAAGTAAGTTTTACACTTAATTTATACTCTAAACAACTATTATTATTTACAAGGATTTGGGCTAGAGCTGTTTAATGTGAATGCCTAAAACATCATGGATTAATCCGTACTGAAGCAGAGTGTATAAGGGCCTGGTTTGCTTTAGTCTGACTTAAACTGGCTTTGCACCAGGCCCAAATTGTACAAAGTTTTTTGATGAATCAGATACTTAAACAAAGCCAACTGAGAGAACCCAAAGAGGCTCCATGCAGGAGATATCGCCAAATTCCACGCATACAGCAATGTGAAAATATAAAAAGCCAAATGTTTCCTCGGGAAAAAAAATCTGTAGAAAATATGTAGCTTAAGTATGGCCTATCTTACATGTTAGGCATGAATGTTTTTTTGGACTAGCACAGAGGAAACCTACAGCTGTCTAATTGCAGATCTCAGAGCTCCTCTGCACAAGGAGAGTCCCTTATGAGGAATGGGACAGCATGAAGACTGGGGCCAAATACTGCTCTTTCAGCTGACACATGGGATATTGTGTGCCTTCCTGTTAGCCTTGCATGATCCCTGATGCTGTGATGGAGAGGAGCAAGGAGCATCTGCCAGCTCAGACTGCGTGTCCAGGCACACGGACAGCATGAGCATTGAACTGTGACTGTGACAGCAGGGGGGGCCAAGGACAGCTTTACCTCCCTGCTGTAGGACCAAAGGAATGTGCCATTACTTCTCCTGGTTTTTCTGCAGGGTTTCACAGCTCCTCCTCAAATCCCTTCCGAGCATGTCCTGCCACCCTCTTTTGAAGGTCCCACAGAGGGGTCACACATCACCCTAGGACAAGTCATTGTGGGGCTTCAAATGCTGAGGTGTTGGGAAAGGAAGGTCTTGGCAGCTTTGGGATCATCATCATCATCACCACATCTTGTTCAGCTTGTAGGTGTGCAGCAGTCATTGTAGGCTTGGACATTTTACTCATGTCATGTCACCAGAGTTTATTTTGCACTAGGTGTGGGTGTACTGTCTCACACACACTTCAGTACGTATGTATAAACATCTAGTAAATACATGTTTTCATAAACATCCACAGCAGATTTCTATAAGGAATGCCATTATGAACTATCATAATATCACTATTCACAGCTGTGTGAATCAGTGAACCAGAGTTTTTACTGCCTCTGTGACAAACCTGGTAATGAAACATGCTGTCTTCACAGATACCAGCATAGCAAGGGTGTGGAAAATTAACAATGAATTTTATTTGATAATAAAGAAATTATAACTTGACTGGGAGCCCCAGTAACAGCTACTTAAAATTAGAAACTTTATATTCAGAATACCTTTTCACTCTGTGAGCAGAACTATTTCAGGTTTTGTGCAATACTGTTTAAGACCTGCTTAAGGAAGATTCATGGGCCAACACAGCACTTTTTAAAACCTGGATGGATAAAAAAATTTTCAAGTTGAATTGCCCTTGAGGACATTGCAGCCTGGGCAAGAATCCCATACAGCCTTCAAGATCTGTTGGTAAAGCTCCCTTTGGAGATTAACCTCAAATCCCTCGTGTAAAAAGCCTGAAAAGGACACAACAATTTTCTGACAGTCCTGAGTTCACAGAGACATGGGGCCTCTGTAGCGCAGCTTCAGACCCAAGGAGAGTAATTCAGTAAAGAATCTTGCTATGCTGGAGTATAACTGCATCTAAATACATCATCTGAAGACAAAATCAGCTTGTGTTCTTTCAGATGAAGTAATTTTTTGTTGGAGTTCAAGGGAAACAGTTATCAGAATTACAGAAAACACACAATCTTTATGAGAGATCACAGCTGTTCTGCAAGGAAGACCTAAGATCTTGAGCAGGATCAGCACAGTTGCCACTGCACACAATAATGCAATAATGTAGACGCTGAAAATTGCAGTTGCCCAGCTGACTGAGCTAAATCCTCACATGATGGTATCTGCTTTGACTTAAATGCCAGTTTGGACAGATTCCAGTGAAGAACATAAAATTATGGCTCAATGGTTTCCATTCTTTGTGTTCTTCTGAAAAAAAAAGATAATTTCTTCTGGTGTTCTCCAAAAATAAAATCAATCATTCAATGCAGGTATTTCCAGAGAGAGAGTAAGGATGCCAACATAAAAGGTGCTGGCAAAGCATCATCTGACTAAGCATAAGTCTCTGCAAAAAATGTTAATTTGAATTGAAACAGGTGCTGGGAAAGGCATTAGGATGAAGAGAAAGAAAGTTTAAAGTTTCCTGATCTTTTTGAAAAGACAAGGATATGTAAAAGAACAAGACATTTAAGGGATTTCAAGGAGTTAAAGAACATATTCAGTGCAGATCAGGATGACAACATCTGTGAAAACTTTAAATTGCTTTAGACCAAGCAGTTAAAATGTGAGTTGAACTGAAGAGCCTTTCTGGCTGTTATTACTATTTTTTGTTATTTGCTCAGTGCTGACAGAGCATTCTTGACTGTGCATGGCACAAAGATCACCTCTTTCCTACCAAGGAGAGGGGGCTTGTAAAATTTACATCCATAATATGTAATTGATACTCATACACTGTTATTAACTCAGTTCTTACAGGCTTTGCATACAATTGCACATTATTAGGAGGGCTTTGAAAGAGAAGTTGTGGGTAATTTGGCAAACTCTGAATAGGAATTTGGCTTCCTGCATGTTTTCCATACATATATTGTCTGTCCATGTCTAGTCTTTCCCCATTAATCTAATTTCTTTCTGATTGTTCTTTACTTTAGAGGCTTAAAAGAAAAAAAAAAAAAGGCAAAAAAAGCACAAAGGGAATATTTAAAATTATTTCCATATTATCACATGGAAACCAGAAAAATGTTCCATAGTTCCCATAAAATAAAGCTATCTTTTTAAAAAGGTAGTCTTAAAGAGCTGCTGAAACTTCCCAGCTTTTTTTTTTTTTTTTTTTTTTAATAAAGCCACTGTTTAATTTACAGTAAGTCAAGAGGCAGGAGGGATGATAGAGTTAAGCTCATGCTGTTGAGAACAATTATCCTGGTGCAGAGACATATGTAGCCCCAGAAGGTTGAACAGACCACCATAGCTTAAAGGCACTAGGATAAAAAGGCACGTGCTGCGTGGGCCCAGTGGGAGCAAGGCCACAGCCTGCACACAGAGCCCCCTCAGCTTCATTTGATTTGTGCCTTGCTCCTCTCCCTCCCTTCACTCTTTTTTTTTTTTTTAATTTTGATTTGTTTAATAAGACCCTGGTGCATTCATTGGAAAGGAAAAGAGAATGGTAGCTGGGGCAGTATGACAGCATCAGTGTAATGTTTGCTACAGTCAAGAATAGCTGGGCCCAAGACTCATGGCAGCCTCTCTTTCTAAAAGATTGAAGACACCCCAGCAAGATGTACAGTAAAATAGATGAAGTCAGGGGACATTTAGATTCTGCACCAACTGAATAGCAGCAGCAACTATTCTCTTTTTTTCCCCTGTCCCATTAATCATGCTGGTTAATTGTTGGGATAATGATTTCACAAGTTCATGTAGTACACAAAGGGATTATCCTTAGACTGTGCATAGTGCCTGGCATTTACTCCTGCATATGCCAGTATCTCTGCATTTAAATGTGAGGATGTTTTTCATTCTACTTTTTCCTATTGTCCAATTTTGCTAGAAAATAAATTGCATGTTGTTGTCAAGGATGGATATAAATGAAGAGAGAAAACTTAAGATAGCAAGTAATAAAAGAGATCTCATCTTTTTTCAAAAGGAAAATCTAAAGGACATAAAGATAGAAAAGCAGGAAAATATTTTTGTCATATAAATGTTGTTTTCATACCTTTAAAAAAGGATTCAATCTTTTTTTCAGTGTCTAGATATTTCATCTCTGTTTTAAAAACAGTGGAATTTTTTAATATTTTTTGTTAGCCGAGTTCAGGTATCTAAAAATAAAAGATTATCGGGACCCTTTTCTGTGATTTCAATCCTCACTGTCCAGAAAATTGTGATACTTATCTGTCACTGGGGCTAAAGGGAAATTGCTTATGGATGTCTGTAAGAAACCTATCTGAATTCTTAAGCACTTCATGTGTACTTGTAAAAAAATGCATTTTTTTACAAGCCAAGAGATCAATTAAAATCTGTGTTATCCCTCTCATTGTTTTTTGGATTGATACCAATTTATTACTGTTTTACTCTAGTGCTTTTTCCCATTTGCATATAGAACTTGATTTTTTTTCTTTAATGAACTCTGCCAAACCCATTCTAAATATTGTTGATTCCCATCTCCAAACAGAAAGGAAGATACATGAGGTTTCTCTGCACTATTGAGTTCTTTCAAAACCTTGTAGTTTTCCAGCAAGGTGACTTGCGAGGCTTTATTTTTTCCAACGTAATCACCCAGAGAAAGACTGACACTTTGGCAGTGCCAAAGCTTCCCCTTTCAATTCTAAAAACTTACATATTTATTTGAAGCATAAAATTACCCACCAAAACAACAGCAGATAAAACATAATTTCATTTCTCATATCTGTGCTCTTTTTTTCCCTAACAAATGGATGTTAAGCAGCCAAACAGTGAGTTGTTGCCATAGAAGTATTTTATGATGTCAGATATGTACAACTTGCTCTTCTCTCTCTCATCTTGGAAAAACAGCTCAGCATTAATCCTCACAGCTTATTCTGCATGCCTTAAGCTGCAGAATGAGAAACTCTTTTGTGGCATTTTCTTAGCTGAAATTTTCTGACTCCTCATTGCAAAAGAAATGGCCCTGTCCGAGGAAAAGCCAACAATCTCTTGGGTTGAAATCATAGACATATGTTTTACCAGAGCTAGGAATGCAAGACTGATAAAAGACACAACCCAAAGTGACTTGGTTTTGGCCTCTGTTTTGTACTAGAGGCATCAGGGAATCCTTTACTTTCCTCATTGACATAAAGGTCCATTTCATGATGCAATGCAAAAGGTAAAATTTATTCTGGAAGATGTCTTAGGGTGCCCTGTTTTCAAGTGTCCACTTTAGATCCAACCCTAGACCAAGTATTTAGAATTACTGACTCAATCAGAAATAGTCTTGTTTCTTGTAGTAACTCCATGTCAACCTTCCTACTCAAAAAAGTATCAAGATGCTAATCTTTTCAAAAGGAAAAATTCATGTTTCATTTCAAAATGACTTCTTTCACTTTCCCTCCTCACCATCCCACTGCAACAATCAGATCACAGAAGATAAGCGCACCTTGTGATCGATTGGGAGTGTCATATCACACTGGCACATCACAATAAAAAATATCTCCAACTTCCCATCCCCCCTAAAAGTTGCATGATCTTGAGTTGCAAATAAGTTTGAAACCACTACAACCAGTACATTTTGAGTCCGTGAGCAGGAATGAAGGTTAAATTCAAAGGCTAAATTATTTATTGCGAACTATTTGCTTAGTTCTGGCACTGAAGAACAGTGGAACAAATGGAATTGTTAGATGCAACACGTATTAGGAACAAGGGCTGAAATCCCATTTCTGGTACTCTGTGCTTAGATTTCCCCTGTGCTTTAAGAACTGCAGTGTTAGCTTTTCTCTCTCATTAAACTGCCTCTCTTCTATACTGAACCTAACTTGTATTTTTTTTCCATTTTCAGTTTACCTAAAAATCACACATCCTGAAACATCCAATAGGTATAATGATTGAAAACAGAAATCCTCTATGAAGCAGTGAGTACATTTGTACAGACTGAACTGTCCAGGGAGGTTATCTTGCACTACCATGACAATACAAGATGGAAGCTATAGCTCATTCAAAATGTGGAAGATTCATCTGCTTGTCACATTGCAGGGAAACTGCAGTGAGCATGTACACAGCTCTGGAAAGATGGTGAGCAAAGACTGGGACCTCCCATCAGCAGCAGCCCTGCAGCCACACTCGTGCTCCATCCCACCCTTTTCCAAGCAGCGTCAGCCCAGCCTGAGGGAGCTGCTGCTGGATCCTGAACGTGGCTCCTCCCCAGCCAGGCACCTGTCGGGATTTTTAGCTTGTCAGAGTGACCTTGAGAAAAGTTAGAAAGTCTCTTTTCTTAGCTTGGCGCTTGAAGAAGGAGTCAGAGCTCTTCATTTCTCGGTCTCAAGGTTGTTTATTGTATTTTATCTATAAAAAATTTATCTTGCCCTGCTGAGGGCTGTCCAGCAGGACAGTTCCAGGCACACTGCCTGTCTCTGGAGCGGTGTTACATCTTTATACTAAAAATTACGTATACAATGTTTACAATTGCTTTCTAAGACTTATCACCTATGTTAGACAGTGAGCTTCTACTCTAAACCAATCTGTAAGTGCCAACATCACAGCAGAAGATGGAGGCCAAGAAGAAGAAGAAGGAGAACGGCTGGACATGCTTAGTTCTCTCTGTCTTGCCTCTTGAACCCCCATACCAGAAACTTTAAAATCTACTTTTCTACTCTGTGATAACTTCACTGTTATTCTACTTAAACTGTTGTGGCTTGGAGGTCTTTATATAAGGTTGGTGATTTGCTTTTCAGGTCATAATCAAAACCACAGGTGTTCTGGGCTCTGTGCCAGGCTCTCTGAGCCCCTTGGCAGGGGTCTTGGCCGTCTTGGACAGCCAGAGGGATGTTCTGGGTTCTCACAGGGACCCACACCTTGGAGCTGGGCTGTGCTCTCCAGCTCAGCAGGACCAGCTGAAGGCGCAGAAACCTTCCTGCAGGCTCCTGGGAAGCAGGAGGCACACTAGGTCACTCCAGCCCTTCTTCCTGCTACTTATGAAGCTTTAATGCTCTGTGTTATTTTTGTGTACTGCCTCAGCATCTCTCAGCCAGGGGACCAGAGCATTTTAGTCATTTAGAGTCAAGCTCTGCCCTCGCTTACACCCTTGCAACTCATGGCCCTGGGAGACAAATATATCTGCCAACAAAGTATCATTCGAAGTTCCATTTCTTAAAAAAAAAAAACAAACACCAAAACAAATAGAAGGATTTTGCAGCAAATGAAATGTGGTCAGTCAAGATCTGAGGGAGTTAGGAGCTAATTTGCTGTGATACAGTGCATTTTGAACATAGTAGACTACAGATGCTACAGCAAGCCAGGTGAGTTATCTCCTTACTTCAAATTCATGAAAATAAGCCACGTTTCTCCACTTTGGCATAAAAATGGGTTCTTTATTCCTCTAGTTCTCTATAACAGTAAGTAGTCATAGTTACAAAGCTAAATTTCTTGTGGAATAACACATGAGTATTACTACACATCTTGTCAGTTAAGGCATCTGAAATCCTATCCTGAGGATCCTCAGCTCAACACAACCAACACTTTTAGAGATAAAGATCTCGGGTGTCCATTCTTACTTGTACTTAAGGAAACACCCCATTAACCCCAATGCACTATTTTCCCCCCTTTTTTCTTTTTAAAATACATTTACCAAACAATAAAGATTCTAAAAATTACAGGACAGAATAAAGCAGTTTGAAATCCCATTTACAAATTTATTTCCTCACCTTTTTTTAGAGTAGGCTTCTTTGCTAAAAAAGCCCTCAAATATTAACATTGCTGCTCTAGGCTGTGTGTGAGTTTGTAACAAAATCATGGTTTGGATCATATAAAAGCAATCTTTGGAAATGTCCTTAGCTCTGTTTTCAGGACATTCTTACTAAGAAGTAGTGTTGCATATCCAAAGGCTTGAATAAAGCCTTAGATCGATGTTCTTTTAGCTCTTCCAAAGACTGAGATATTCACATCTATTTTCTAAACAATTGCTGCAGGTTAATGATGCAGAACAAAGGTGAGGGGAGGGGGGGCTGCTCTCCACTGAGAGCTACCCAGAGCTCTCACCAAACTCTGGAGTCATGAAGCCAAATACCTTCTGTCTCAGATTAGCAGATGTGTGCATGGAAAACTATTTTTTTCAGCTCACTGGTTATTGCTGATCTCTTCAGTGCTGGTTGCATACTGATGTGGCCAAAAAGCAAAGCTGTCTGTTTCCTGCTAGAGCTACTGATGCAAAACCCTGAAAATGCTAAACTCAGTTAATTATACTGTTGCTCTGTTGCCATCATCCCCTGTTTATTCACTTATGGTGCAATCTGGCATAGTACTGGAATTCATTCCAAATTATGACAGCCTTTACTTTCTTTTTGGTCTAAAATTCCCAGTTTCAAAGAAATCATTTGTAAATTTGGTAGATTTTCATAGAAGATATGTTCTGTGAGTCAGACATTTATTTTCAGGGTTTTCAAACATTTCAGAGCTCAGGAATAAATTAACAAGAAATTGAAAACATTCAGAATTCCCCAGCTGAAATTATTATAATATTTTAACAAGTTTGGAGTGTTTTTTCCCAGTGCTTGGAGTGTTTGTAGCACAAGTCAAACATATTTATAGACTCATAGAAACTGTGTTTGTAAGAGACCCCTCTGGGTGTCTCAAGACCATTTTTCTGCTCTGAGCAGGTCTCTTACCAGCCTGAGAGCAGAATGGCTGTGCCCTTTCTTAGATGAGCAAACTTGCAAACTTCCAAAGATGGAGATTCCATAGGTTTTCTGGGTGATTTGCTCTGGTCTCAAACAACAGAGCTTGTAGCAGAAGTCTGATGTATTTATACTGCTATAGAGGAGTGGTAATAATTCCCTAAATTTAGATGGAGATACTTATGATGCATGTTGTCAGGAGACTTCAACCAGAAAGAATAAATAAAACAATCATCAACCAGACCCCCCTCCCCCTGCAAAATCAGCTGGATAGTGGGGGTCACGTCTAAGTGCAAAACAAAGGTGATCATCACCCTCCAAGCAGTTCTGCTTGTTTTATTTTGATTTAGCATCCAGCCTTAGACCAGCCAGCAAAATCTGCACTACAGAGATAAATTTTACTCTCACAGAATTGTAATCTCTAATGAAAGTAAGAAACTGGACTGTGCTAGGCTATTTGTAACTACACTGACATTTCTACAGTACTTTGACCATAGCAGTCTATCTTATTTCATTTTATAACATTCTGCCTTTTCCTTGACTCTACAGCAAATTCCTCTTCTTCTGAATACTTTTTGTGCAGCTACAATTGAAAATTAATTCCAGCGTAGAACTGGCTGTATTTAGTGATGAAAAAATGCAATTCTTATGTATTTACACATTCTAAGAATGTGCATATTTATATCCAAGTGTTTGTGCATATAGTATATATCAACATGGATCTGAAGATAAAATTGGTAATATGGAGATAGATATAAATAAACATAATTATAATTGCTAGGTAGTTTCATACTTGTAACAGAAAATACACAGTAACTTATAAAAAAATATCTAAATATTTAATCATGGAAGGCTACATGGTCATTTTAAAATACTCATTTCCAGCAGTCAGAGAGTTAATTCTTTTTAATTGTTTTCTTTTTTAGCACCTCTTTCTTTCTCCCTTTCTTCCCAGTTTCCTCAGATATAAGAGAGCTGTTCATGCCTCCCAAGTGCATTGAGTCACATTCTGAAATCACCTACAAACTTGTATTAGGTATCCATAGTCATTAGGTGCCTCTGATGGAACTATAATGAGATGGCACTAACTGATGGATTAGACCTTCTACTCAAGATGAAGTGAATGCAGTAATCTTTGAGGTGAAATGTGCCACAAAATAACACAACACTAATGATATTTCAAGATTAAATGTGTCTTTGTGCCCCACTGAGCAAAATATACTGATTCATTAATAACAAACTAGATTACTACCAAATGCATGCTACCAGCACAGAGTTTATATTGCCTATTCAGTATTCATATGTTTGAGTAGATACATTTTTGAAGAGATTTTAGGTAGTTAATGCTATTTAGGATGGAATTACTCTTTATACCTCAAAATGCTGAAGGACTCTCCCAACTGAACAATGCAATCAGCTCTTATGCAGTTACCTTAAGACTTCTAGGGATACATTCCGCACTGCTGCTAACTTGAGCACCTTGGGTTTCCCCTCTCCATGACAAATCCAATTGCTGTCTCAAGAGAGAGCAAGCATGATGGATCTTTCCCATAAGGTTGTATTTGTCCTTTATATGAAAATTCCATGACACTACACTCAGGAGGCCATAAGTTTGCACAGTGAATGATGGGAGAATAACAGCTATGAGGATAGCTGTATTCATTTTCTCGTACTCTATTCTTTCTTTCAAGACCTTTCAGTGAGATATCTGAAACTTATGTCACACATAACCTAAATGCAACTGCATTATCTCTTCAACACATTGTAACACAGAAGTTCTGAAGTTCTTATTCCTATGGATATTTCTCATTAAGTTTGTCCTTTTAAGAGATAAATGTTGTTTTGCCTCACCTTACCTGACACCTGAATGCAAGTTTTGACCTAAGTGCTACAGGCTTCACACTGACAAAGTTTTCTCCTTGCAGAGTTTTTTCAAAGAGCTTTTGGGTCAGGTTTTATGCTTGTGACTCATGAATAAAAGCTCTCAGTTCTTCCTGTAGCATTACACTCAAGGTTAATCATTATATAGTATGGAGACACCTGAGAAAAAAGACTCCCCTGCCTATACACTCTCCAGAATATTTTAAACACCAAAATCCTTGTATTCTTCATCAAACTCCCTAATTACTTAATTAAAACTATAGTATGTGTCTAATAAGCTACTGCAGAGATTTAATTTTCAGTAATTAAAACACAGTGAAGCTTTATAACCTGATACACCTTAGAATATCCTCTTTTCCATCCCCTTAAGTAACTCAAAAAAATCTTCTCATCTTTTATTTTTACTCATCATATCTTAGTTTCCTTGATGGTACCTGCTGCCTCAGCACGTACTGAATTTACAAACATTGGCTCCTGTCCCCTAAACCTCAGTGCAATCCAGTACTGGTTTCACCCTGCCAGCATCACCAGGTCATCAGGACACTGATAGGCATTTTCAGACCTAGGTAGAAACAGATAAGAAGGTCATAAGCTTGAAGCTTGCTCTCTACCTATCTCTTCCTGACCTTGCAGTAGAGGTCTTCCTCAAGATCCGAGAATCTCCTGTTCTTGACAAGCAATTCAGGGGAGCCCTGCCTGGGTTTCACACCTGTGGCAGACGTTGACCACCAAGCAAATGAAACCATTTCCAATTCCTCTGCTCCCCAACATATACTGAGGTAATTACCAATCTAAAGGATCAAAGGGTTAATTGAAAATCATAGGCTCTTTCAGATGGTATCAAGCCTGCAATTCTCCAGAGCATCCTGAAATAGTAATTACTCAGTGAGCAGTTTTCCTTGTGCTCTCACCCCCTGAGGGTGACCTTACTCTACAAAAAACACGTCCGTCTCTTGCGTGCTTTGTACATCTTCCCCATGGAGTATGCACTTTATGTAACAGGATGATTAATTCTTCATCTCCACATCAGGGAAAAAGAGTTCCTTGAAGAGGCAAAGTAAAAGGATTGGGGTGATGCAGTTGTCCCTGAAAAAGACTTTCATGATGCTTTGCCTTTCTTTTGTGCTTTGAGATGGTGTTATTTAAATGGACTTGTTGCTGTCAAGTGAGAACAGAGCAGGTTTGTGCATACTATTTGAATATAACTGTTTTTCAACTTGTCTCCTCAGTATTTAGTGCATTCTGGGCATTACTTGGTATACTGTACCCTGTATCTGCTCTTCATACCACTGTTACCTGTTTAGAAAGCTACAGTGCATCTGGATCTGGTATTAAAAGATTGTCAGCATTACTGATGGGCAGGAAATTCAGGACCATGTAAACTATAGCTGTTGCACTGGATTTAGTGCCATTGAAGACATCCAATTCCTGTGTGCCTCAGCTCACCTTCCACTTTTTCTGAACATTTAGCCAAAATTCCCATTCATGCATATTCCTACTTATAGTCAGAGCCCTGTCTCAGTATGGGAATACTGTCTATAACCTTATCCCATAAAATTAAAGGAGTGGATAGAATTTGGCATCTACATTTGCATATTTATAGGTAGCCCAAATGTCAAGATCAATGTCCTTCTGTCTTTGAGCAGCAGGAAATTTGTAGGTTCCGTCTTGGTGTAGGAAATGCTGATTCTGTACACAGACCAGCAGGTGAACCAACCCAACTTGTTCTTTCCCTGCATGATCCCAGAAACCCATCGTTTCTGTCATAGTGCTTGAAATGAAGTAATTGTTTATCCTGGGTCACTCCCTGCTGTAATCAACACACAATTTTTTTTTTACCTTTCTCCAGCTAACAGTACATCTTTAGTGAATCAGTATACTCTCAAACCCTAGAACTGTTTTCAGACTACAAAAATCCTGATGAATGCTGCTGATAGAAGATCCTGCAGATAACCATTTATTTCAAAGATACCAAATATACTTGCTTTAAACAAGTTCTTCTGCATGGGCTATCATAGCTAGACTGTCTTCAATATCTGAAACTTACTGGCATTTCCAAATGGTAACTCTCAGTGCAGGGATGTCTGAGCAGTAAAGAGAATTTTTAATGTGATGGGGGAAATCCATAGCAGAGCAAGAGCTTTAGTTTAGAACTCCTGATCCTCATTGCAGCCCATTAGGCACTACTCCTATAAAAAAAAAACCAACAAACCCAAAAAGTACAATGAACAAGAAGAGGACTAAATACACCATGAGTGAATTATCAGTGTCTGGTAAAACCATTAGAAATTTGTTGTACTAACTTGAGTAACTTATCTTATTAAACCCTGGGGCCCATTCACTTGTTCTTAGACTAAATTACCTTTTTCTTCCTGCTTTATTTTGATGCAGTTTATTTTTTAGATGTAATTTTGGTACAGAATTGCAAGGAGGTAGCTAGTGCATTTATAGATGCATTACAGGCAACAAAGGTGACGCATCTGTTCTATCTCCTTGTCCACACATCTGGGAAATCTCTGCATTCTTCACCTGGCATGACTTACCACATGACACAGCTCAGTGCAGATAAACACACAGAAATGGAAGAAAAGTTCTTGGTTTGTCACATCAGCTCAGTGTCAGCATTTCATTCAGCCAAGACCTACTCTGGATAGACTCTCCCTATTACACTTGGATCAGGCCTCTCTGAGCAGTTCTCACTTCAATTATTGAAACAGACCACTCACTAAAAGCTCAGGAACACAAAAGCCACCTTGGGCAGTGTCCACCTTAGACAAGTGTCCATTGTGCAGAGTTAAATGCAAGTCACACATCACCATGTAGACCTCACTGTATTTATATATTGCATTTAAAGCTTGTTTAGAGCATCGTCCAGACTTTCCATTAAAATATCCTTTGAATAATTAAATATATAATTTTGAGTTCAAATATCAAAATTTTGGGTGGACATGTACAGATCCTTTTGGATTTTACTTGAGAACTTTTGAAATAGATTATTTTCACCTCATGACTTCCACTTTCATAAGAGAACACAAAGCAGATAAAAGAGTGGCTAGTAAGAAAATCATACCTTCAGGTTACACTGAAATAGTTTTTGAGGATATAATTATGAAAAAAACCCATGAGATTTCAGATTTAATTAAAATTCAAAAACTCATGGGCTGTTTTAAAACCCTGGTGTGATAGGCATTCTGGGTTTTTTTTCAGTTCTTGTATGGATACTTGGCTGAAAGCTTACAGTAAGTAAAATATGAGGCCAAATAAATGAAGGTGACTTTTTGTGAAAGCAATGTTTTGTTAAAAAGCATTGCTAGGAGTTTATCATGGGAAGAATGTCTGGTGTGAGGACAATTTGAGGAAGCTCGTGTTCATCATTACTGTAGTCTGGCCATAAAGTTGCCTTAAAACCTCTGTGCTTAGCACACCAAATTGTGCTCATATGGCAGGCATTTCTGGAGGTACAGTGGAAGAGAGTCTCCTGATGAAAAACATGAGCTGAGCACTAGTTTGAGCCACTTTCATGGGGGACTGTGAGCAGGGCAGGAGTGCATCAAATTGACTGGGTCCCATTTTCAAAGAGAATTCGGGAAATGGCCAAAGAGCCCTTGGAAACTTCTTCTTTGGTTAGGGACTCAAAACTGCAGACACAGGCTCCTGAACACAGGCTTAGCTTAGACAGATCAAGTAATTCAAAGGCAAGAATCCACTGACAAGCCTGGAGAAAAGTATGTGCACAATCTTTTGCAGACATGCATTTAAGAGGTCTGTGCTATGGCATTGTGGTCCAGACACAGATCTTCTAAGAACAAATACAGTCTTGTGGTAGAATGCTCATAATGAAGCAAAATTTATGGGAATATTATTAGCTGAAAGGATGAGGCATAATTTACCATATTGTTGTGAAACTTACCTTAGTGTTGTGAAACTTCTCTAAGGCTGTGGGGACCTGAAGGAGTTTAGCAGTTTTTTTCTTGAAGCTTGATTCTAGTGTCAGGGTAGTCTCTGACCTCCGAGTGGGATTCTGCATTACCGAGTGAAAAGTAAAGTAAATTTTCTCATCTAAAAGATTTTTATGTGATGTGTCCAGTGTTATAAGTCTTCATTTTGGGTGTAAAGTTAACTTTAAAACTGTATTTGTTCCAAAAAAAAAAAAAAAAACCAAAACCAAAACAATGGAAGATGTGGTCCTATGAGTTTGCAGGACATTGCTAATTTATCTGAAGAGGAGTCACAAAAGTTCAAACTGAGGTCCTATACATAAGAAGTCTCATGGCTGCTAAATAATTCCCAGTAGACAGTCATGAGCAATGTCCATGAGGCCCCATTATTAGTTTAGAAAACCCTTAGTTGAACTCTAATTGCAGTTCCAGTCATTAATTGCAGTAGTTAACATTAAGGACAGTAAAAGTTCAATAAACAGCTTTTTCATTCAAACATCTGAAGCTTATAGTGGAACCAGGTACTTACAGAGCCAGACCTGTGGATTACATTTGAAGGAAGAGCATTTTTCAAATAGTGCTCAACTTGTATGTTACTCTTTGATATTTTCAGAAAAAGAAATCAGAGCTATGAGATGAAGGAGGCTTCTTATCACACTGCCACCATGGTAGAATTCATCTTTCTATTTGTTCCTATCCATGGTGCCACATTATAGGATTTTTTGGGTAATGGAGTATGCAATCTTCTGGGACCACTTAGTTGTTCTTCATTTCAGCAAATAATCACGATTATGACAATGATTGTAATGAGAATTGAATTCATCATAATTTGAACCAAATGCAAAGCCAGGGAAGAAAACAGCTCAACTAAGAAAAAAACCAGACCCCAAACTTGTTGCATAAGTTAGGCAAAATTGTTCAAACAGAGGTAGAAAAAATAAAAGGATGGAAATGATCTTATCATTGCATTTTAAAAAAGCATAGCCAAATACCAAAGAAACTACATACCACATTAAATGAATAGACATAATCAGTTTAGTTTACTTTCAGAAGTATCATAAATTTAGAAATAGTCCACTGTGGATAATAAAGGCATCAGCCAGTATTACCACCAGAAAGAGCAGGTACTGTGTCATATTGGCTTGTTCTTACTTGGGAGAAATGCATAAATATCCATGAGAATATGATTGCACCCATAGGGTGATATTAGAATGACAAATTTAGAAATTAAGGTGTTAGGAGGGAATTTTTGTAGTGGTGATTAATCACACTTTCTTCTAGTGAGAAAAGTTGGTTTATTTCAATGGTAGCAAAACCAAAGTCCATATGTAGCAAGTCTCTTTAAGGTACTTTTAGTTTCCCCAGTAAGATGTACATCCTCCAATTTCTTTAGAGAAACGATTAGAATTATGTTAATTCTAATGTCCTTCTCAAATTCCAACTGGATAATTGCATTTTTCTACTTATATCATGACACAGTTGTGACAGGAAGAAGTTTCATTCACCTGCCATCTCAAACTATCATGTAATTTTACTATTAGTTGCTTGTTATGTCTCACTGCAGAAACAGTTGCACTTCACAAGGGGATTAAAAAGACTCCTGGACATTTTTTGCACATATCTGTATATAAGTGACCTCTAAATTATATTGATGTTAAATGATTTTAATTAGCTCATAATTCTGAAAAAAAAAAAAAAGTTATCTGGTTCTTCGGAGGCTGGGATGACTTAGGAAATAGAATCTTTTCCTCCTTGAAAAATCTGAGTGAAATACCCTGTGCAATAGGAATTTATGGCAGATCCCAGCTAGTCATAGAAAGATGAAGTATACAGTCTTGCTTTTATTCAGTTTCTGTGGGAAAAATATGGGAACAAAAGTATTTTTGTCTAGTTTTAGTTCTCAAATTCATGTTCAATAAAAATATATAACACCTTTTTACTCCATTAAAAAACCACCTTTTTTCCTTCAGGCC
Organism: Calcarius lapponicus; assembly: GCA_039654755.1. Taxonomy (NCBI): domain Eukaryota; kingdom Metazoa; phylum Chordata; class Aves; order Passeriformes; family Fringillidae; genus Calcarius; species Calcarius lapponicus. The sequence goes on from CM077466.1 coordinate 15,586,841, forward strand.
TAGGGCATTAAATATTTTCAGATTCATCACTGCAAAATAAAGCAAGTATATCCTTCATTAAAACTGATTCACATAGTGTCAGAATATAATGTCATAAAATCATCTTTTCACCTAATTCCTTGAGAATGAACTCTGGTCGTTCCAGGCAGTGCTCTCTCTTTTCCTTGATATCTGACAGCTTCCTAGAAAACATGTCACTTAAGTGGTACACTTTTGTGCCATTCAGAAACCTTATTGACTGTAAACTAGAGATGAAATGGACATAGGAACTAACAGTCCAAATTGATACAGCCATCATTATATACTTCAGCTAAGTATTTATTATCTATATCATTCCCACACAGGGATTGCTATCTATACAGGGAACTTATTTCCTTCTTAGCTTTCTGTGTTTGTAATAGAATTGTAAATACTGAAGCTAATAGCACAAAATCTCTATTTTCCTGCAATGTACAGAACAATGTGTTGAGTTGGGAAAATCTCAGTCATGATCTGGTGACAGGGTAACATCTATTTTCTGTGCATTTTTACAGAAGCCAAGATTCAAATGACAGCACATAAAAACGAAGATCTTTTCATTACTGCCTCAGGTTATACCATGATATAATATCAGCTGAATTTTCCTTCTGATAATCCATGACAGTTTTGCCTTGGGCCAGCCTACAGAGATGATGAACCTCTTGTGTTCTGCACAGTGTGGGCACAAGCAGGCACTTGCAGTTCCCTGTGTACCCAACACCCACCTGGATTAAGGCACTGCTCTCATTTGTTTGTCTTGGCCTGGAGAAAAAAAAAGCAAGACCTTTCTGCTCTGACTATAAAAATAATTCCAGTGATTTTTGGATCACATGATTTAAGAACTATGGTAGCCCTAACTTAGAGAGCATCTGACTTTTTGGATACCCAAAAGATCTATGGAATCAATGTGGGTTGCAACATGAATTAAAGTCATTCTTAGTCATTTATACAGATATAGCTCAAACACTGCCTCAGGTACAAGACATGTATGGTGGGCCCTAGTTTAAGTTTTTAGGTCTTGTACAGACAGAACATGCGTAAAGGCCAGTTTCAATATAGTGCTAACCTGGACATATAACTGCTGAAAATATTTTTGTGCTTATATTAGTAAGGAATGTGGTACAACAGGACCAAATCTGCAGAGCAAAAATTTTAATGATGCAGAACAGAACCCACAAACACTCTGACCATGGTCTGTTTTGGAGTAATTCTCTTCTAGCCCCTGGACTGAGCATCTATTAGCACTTAGAGCACATTCAGGGTTCTCCCCATGCCCATCTTTTGGTTTCATTTCACCCATAAGGCATTTAGTTCATGTGCTCAAAATCACTCTAGAATTGATTACAAATGCAGTAAAGGAGAAGCAATCAAGAGATTTGTTTGGAGATTTGTTTCTTACACCCGAGAAAGAAAAAAAAATGGTAATAATGCAGATGCACACACCATTGATGTCTATACAGATGAAGACTACATTTGTCCATGTATTTTGGCCAAACCCTAAAAATTAATATCTTGGATGGCCCAGGAAAAGTCTGATTTCCTACTGATGCTGCTGAAAAGCCAAACTTTCAAAGCTGTCTTAGCAATGTTTCTGATTCATGAGCCTGAGAGGCAAAACCCTGCTGCCACCAAAGTAAACAGAAAATTTCCCACTGATATTCACGCAGCTAGGATTTTGCCCAAGATTTGTGTGAACCCAAGATAACACCTCCTTCAGCAATAAAAACTGGAAAAGACTGGATCATGCCATGTTTTTTCCCTATGTGTCAGGGGGCTGGCTGGCTGGCTGAGGACACCCCAGGTGCCCCAGCAGGAAGGTGCTGCAGACTGGCAGAGGCTCCTGGGATTTGCCTTGGACTTTAGTGGTAATCCACATCCCAGTTCCCAGGGACAGCAAACAGCCCTGTGCTCAGAATCACAGGGTCCCAGGATTGAATTCCATTCTGCTTGGGTATTCAAGCAAGTCACCTCAGCTTCTGGTCCCTTCACTGCCCGCTCTGTATCTTGGTGATTTCAGCTGTAAGACCAACTGTGTACAGTCACTTTCCATGCTTCTGTGGGAAAGCTTTGCACAGCAGGGAGCTCTGAACACGACTGGTGCTGACCTGAAACAAATACCAGCATCAAAATAGGCTGCTCTCTGAGAGAATTGCTGTTCCTGCCTCTCCCCTGAGCTTCCTCTGAAGTTTCTCATCTTGCAAGAAATAAAGGATTAGTGTCATGGAGGAAAATAACCTGTCACCCAGGAGAATCATGTTTTGTGAGACTTATCTATTCCTTATCAGTGTTGGCACTTAACTTATGTTAACTGAGCACTGATCAATGGTAGTGGAACTTCATGGGAGCTGCCAGTTGCATTGCACTATTTTAATTCAAAAGTTTTCTGGAACCATATTTACTTGGTATCCTACTTTTCTTTCATCTTCTTTTTCTTAAATAGCTTTTATTCACATGTGAGTTGCTGGCAGTTTCAATATGTTAAAACCCATTTAGACAACATTAAACTGGAGAATTCTCCACTGTATAAATTTAATTCCAATTACCCTTATTCCCTTGTTATCTGTTGGTTATAATATGAAATTTGGCATATTAAAGAAGATATAATTTTCTCAACAGCTGTAGAAACTGTGATAATTAAAGGAAAAATTAATCTGTTTTATTTTGATGTTTCTTTAATCATATTGCAAGTATGAGAATTTTCCTATGGAGGTAAGAAGTCATCAATTCTCATCTGTCCATCTATCTATATTTATATATATACACTGCAGCATCACACTTCTCTGAGCACCTTCCCAAAATGAAAATATGGAAATAATCTTTATCTCTTTCTTCTCCCCTCAGCCTGTAGAAGAAATAGATTGCCTGATTTTAAAGTCAACAAGGACCACTAGGTTATTTAGTAGGAGATCCTTGATCAAGCCTTACATCCAGGTATGCCTTTATTGAACACAAGGATGTGATTTCAACTCAGGCAATTCCAGACAGGCAGTCAGTTTTGATATGAAAGCTCCAAGAAATGAAAAATTCAGCACTTCTTTCAGCAGCCTCTTCCAGTGCATGCTGAGCACCCGTGTGCCTTCCTTCTGCAGGAAGGATTTGAATCTGCAGGTTTAACTTCTAGTGCTTGTTCTTACAGTGCCTTTTTCTAGCACATTCTAATTCTCACTAGCAGAGACTATTTTCTCTTCGGAATGGCATGCATGTCATCAAATAAAAGCTTATGTTGGTCTCCTCTGGAAAAATTAATGAGATTTAAATTTCGGTGTTTTCCGTTATCAGAGGACTTTTGGACCACAGGGGAGATGCATGGAATTTCTTCAGTCCTTTTTTAAATTATGAGGTCCAAAACCAGACCCATAGGCTTTTTTTTGGCACAATTGGTACAAGCTGAAGTGGCAAAACCATTTTCCACCTCCAAATACCTGTCTTCTTTTGCATATTCAAGGGCACTAGGACTTTGTCATGGCTTTAGGCTGTGGGTCATGGGGAAGAGTTTTGTTGGCGTGATTCCTAAAACCTTTGCAGTCTATTTGCACAGTCATATGCTCACCTTTAGCTGTGAAGGACAGATTTCTACTAGTCCAGTCACTAATTTCTAATAAATATTCTATCAAGACCAGTTCCCATGAAAGATGTCATATATTGATTCTTACTATGCAGGGCACTTTAATCTCTAGAGGAAAACTACAAAGAAAACTCAGTTCAGGCAAACATAACTCTTATGTACTTACAGAGATGAGCATACAGTAAGCCAGTGTGACTGGATTCATCACTGGAACAGGTCACCTCACTTTTTATAAACAAGTGGTGCTAATGCCTCCAAAATTATATTTAAAGAAAAATTGACTGGTCTTGCAGATATTGACCTGAGCCTTTCTTCTCCTTAAACTTTTGATCAGTATATTGAGTATACAAATATTTATCTATATCAGTACCATGCATTGAAAGCTACTTACAGTATACTTCTGCAACTAATTAATAGGTGGTTTAAGTAGATATTTTATAACATTATACTACATAAAGATAATCAGTCATTCTTAGGAGACTGCAAGTAGGAGAATGTCCTTAAAGATAAGTTTAATTCCAGTTAAACAAGATGTATTGTAAGTGTTCCCTTATACATTCATTTGACATCCAAATCTCTGGAGAACTTTTTGTTCTTTTCCTACTTTGCTCAGCATCCATTTTACTTCCCCTCTGGTCATTCATTACAAAGAGGAATTGGGTTGCTGTGCTCAGACACCACTGCTGCAGCACTACCCCGAGCTATCTGTTTCTTCAGGGTCTAGGTTCAATTCCAGTTGTTTATTGACTTCTCTGAGTTTCTCAGAACACCTGCTTATGGCCAATTGCAGGCTGACTGCACTGTCAGCTGGAGGTCTGGCTCTGGAAAGGGCAGCAGAAAGCCTCTCCCTGAGAGTAAGCAGCCCAGCAACACCACAACTACATTAGATTCTACTGTGAATTCCATGAATAGTTAATAACAGGCTGGATTTTCTTTCCCTAGCTGGATGATGAACAGAACAACATATAGTAAAAAAAAAAAGCTACATGCAAGGATTAATTATATTTGTTGTCTTAGTTATCACAGTAGAGAAAGAAGAAATGAAAACTGCATTTACCTTTCTCTGGGTTGCAAATTTGTATATTGGAAGATTTTCACTCCCTAAAAAATCTCAGTACAAGAGACTATTTTTCACCTAGTAGAAATATCAGTGCTGAACTAAACTTAACGCAAATGAGGTCAGTATTTCCTTACCACTTGATAATTTATCCTTAAAAGGCTAAAAAAAATAGTGTTTGCAATGCTTAGGCATGCCTGCATTACAGTAAAGGAGATAGAAATTCCATTTTCTTTTGCCACTGCTGATAAGATCCAAGAGAATTAATCTGTGGAGAGACACATGAATATCGCACCTTCCAAAGGCAATCACTTTTGCTGAGAAAAGTTGTTATAACAAAAGTTTTTTACTTTCAAAGTGTGAAATCTGCCTTCGTCTGCACATAACTGAAAAGAAAAACACAAAACCACTGAATTACCAGAGAGGTATTACTGATTTACTATAGCAACATTTGACTTCGGACACTTTGGCACTTCAGAAAAATTTCCATAATTAATCACACAAGTCCTACTTCAGTTGCTAAATCAATGTACAATTCATTGTACAGCTTGATCAAAACAAGACACACAGCGCTTGTTAGGTCTCACATGCAATTCATTGACATTGAAGGACCCTCCCAGGTATCTCACTAGATATCGGATATAACTTCATAGATGCACTTTGAAATCAAGTTTTGATCCCAAAGCAAAAAGAGAAGTCATAAAGAAAACAAGACATTTTCTTGATAGTCATCAGCCTTTCCTAGAGGCGTGGAAACAAGTCCTGGAACCTTTTCTTTTAGCAGTCTGATTCTCTGCTCCAAGGAAATGGTATTACGGTATTAAGGGCAAAGGAACAAATGGGAATAAAAAACCCCAAGAAAAATTATTCATTTTCAGGAGGCCACCATACATTCTTTCCATTTTGTTGCTTTTTTTTTTTTTATGGTAGAAAACTGTTTTACCTTTTCAGCATCTGAAGGAGGAGATGCAGTAACTTAGGCTGCTCAGAGGAGTAAGGGGACCTTATCTACCGGGTGTGCTGTGACCATTGGCTTGTGCAACACAAACTGCAAAGCAGTTTTAATTAAAGCTGTTACACTCCTGCTGGCAGGATTGTCCCCTGATCTTGTGTTGCCTTTACAGTTTGACTATGCAAAGGGTATGAAATGTCATCAATCAAGTCCTAGTCCTTCTTTCATCACTCTGCACATCTTTACTGTAGTAGAAGAAACTAGACAAACTGTATTGTGAAAAAAAGAAGCAACTTTGGAATTGTGGGAATTCTTTTTCATGAGCTACTCTAGTCAAAAGTGCTATCTTACTGGTATCCCCTAAAAGAACTAAAAATAATTGAAAACATTATTTGAATAATCTAAACCACATAGACATAAGTCCAGGAGCAGCAGTATAAGAGAGATTTCTTCAATGACGATATGGACAGTTGAAAGAGAAACATTTAACTATACTTAACTTTTCATTTAAATAAAAGAATGAACTTTTTATGTTAAAATCATGCAACAAAGTTAAGATTTTCTATTCTTTTAAAGAAATATCACTGTAAATGTTGAAGGGTCATTGGCTTTTCTGTCAATGAGTTTGTTTACCAGTAATAATCTTTATGCTAAGCTGCCTGAAGTCAGGTGAAAACTATTAGAGGCCAGAAAGAACATTTATACATTTATGCCCATGAAAAAATCAAACTTACATAATAGCCTTTGCAAAATAGAATGGAAAAGTAGAGGGACTTTTTACTCATTAACAGAAAAGAAACCACTTATGACATGTAAAAGTGCCATTTCTGTGTCTCTTGCTTAAGATGTGTAAACAACAAAGTGATCTTGACTTTCACACTGTTTCTGATAGAAATGAAAGCCAAGTGGCCAATTTGAGTCATTTTATGTCTTTCAGATGAATAGCTGTGAGGTGCATCCTTTGAGCCAGACAAATGATCTGAGACAGTCCCCAAAACATATGATTATGTATAAGCACCTCCTTGCTTATAATGATTCAGTCAAGAACAATTGTGAATGCTTTTATGAGTTCTGCAAAGCTATTAACCTCAGCAGAATACAAACCAGTCTTTTTCTAAGTGTCATACTTCTGAAACCTCTCCAACAACTCTTGTGTATAATATGATGAGCAAGCCTCTGTATATTGGACCACACGGTCTAGAAGGACAAAGTTTCAGACTGATGGGCTACCAGGGCAGGGGTGAGCAGTGAACCTCTCTATGGATGAAACTGTTAGGAAACTGAATGAGTCTGAATTCAATGACAATCAGATCTGTGACAGGTCTTTTCTGGTCCTCTGGGCTATCTGAACTGGTAAGAGAGCAGTCATATTCTGGCAAAAGTTCCTTTAAATTGCCCCAGGATGTAGATTCCAATGTTCAGATTTCTGCAGCCAAGTATACAAGGACTGTGCAGCATGAATCTCAACTTTAATTTCAGACTTAGTCACAGGGGCACAAAATGGAGCAAAAGACAATGAGACTATCATTACTCCAAGAGAAATGTCAAGGAAAGCCTCTCACCTTGCACGTTTGTGTAAGGCTGTGACAAACAAATAGGGAATGTAAAAGAGGTCATCCAAGAGAAAGGAAATGCTGTTACTGTCTATATGCAAGATGGACTGTTAGGAATGCTAAATGTCAGAATGTAATAGCACAAGCTCCCTTCATTTGTTTCTCTTGTAGAAATCAAAAACAAGAAAAAGAGGAAAGACAACGTGTGTGGGGGCATGAGTAATGGACTAAGTGAAAACAGAGATCATGAACTTATCACAAGATTAGAGTTTCTTAACGGGAGCCACTTATGGAAATGAAGGTGGCTTATGATGGTCCACAACAAAATGTCATGTGGCAAATATTATACAGAATGGATAAAATTATATGTATGCATATACATATATATAATATATAAAATGGACATAAAAGCATAATTATGCATACTGTTTGATGACACATTTGCTACAAAGCCAGTGAGCAGGCAGAAAATGAGATATCATCATGAATATCACTAGTCTATGTGAATGAGAAGAGCTCCCCCCTGACCAGAACTCATGAGAATGTGGCAGTGGTGCTATAACCCCTTCCTTATTGAAGAGAAATGTAATCCTTAAGGCCATGAACTTCTGCTCTGTGATCAGCAATCTCCAGATTCATTATGCAACTTTGCAGAGTTTCAAAAGTCAAACACATGAATAGGATATATATTTAGCTCTATTTTTCTCATTTGCAAAAATTTATGGATATTAAGGATACACAGAGCTCTTAATATTCACCTATGCAACAAAATTTTTCTCGTGTTAGGCCTGTATCATCAATAGCTATGCATGCAGTGAAACTTAAAACATAATTTTTCCTTAGGCTTAATCAAAAAAAGCCTTTGTCTACAGAACAGCATGACCCAAGGAGAGGCAGATTTAGAATGGGAGAACATTTCTATCCAACTTGCTACAATGTTGGTGACTCGATAAAGCCGGTCAGTGAGGAGCACACTGTCCCCCAGGCACAGTGAATGAGGGAAGAGTGACCAGCAGGAAGCACACAGTGTCTTCCCCTGTCATTCCTTTGCCTCTTTGCCTTCTTGGAAGTGACTGAGGCTGGAGCCTGCACAGCCACAGACTCTTTTTCCTCCTCCCCTTTTCTTACAGCTCTTTCCAAACTTGGTGCAACAAAGGCTGGTGCTAGAATCACCCAGATCAATGGCACTTTTCAAAGAGATTGAGTCAAGCATGTAAAATTCCTGCTGTCACTCTGCACTTTATAGCTTACATAACCTTGATTGACATATGTGAAGTGGTTTGGTGGGCTGTGATCAACTAAGGATTAGGCTGATTTTGAGTTTCAAGCACAAATGAAGGGTTTGGTTAAGAAAAGTAATTTTTTTCTGGTTATTTGTGCTTTTTGTGAGTGGAAGTACCTGTCTTGTTTGTAAAGACTGTTTGTAGAAAGCTGCATATTTACTATTTCTTCCCTGATGCATAAGAAGCATGGAAGAAAAGGCTTCAATTGCCTATGTTTTGCTGCTTTTTGAGTCTGGGGCTTTGCTTGACTTCTATATTAACCCAGACATTCAACAAATGAGATCCCTCCAGTCAGCAACAGCTCACACACCAAACCCATGTGAGTCAAGCAATGTCTGCTCCAACTGCAACTAGAATAAATATACAAAATCTAGCTTTAATATTGGTAGTTTGTGTTCTGGTGCAGCAAAAATGTGTTTACACAAAGGTATATTCAGCTCCCCAAGAGCTGAGGCTTTCTGGAAGGTTTGTTCAGTGTTTCAGTGTTGAAATTCACCCCACCATCCCCTCATTTATTGGTCTGTATAGTTAGATTAATTCCTGCTTGTTGTTTGTGCTGGGAAACAGCGCATGTGCTACACCTTTTGCAATGAAAATCTACTACTGCGGGGTAGAAACACTTTCAACCTGAGCTGCTTGCTCATCTGAGGTTTCTATCATAAATCATAGAATGTAAAGGCTTGAAAGGGACCTTGAAGATCGCCTTGTTCCAGTCTCCCTTGCCAAGTGTGGGGACACTTCCCACTAGACCAGGTTGTTCAAAGCCCCATCCATCCTGGACTTAAACACTGTCAGGGTTGGGGCATCCACAGCCTACCTGTTTCAGCATGTTCCTACCCTCAGAGTAAAGAATTTCTTCCTGATATTCGACCCAAATCTCCCCTTTTTAAACTTGTGCCCATTATTCCTTGTCCTGTCACCACAGTTCCTGATGCAGAGTCCCTTTCCAGCTTCCTTGTAGGCCCCCTTCAGATAATGAAAATTGTTATGAGGTTTCCACACAAACTTCTCTTCTCCAGGCTGAACAGCCCAAACTTTCTCAGCTTGACTTCATAGGGGACATGTTTCCATCATCTTATCAAATTCCTGGTGCTCCTCTGGACTTCTCCAACACTTCCTTCTTATGTTTGCAGCACCAGAACTGTACTCAGTGCTCCAGGTGGGAGTCTTACAACTGCTCATAAAGCTCATCAAGAAAAAGCTCATAAAGAAAAAATAATTTCCCAGATTCACAGAAATACAGAATCAGAGAATCACATAATAATTGAGTTTGGAAGGGACTTCTGGAGATCATCCAGTCCAACCACCCTGCTAAAGGTTGAACAGGTTTACACCCAGGTGGGGTTTGAATATTCCCAGAGAGAGAGATATCCAAGCAGTTGCCCACATTCTCTTTGTGCAGCCTGTTCCAGTGTTTGGTCACCCTCACTGTAAAGTTTTTCCTCATATTCAGTTGGAAGCTTCTGCGCACCACTTTCTGCCCTTTGCCTCTTGTGCTATTGCTTGATACCATGGAGCAGAGCCTGGCTCCATCCTCCTGCCACCCTCCCTTCAGACTCTGTTAGACCTTGAAAACTGAGGTCCCCTCTCAGTTGTCTCTTCTCCAGGTTAAACAGGCCCAGCTCCCTCATCCTTCTCTCATAAATGAGGTGCTCTTGTCCCAGAATCCTCTTTTTAGCTCTCTGCTGGACCACTCCAGAAGTTCCTCATGTTTCTTGAGCTGGGAACCCCAGAACTGGACACAGCACTCGAGTTGCAGTCTCTCCAGGGCAGAGTGGAGGGGAAAGATAACCTCCCTTTACCTGCTGACCACACTCTTCCCAGTGCAATTTCTAATTTGGCACAGCCCAAACCTTTTTGTATTCATGCTTTCCTAGTATCACATTTTCTACTAGGGACTCAAAAGAGCAGTCATATTTTTCTGTAAAGAATGGTGAAAATATCCCAGAATGACTCAATTTAACAAATGCTAAGAATGATTGGGTGTTGTTAGCACCATGCAGAGACTATTTCTTAAATATCATTTGCCAGATGCAAAATTCAAAATGTCTAAAATAATCATAATTTTCATAGGCTAAGAATGCTGTCTCCCACTGAGTAGGAAACACATGTAGGTGAAAAAGGCTGGAGAAGTTCACAACAGCTGATTTTAGCCCTTTATATACATATATATTTATATATATTTGAGTACACAAGCTTTAAATAATCCTAGATTTTATGACCAATATGTTTTTAAGAGAGAAACATAATTGTGGTTTTTCAGTCAAATTAATTTTATATGTACAAGCTGTAACCTTCATTTCATTTGCTGAATGGGTGGGTCATGACTCATTGACATAATCTCTTCAGTCTACCAGCCTGGGTGTCTTCCCTAATGATATTGCTTGTTTCGTGCATTCACACAGTGACAGCTGAGAAAAATGCTTATTCTTTGAAAGGTCAGTGTACAGCTTAATCTACATCAGAGCAATCAGTTTCTGCAGAGCCTTACTGCTGAAACATAGTTTTTAACCTTTTTACATCTCAGCTTTTCAGTCTTCTTTTCACTTACTGCTCTCTGGACTGACACAACAGCTATTTGACATTAAAGTTTGAATCTTCTCTCCAAAATGCTAAATTTGGTAAGGTCAGGAGTATAACTGCTCTTCCTTATCCTCAAGAGTATTTTAATGAAAGACCAGCATTACACAGCTCAGTGCTAAAAGGATTATAGAAATTGCAGAGCACAGCACTCCCAACCCTGTTTTATGCAGAGAATCAAAGCCAAAAGTGGTTTGTTTTGGTCTTTTTTTTTCATTACAAATAACATTTGCATCCCATCATTACTGGACAGAAGCCCAAGAGGTCTGTCTATCTACCCACCTGCAGTATTGTTTTCCTGCCGTTTGCCATCAGGCTCTAGTCAATAAGCAACTCAGGGCAGAACAGAACTTGCTCAGTGCAGAGTACACAATCAGCACTGAAAGCAATCACATTAACATTCCTCTGCCTTAAAGCCTTTGAAACGGTATTGTGCTTTTGAGTGTGTTTCATGCTGAATATGCACACACACACCAGAGGAATACACACTCCTGTAAAAGAATACTATTTTGCTGTAGAAAGTTTACTCTAGCCAGCTAGAGAAATCATTTGTGTGGGCCAGACATAGATGTGCAAACATCAAATAAGACAATCAGTAGAAAGGCAGTGAACCACACAGAACCCTACCACATGACTCTACTTGAAATTTATTATGTGAATTAAATAATACAGTTCAAAACCTTTTTACATCACTTTGCTGTTCTCCCTTGGCACAAGAGAATGAATTAGACAGCTGTCACCTTGTCTGTAAATAATGTTCAAAGCTAATTTCTTTGAAGATGTTCCTTTATGTGCATTTCAGTAAGATGAATGTAGATAATTAAATATTAAGATATTTAAATCAAGTTGAATATAGTCAGTAGCTGAAGTAAATTACTACCTTGTACTGAATCTTTATCATATGAATCTGCTTGTTTTGTTTTGTTTTGTTTTGTTTTGTCTTACTCTATTCAGAAAGAAATGTCAATGAATTGCGATTAGTACTGGGTAAGATGTTCAGATGACAACTTCTTTTCTGTCAAATTTGAAAAATGCTTCCCTGATTTGTATCTTGCTGGACATGGCATAAGGTGAAGAATGTGAGGATCATATTCTCAGGTGAGATTGTATTCTGTGCTCTGTAGCTGGAATAAGTTACTGAGCAAAACTGTGCAGTAAAAGCCTGTCTGATGTCAGGGGGAAAAAAGGAAGCAACACTCTCTGTTCAAAGAGTAATGCCAAGGAAAAGCATGACCTCAAGGCCAGGGAGAAGCATCAGAGAAAATTCAGTGAGATTTTTAGTGCCCATGGAGAGGCAATCAGGGCACTGGTGTTTAATATTCCAATTCTGCATCATCAGTGTCAAAGGGAGCTTTGTCATTGGGCTTCGCCTGATTCATTAAGACTCTACACGCTGTGGCTTTGCCTTGGCAGGAGGAGATGCTGAGGTAGCTGCACCAGACCTGAGCCTGTGCTCCCACTTCTGACAGGCCATTAAGCTATATTTGCTGGATTTATTGCTTAGACTGTCAAATATGTTTGTCCCATGACAAGCAATATGAAGCATTAACAGATTAGGAAATGGTTCAGCATGAACTCAGGAAAGTAAATATTGTTACTTTTTACTCCATGAATTTTATTCTAAGCACTTGAGCATTCACTGCTTAAGTATTTCAGACACAAATCACTTGCATCCACAGCCCACCAGTGTGACCTGAGTCTAGAGCAGACACATCTCACTAACTAAAATAAAATTTAATTCATACTTACTGACATTGACACTAAAATGGAGGGAGGAACATAAGTATGTGTATGAGCTCTCAGTTGAAGAAGAGCTATACAGAGTTAAGAATGACAGAGCTGTGCCAAAAGCGGCATTGTTTTTTTTTCCTATTTCCAAGCTGTTTTGTGTAACATACATTGTTATATCAAATCAGCCCACATGCAGTCTGGTTTGTCTTGATTTTTTAAGAGTCTCTCCATGGGTCAGGAGTTAGGACATACTTGAAGGACATAAAAGTCACAGGACAGAGTCTCTCGTCTATTTGCATACCATTTCTGCTACCTGTAGCCTGTACATCAATGGAGGAAAATTGAAGTGGGTAATGTAAGGGTATAGTGAAAACTAAAAGATTGTATGAAAACAAGAAATTTTCCGTACTCCTTAGAAGCTCATTTGCATGCAACCTAAAAATGCAACACTTCTTCAAGCATATATTTTTCTTGTAAGGAAGATGTAACCTCATTTCGGAACAGCGCTGTTACGCTGCAACACATTGGCAGCCTTTACGTTTCAGTAATTAAATTATTTATTGGAGAACTACTCTATAAATTCCCCCCAAACAGGCAGTAAAAATACCCCATATACATGCATGGTGCATAGCTGATTTACAGGGTCTGGTCTCCTTTAAGTTATGTACCAAAATAATGATTCCTTCAAGTTAGATGGCAGGGTTTAGTGACATGTGTGCTAAACAGGAATACCTCCTAGAAACAGATACACTGATGGTTGCCATTGTTTTTGCAGTATAAAACCTGTAACAAACATACTGAAAGAGGGATCTGTTTTCTCTTTAGCTAGCTGTTCTTGCAAAGTTGTGAGTGGAATAGCAAGCATGTTTGTAATTAAAGATAACACACAAGTAACACACAATTCTTCTGTGTTATCATTTCACCTACAGAATCCCAGAGTAAAACAGCAAAAGGAACACATATAGTGCTGTTGATGAGATTTTCTTTGCCTGAATTATATCTTAAAGAAAGCAACAATTTTGAGCATGGATCCTAACAAAAAACAAATGAGATTCCATTTACTGCTGCTGTCTGCTCAGTACTCTTTTCTAATAGGTGTAAGAAAAAAGTGCAGAAATAAACTTCTTCTGGAAAACCTTTACTTACAATTATTTTCTAGGAAGATTGGGCTACCTGTAATCTCTACTCAGTGTCCACAGTGGTCTTCAAACCCTCCAAGAGCCTGGAAACTTTCAGGTATTCCCTTTCCAAAAAGGCCAGGCAAGGGAGTGATTAGGGCTCCTGCTGACCTCTGTGAGCATATGGGTGAGAGGGGCCAATAGGAGATGTGTTCTTTTTGTAAAACATCAGACTTGTACACAAAACCTGAAAATTCATCTTGGAAGCAGTAAGGAGGTGTTAATATCTTTCAGAGAGAAGGAAAAAGAGATTCTTTCATGTTATCATGAAAATTTTAACTGATAAAAATGTTTTTAGCAAGGATCTGCTCTTTTAAATAACCTGTTGGGACTCGAATATTTTCAGCAGAACTTCCTGTCCTTGTCATGCCTTGCTCATCAAGCCATGCAGAAGCAGGAATGGCTCAACGAGGCTGTTTAAGCCTGTCCCACCACACTGGGCCATGAAACTGGGCTTTGGTCCAGATATTGTCCAGCCTTCAGTCTGGTGATGTGCACAGGCTTGTGAGCCCCCATTGCCTTCTGTAGAGCAAAGCCTGCATGACATGAATAGGAATAATCTCTTGGTATCCAACTCAGAGAACAGACTAGATATTCTTATGAATAAGGATTTTCTTACCATTGTCACCTCTCACTTCTCCCATATTAAGTAACTATCGCTTTCCTTTTAGTTTCTGAAATCTATTAATTTATGACCCTGGTATTTTAATTTGTCAAGACTTTGGAATATTTAGATTAAGAATTTTTCTTCTGACCAGTATTTGTATTTTAAAAAGATGAGAAGACACATTTTCTCCAGTTGTGTTCCAGTAAGGAGCCCCCATACCTATTGTTTAACTGGGAAAACAGTAGAGCCAGTTCATTACATTCCAATTTATTAACAGCCCCTAGTAACTCCCAGTGGGAAGCTGACATGGGTTTTCACAGGAGCACAATAACACTCTGGTATGTAACATCTTTTAGACACTATAATGGAAAAGACCATGGCCATTTTATGTGGACTTAATGGAAAATAATGGCATACAGAAAATGTATGAGTAGCACTGTCAATGAAACTCTGCAATCAGATTATTTTTCTACCAGGTTCTAACTCCTGCTTCATGATGCATAGCATATATCACAACCTAGTATTTCCCAGAAGAGCCCATAACAGTGAGAACTATTGATTAAATGTTAACCCCTTGACTCAGAAAGTTGAAATTTCACAAAGTACATCCCATTACCAGCAATGGCAATATGTTGAGAAAGATCAACAATTCCAAACAGTTGCTGTAATATACATTTTTATCTGTAGATTTGAATTTATATTTAAATAGTTCAAACTTTTTTTTTGCTGCATATAGTTATGAAACAAATACACTTTGAAATACAGCATTAGATGTTAGTATTACATGCACACACATATATTTATACAGTAGTGACAAAATATTGTTTCTAAATTAGCAAATAGAAATATAAACATCAATCTGCACATGAATTCCAGCATACTGTTATGCTAAAATGTGTATGTGTGTTTTCAACTACTCGCACATTTGCATTAGCAGTCTATAATAACTGGTTATTTCCATATATAATTATGGAATTGCATAAATTCTCTAAGTATAGAAATGTGGATATAATGTTTTTCTTTTTTACCTTAAAGCAAGTTACTTTATTCTGAATTTCCTCAATGGTTTTCTTTCTGAAATTCAACTTCTCCCTGGAATTTTTTTTTCTAAAACTCTAACACCTTATCTGTAAAACAAGCTCACATGTTTTTATTTTTCTAATGAAATATTTATGAGACATAGGATGTTCTTTATCTAAAGAAAATATATAATTTAGGTCAGAATACATTCAGCTCCTACAAATATAATTGGCAAATATAGAAATAGGCAATTCTCAAAATATTCATTCAGATGAAATCTCAGGGGTTCACACAGCAGGGGAAAACCTCAAGGCAAAAACCACTGTGATTCTCTGTAAAGCTTTCTCTGGGTGGATACTTTTGATTTCATGATGCAGCTATGACTTTATTTACAGTGCCTTATACTAATAATGCTGTCAGCCAGATGACTTCAAAAAAGCCCCCTAAATTGTAGGAATTACAGAACTCAATCAAAATATTGTTTCTTTGTCCACTTAGCTTGGTTATTTTTTCTTTATTTCATAAGAAACTAATATTGCTCCCTATTAGTTTTAAAATTAGTTAAATTAATGCTCTACACATCAGCACTCAAAGATGCTTAAATGTCTGTTTTCAATGGAAGTTACCCCTTAAATATAGGATAGATGTGTCTATCTATATGGGATAGATGTGTCTACATTTCCCAGTGTCACTGAATCAAGAGACAGCACAATGAGTCAGTGTGTAATACACTGCTGAATCTGCTCCAGAAATATTTGTAGGACATCCTAAAATCATTTTCAGCAACACAGTGTTGCAGTCAGGGCTCTATGCATCAAACCCATGTTTATGCAGTAACCCACAAAGTTATTGCTTTGGAAAGTCCTACGCAAAGGGTAGTCCATGGCAACAATATGATGGCTTTCATTTATCAGGAACAGTGTAAAATCCAAGCACTGTGTTAAATAAAGAGGAAATGTATGAGAAGTCCTGCAGAGTTTTACCTTTCATTACATGGAGTTCCACTGTAGTGGAGTTTATGGACTTGTGATTTTATGGTGTGCCTATGATTTCTTATTTTTTCACTATATCTATTCAATCAATTGCTTTAATTTACTCTCTGTGCAGGCTGCAAGTTATTGTTTATAAGTTTTCAGTCCTTTCAAGCATTACAGGGAAATATTTCAAGCATCATAAGGAATAGCTGTGTCTGGCAGCACTTTTTGGGCTCTTGCGCCCATCTCTATCTGTGTGCCCCCTCAGCCAGCGCTTTTTGGGGATGAGGAATTTTTTTGACAGTATGCAAAAAAGAAGGGAATAGTGGTCAGAGGCTGTTTTGCATTTTTACAAGTCTGGATGCATTGTTCATAAGCATGTAAATATTGAACATTACAAAGGTCCAGTTTAATCAATGTACAAAACTGCAATGAATAGCAAATCTATAGGCAAGAAAATAATTTGATGTTGCTGCACAAATATAACCTGAAGTTTTGTCAAAAATGGTATCACAACAAAGAGCTTGCATTTCCTACTGTGTTCCTTTAAAACCTAAGCTAGCTGTACAGCTTTGCGCAAACAGGGAAACCAGGCACACTATGCCTCAGTTCTTTTTCTTCCTCTTGTCCTCTGTGTTGGGAAATCAGTCACCTCTTTTGTTCCTTGTGCATATGGAAAGGTCCAAGGCAAGGCACAAGAAGGATGTTGCTGGGTGCATTTCTCAGAGTGGACACACTATCTTGGTCTGAGCCTGTTAGATCTCCACTGCTCATCTGTGTAACCATCAGAATAAAAACAGGTGGCCTGGATCTCCCTCTCCTGACTTTAGACTGCCCCGAGAATGGCCACCTGCAGCTCTCTCCTTCCATTGCACTCAAGAAGTGGGAAGATGGGGGGTTTGGATTCCACACAGCCATCAGAAAAAACAGCTTTTTCCATTTCCCTGGGAAATGTCAAGGCATGTCTAGAAATGTCCTTGGGAAGTTCTTTGACAAGCAGACTGTGATTCAGCTGTGATGTTTGGTTCTCCATATGAGGCTGTGACCCCTGAGATAGGCATGGTAAAGTGATGGAGCAGTAAAGAGAAGGTAAAATGCAGGAAGGAGCCCAGCACTCCGAGCTCTTGGCTGTCATGTTACAGAGAGAGAAAATAGAAATGTATTACAGAAAGAAGCAGCCTAATTCATGAGCGATAGGTCCATCAGGAGACGAACAACTTCTCCTTGCTCAGAAAGTCCTCAGATCAGGGAGAAGATGTATGGTATGCATCTTAGGATAGATGGACACAAGGGTGTTTCCATATTTATATTTATCATGCTTTTTCCTGGACTTGGATTCAGAACAAGGTGCTGGGTTATGCACAATCAAGGTTTGAACCACAAGAGCTGTTCTAATGGCTCTTCTTCTGCAAAGGAAGTGGCTCCAACTCCCAGCCTTTTAAATGTGTTTTTATATTAAATAGTTATTGACAGGAGGGAGTGGGGGATATCAAACAGCATAAATAATCCCACAATCAAGATCAACTTCTAGTAAAGCTGAAAATAAGCACAAGAAAAACAACTATGATCAAGTGGAGTCAGTTCATTCTCAGCATTATAGGAAATCTTAGTGGTCTGGGTGTCCTTTGAAATATGCCAATAGATGCCATTTTGGCTGGCTGCAGTTCTGGTCACAGAGAACAGAGGACAGCATTCATTTCACATAGACTGCTAAACAGCTGACAGATGGTAATGACTTCATGTCACAGGTGACCCAAAGGTGAAGGGCTCCATATCTCATTACCCAGCCCCTTAGCCGTCGAGTAATCCCAAGCACTTTTTGTCAGGCTTACAATTTTATGTTTGGAAAGAAAGCATTCAATCATGTGCACTATTTCTCTTCCTGTGCCAGATCCTTCCTTCAGGATGGGAAGCCCCTCAGGCTCTTTGGGACTGAGATACCATGTTTGGAAGGTTATTTTCTCAGCTTGTAAAGCTTGGAGCAAACATCACTACTCCCAATCACACAGAGCTCTAATTGAAACCATTCCCAGTAGCTCTGTATCTACATATACACATCCTGATTATGACAAAGCTCATGAATAATCACTGGCGTGAACTTGTTCCTCATTGTCACAAGTTCAGGAAAGCAATGGGGATCCAATGGCATCGCCTGATCCCTCTGCAGGGCAAAGATGACAAAGTTCCTATTTTCTAAAAATAATTACATAGCCCAGTGTGAATTTGTGCAGCAAAGGACACCAGGATGACTCGCAAGCCCAGAGATTATGAAAATGTATTCATGCTGCAGCATTAGGACTAGGGCAGAGTGAAGTTGTAAATATTCAGCTTCACTTCAGGTTTCACCTCAGCTCTTCAAATTTCCGGCTAGCCCCACTTGCAGAATTAACTCAGCATTGTTGTTTCCTTAAGCACAGAAAAATACTCCTCTCTAAAAGCTTTTAAATGTGATGCAGCAAATTCTTCTGCTTTAGGTTCTGTGCTCTCCCTTCCTTGTTAACACATGTGGTTTTCAAAGGAGGAGAATATGTCAGGCAATTTCTCTTTTCTGACCCTATGAATCTAAAATGAGATGGTTTCATTGTCTTTCTTTATCCACACTGTAATTGCAGTTCCTGGTCTATTTCTAGAATGCACCTCTCTGGGGATCCACACACAATCACAGTATATTAGAATATTTCAATGCTTTTGTTTTCTTCATGGCTCTTGTAATGCTTCCTTTCATATTCCTGATCCTCCCTGGCACATACAGGAGTGCCTCCATTGAAGTCAGTGAAATGTCATTTATTTTTTGCCTGCTGAGGATTTGATCTAAGACCTTTACCTTTATCTGTGTTGTACCACAGCTGAACCTGTGTTTTTTGCTGTATTTTTTGCTCTCTTGAAGAGCAAATAAACATATAGTTCTATATGTAAACTTCCTATCCAACAGGCATGTAAAACTTCTGACTCTTATTATACAACATAAAGGGAGTATAAATTATGCTAAGAAGATTATTTTCAGTATCCTTAATTGAAAAAACTAGTAAATGGTAATGAGTGAAATTTTGTCTCAGGATAGGATGGAGATAAGATCAATAACATTGTGGTACTTTACAGGAAAACTGAGGTTCTATTGATTACTTCAATCTTTCATAAAACACTTATAAAACTATCAGCAGGTAGAATTTAGATTAAAATCTGATCAAATTTGGCATGTGTGTTTTAGGAGAAATTTGGGGTTTTTTTCTGTTATCAGTAGAAATGGATGCTTCAGAGACATTGCTATAACAGTAAGTTTCTTACCTTGAAAATTATATTTAGGAAAAATGTTGATTTCAGTTGCAAGATAAAGCATTTTTTTCAAAATACAGATATTTTTGCCTGCTCATTATACAGTTATGGTTTGATATTATTTTTTTCCTTCTTAGTAGGGGGTCTGTATAAATGTCATATTCTGTAATGCCTAAAACCCATATGCCATAGGAAAAAAGCATATGTTTATAGATATACACATTTATATATATATATTCAGAATTTTACTCTGATCTCTTTCAATGGTAGTAACTCTAAAACAAAATGCTTTCAATCACCATTCTTTTCTTTGACAGTTTTGATTTAAATGGCTACACAATTCAAAGTGTCCTAGTGCTTCTGTATACTATTTTCCAAGAAACTGTTTTGCCAAAAATTTTAGACCAAGTGTGTTCAAGCTGCAGAAGAGGTAGCTGATAAATATGACTGGAATAATATTTTAAAAAAATTAATTTTTTGTCCCATGAAGACAGCCAGGCAGTGGAGCAAGCTGTCCAGAGAGGGTGTGGAATCCCCATCCCTGCAGACTATGAAGATTTGACTGATCTGACTAAGATTTTGGGCAGGAGTTTGCATTGCAGATCTCCTGTGGTCCCTTCCATCCTAGGCTGTCCTACTATCCTCTAGTCCTAGGAAATGTCAATTATGTTGTAGAGCTACCAGTGCTTCAATGCTTTCCAATTTAACCAAGGAGTTAACGTGGTACAGATGAAACTTTTTTAAAATTTTGGTCACACACGGAAAGTTGTTCCTTAACAGGAGTCACCAGTTGGAACTCCTTTAATGGGATGGATATGTTAATGACACTCTTCTAAGAAAAGTATAAACTCAAAGCAGTCACTGCAAAGTCTTCTGGAAGCTAACTTAAACCTCTAATACAGAAATTGTAGCAGATTCATGAAATATCATTAAGAGTGTTCTATTATATTGATTATATCATATTATATTATATTTTACATGTATATATATATATATATATATATATATATATATATATATATATAATTTTTTTTAGAGTCAGAAAGAAAACAACAATATAGATATCCCAATATGGGAGAAAGAACAGACATGCTCAGCAGTTGCTGGCCTGCTACAGCTCTCATTAAATGATGTGATTCATAGCTATAGATCAGTCTCTAGTAACATAGCCTTCCAAAGTCAGGCTCACTACTAGGATTTTAATATTAAATGTGAACCATCATAAAGAAATACCAAATATTTGTTGTTTTCAGTTTCAAAAATGCCTGGCTGTTTTGTGCTCTGTCTTATCTAATATTTATAAAAACATCACATGAACACCTAGAAATTATTTAATATGATCTTATCAACTGTCCACGATGCTCCGGTTTAATAGGCTTGGCAGCTTTATAATTTTTACAAAAGGTTGGGTGCAAAAATTACAAAACAATAACCATAGAAGTTTGTGTAACAGTTTTGTGTTATCTCCATAACCATGGTTCTATTATGCTCTGTGCTTTAAACACACACACATACACACACACACACACACACACACACACACACACACACACATACACACACAGAAATTCTTTGTGTGTCAAGGATTTGCAACCTAGGGACTTCAGGGCAGATCGTCACAGTGATCTGGGACCTACCAATGCATGGACTGCCCACAGCAAATTTCAAAAGGGAAGAGAGTCACTTCTGACTTCAGCCCTCTAAACATTCTTGCCTAAACTAGTTTTCCTGCCTTCCACTGGCAGGAGATATATAGGCTCCTCTCGGGGCAGACTCACTGCATCCTTAAACAAGTAGCATGAATCACTTCCCGCAGCACCCATCATGTGCAAAGGTATTTAAATTCTGAAGCCAGATGCAGAGACATTTCTCCTGATTTGGAGGGAAGGCATCTAAAATTAAAATGAGTTTTTAATTCAAAATCTCCCAACTTTCTTTTAAATATAATACAAACAAATAGTAATATTAAATTCTGAAATATCAGCTGAAATAACTCCCCTTTTGTACACTTTCCAGTTTTTCTTTATTGTTTTGTGAAAATTTTTAATAGAAGAAGTGAAATCTATGATGTTTTGAGATTAAAATCTGTTGTAGTGTGTTATGTTGGTTTGTCTGGTTTCTCCCCCATTTTGTATAATGGTTCTGCCCTCAGTTGTTTTTCCCTGTCTGTTTTATGTCAGTCATTTAGTTGCTATGGTTACTCCCGCCTTAGGTCTTGTCAATCCCCTGCTTTTGTTAAGTCACTCCCGGTTCTCCTCCCCATGTCTCCCCTATATGGGAGCATGTTCCTCCCTTTATCCCACCCCTGGTCCCAGTCAATCACTCCCGGCTCCACGATTTTCTCCAGAAAGTTCTCCACTCTGGGAGCTAAGATTGGCTGTGAGGCCGGGGTCCCTCCCTCATTTTGTATTTATTGGTTTTCTCCTCGTGTCTGTTATTCTAAGTTTACTCCCTCACCTCCCTTGATTTGTCCTATTGTAAACCCCTCCCTTTGGTTCCACCCCCTTTATAACCCCCCTGCTCCTGGGGGTCTCTGTCACTCTCTGGCTGACTGGGGTCTCTTTCTGGCTGACTCCAATAAAACCTGACTGTCCCCAGAGGGTGTCCATCTCCTGCCTCGTCCTTTCTAGCAGCTGGATTACTTATTTCTCAGCGCGATCTCGTCCCCACAGACACAGCCCAAAGCCTTTGGACGCTGAGGGGTGTCTGTAGGAGCAGTGCTGGGGCCCTGCCACCGGGACTGACTCCCCCCTGCTGCAGTGGCCTGCTGGTCGCCCCTGCTAGCCGGACATTTACCATCTAAAGATCGCTGGCCGCTGCAAAAATCTATTTCATTTTTTGCCTAACTTTTGGAACTCTACAGTTTTAAATTTTCCAGAAGTATAACATTTTGAAATGTATTATTGAATTTTATTACAGTGCCCACAAGTATACCTGGAGAATAACAATTTGCAAAAAGAAGAGTGAGGGAAGATAGAAAAAGAAGTGGAAGGGAAAAGTGCAGATTATTCTCACAGACAAAAATGAAGAAATGCTGCTCATTCCGTTTTGATACATTAAGAAAGAAGAAGAGGATAAAAGTTTAAAAACAAAAAATTTTTAACTTCATGCCTTATCATTTAATCTGAAACCCTGAATAAACTTTACTTATTTATGTATGCATCTCCAGCTTACAACCAGAAGTGATTCATCAACTTTTTTCTTTAATATTTTTAAATTTACCATTTATAACTAATATGAGATACCTCATAGAAGAATCTCATAACATAGGGGATAAGAATTTCCACATAAGAATTTCCAAAGAGAGTAAACAATTTTCCCACCCAAATGCCAGGCAGTTCAGAGAGATTCACTGGCCCAACACGTGCCACGGGCAGGCTGCCA
Organism: Calcarius lapponicus; assembly: GCA_039654755.1. Classification (NCBI taxonomy): domain Eukaryota; kingdom Metazoa; phylum Chordata; class Aves; order Passeriformes; family Fringillidae; genus Calcarius; species Calcarius lapponicus. The sequence continues at coordinate 15,610,016 of CM077466.1, forward strand.
GCAGACCTTGGTGCAAAACTAATCACCCAGAAAAGTCCAGGAGAGCAGACTGGGCTCATGCAGCTATTGATCTACAGCCAGCAGCTCTGGTGCTTGACAAGGTTCTCTGCAGCTAAATAAACCCCAATCAGAGCATAAAAGTAGATATTTAGATTAAGGCATTGGCCCCAGCATTAACAAGGATGCGTTAAAGTTAAATTCCAGTCTTCACCACCTCGTGCTGTTTTAGCAAGTTCTGTGTAATTCCCTTAATTATCAGGTGCTGAGCAGATAAAGTGGTGTTCAAAATTGTGTTCAAAGCCACAATCTATGGTTAAAAATTGAAAGGATAAATCTTTGAGAAAAGAGCTGACCATAATTGTTTATAATGCATAATGGGCTTTCTGAAATGAATATAAGAAATTTTGAAGACTGGATAAACCAGGGAAATGACAGTGTGGGGAACAATATATCATGTCAAGCACTACAAGGTCCTCTGTGATTTGAAGGGATTGTGAATGAGGTGTCCCTGACATGTTTTGTCTTTTTTAGTTTTAAATCTGTGCTCACTCCCACTGTTAAACAAAAGCAAATGCTGATATTTGCAGTGCAGGTTTTTCTCACAGAATGTAAAGGGCAACTGAGGTAAACCACGACTGGGACACAAATTATTTGTTGAAAATGTCTCAGCTGTAGCATTTGTTTTAAGTGTGTGCCTTACTCCTTTCACCTCAGTGCAGACTGAATGTTCATCAATGTACTGCTTATTGACCTTGTGCTCATCTACTGAACCAAAGCACTGTATTTTCACAGAACTTTGTCTTGCCTTTGCTGTGATTATAACACACTTTGAAAATTCCATGTCTCTAAGAGGATGGAATGCTTTAAGGCATTGTAAGGATCAGGGACATCATAAAAACAAAACACTCAGGAGTTGTGGAATTGAGAACATTCACAAAGAACTAAGCTTAAAAATACATTTTGGACATCACAAGAAAATTCTTTGTATCATGTTGTGTCTTTCTCTGACTAAAGGTAATAAAAATTCAGAGCTGTTTAAGTAAAGCACATTTCTAATACCACAATCCGCTGAGCTCCATAACACCATCTTGATTTCATTTCTCATGTTCCACATTTAGTAATCATCCAGTTGGGTCTGGTGGGTAACAGAAATATTGTTTATGGGTGAGAAAGAAAGGCTGCAAGAGCTCCTGTCTTTGGGAAGCCATTCACTGTACTCTTATTCCTCATATGCTCTCCTCTGTCATATTCAAGAAGCTGCTCACAGGTACAATATCTTCAATTGTAGCTTCAATTCCAGGGGTAAAAAGCTTTCCTTTTTCAAAGAGAAAATGCACTATACCTATGTATTACTGAGTAACTTCCAGAAAATTTTTTCCTGAGCAAAATGTTCTGGGGTTCTGGATCATGACTGCACAGCCAATCCTCAGCATTGGACAAAGACATAAGAGATGCTTAAAGAATTGGGAAAATATGCTACAGGGACAGTTTCCTTTAGGGTTTAAGGATAACAGTGATTGGTACAGAGAAATAAATCAGATAATGGTTTCACAAGAGATCTTGTCTCTATCTGTGTGGCACCACTGTAAAGAGGTATTTAAAAACATTTTATCTAGTAGACTGCCTCCTGCCATAGAATAAAATTGTTCAGTCAAGATCTCACATCTATGGAAACTTTGGCTTTTTTACTTTTCTCATTTTTTCCTCAATCCAGATACCCTGTTGATATGTTGCTAAGCCTTTATTTCCCTTGATTTGGGGTGAAAGGAACTCAAACCTAGAAGGAGGAAGCTATTGTTCAAGAATACAAGGAGACAGCATGGCAGACCAAATAAAGGTGAATAGTAGCAAGTTGAAAAGATAAATTGCAAGTCAAACATAGCTGATGAATCATGGTGTAAAATATTTGTAACTTGATACCTGTGAGAAAAGAGAGGTATTCCTCATTACCTCATCTCTCTAGCACAGTGTTAAGATGCTGTCTTTGCAGTAGGCTGAATGTTTTTAGAGCATTTATGAGCTGGATCATATGTTCTTTATGAAAAATATATATAAATAAGACGTAATTGATCTATGGATTCTTTTGAAAATGTGCTTTTCTTTCTGTTGTATGGTCTCTGCTCCTCCTTCCCAATCAGACAAAGCTCTTCTGTGACTGGTTAACTTTCAGTGGATAGAGGTCTGGATAAGCCATGCCCTCTGCACACTGGCATATCAGGGAGAGGGGAATGCTAAAGCCCCAGAAAAGCTTTGCTTTTCCTGAAATTCCTCCTATTAAATTTAGATGTCTTGAGAAACTTCAAGGATTGTAGGTACATATACAAATGGGGAAAAAATCCCCAAAATACATCTTTTGTTTCCATTGTACAAAATGAGACATCAGTATAAAAAATCAAATGGTGTGAATTGGTTTCAAAAAAACACCCCCTGATGGGGCACAGCCACTGCTTCCCATCCAGTAGATCCATGGGTCTATCCAGAATCCTGGATAGAATCCTCAGAACACACATGCATGGGTTTTTGTTTAAAAACAATCAGAACTGAGTGTTTTGCACTTCTAATATTACTAAAAACTCCTTTCAGAGAGCTACTTGTAAAAGAGGCAAGGTCAGATAAGCCTAAAGCAAGCAGCTGAATCCCCCAGTTGTAGAAATCCTGATGCCATCCCTTAAGCAGCAAGTTCTGTTAAAATACAGATTATATCAGAGAAGAGATGTAGTTTTGTACTTTAAAACCTGCCTATTGTGCAAAAGGCATTAGGATTATATCAGTCTAGCTGAGGATTTTATGGCAATTTAGATGATGGCAGATTATTAATGTAGAAGTACCTGTTTTATCAAGAGTATCACTTTACTTTTTTGTCTGATTTTCATCATGTGCCATATGTACAGCAGTTGCTCAAAGGCTGTGAAGGCATTATCTCTTGCCTCACTTATCATTTCTGAGAAAAGATGAGACGGAGGAGGAAGGAGGGACAGAAGACAATGGTCAGAAATAGAAAAGTTTCAAAGTAGATCAAGTAAGAATGTCTGTAATAGTTTCCCTTTAATGAAAGGCATCATTAATCAGCTGTAATGGTGACTAAGAGTGTTGGTAAAACAGTAAATAAGCTGAAGAAAGCAGTCTCCAAGAATAAATGTGTACTGCATTGCAGCAGACATGCTTCTCATTAGTTTAACTCAAATGTCACTAGTTAATGGGGGAAGCGATTTAGCAACGTCCTGGGTGGCAGCACTGTGGTTTCTTCATCAGCCTCTCTCTAGGCACCTGACCTGTGTACCTGCAACCAACAGCAGACAGGCATTTGTGAGTACTTTGCAGACCATAACCTAAACCAAACCAAACAATAAAAAAGGCTCAAACCCAAAAACAAAAACCCAAGCCACCAACCAAACAACAAATTACCCAAAACCCTCAAACACACACACACACAAAAAGGCCCATATAAAAAAGGATTAGGGCATTACATGGAGTTCTGTTACTACCTCTGCATAAACAATTACCTTGCTTGAAGCCCTGCCAGAAGGATTTAGACTGCAGCACAGCCAGGGAGCAGCTGGGAGACAGGAGGATCAATAGCACCAGCAGCCCTGGTGCAGTGCCTGCAGGAGCCACAGTGCCCATGCCTGGCACCAGACAGGGCAATGCACACCACAGTCACTCCCTGCCCCTGGCAGCCTGTCTCTCCCCACCTCCCAAAACTTCTCCACCTGGCTGGCTTGGGTCCTCTTGCAAGGGAAGACTCTTGAGCAGAGAAACCTGCTTAGCTTTCCAGTGGTTCCCTTGGGAGTTCCTACAAGAACCTCCCATTCCCCTTCAGAGTGCCATTCACACATAATGATAGAAAAAGTGTTGTATCATCTTCCTCTGCTGTTTGCAGGGACAGGCACAGAGCTGATAATAACCTGTGCTGTGGCTCCTCTGTGGGCCGGTGGAGTGGGCTGGAGCTGAAGCAGAGACTCAACAAGGGAGCAGAGTCAACATCTGGAAAAGCCCCTAAACCTAGACCAGAAACTAGAAAGATTTTAAAACTGTACCAAGTTTGCTTCTCCCAAAGTCAAGAAACAGGACCAAGGAGAGCCATCCTACAGGTGTTTTACATCTGTCTTCCATATCTGCAACATCAAAAAAATCTCATATTAATTGTTAAGAAAATTATCTTTTAAACATTAATGAGAAGACTAAATGGAGAAATTTTGGATTTATTTGAATACTAAAAAAAAAAAAAGAGATATTCTATCTAAGTGAATCTAGCAGTCTGAAAACTGTAAGGTAGTGCAATAATAAGAAACCTCCAATATCAAATATTCAGCTATAAAATCAAGACTTTGTTTCATTAAGTAATGAGCATTACATTTTAATATACAGATAGAGTTGAAAGGTAACTGATGTGAATGGAATTGTTTTGGAAAAATAAACTTAAGACTGTTTGGACAGAGGTAACAGGGTGGTAGGCATTTTTCACCCAAACACATGTGCTTTTTTAAAGGCACAAATAACTTCTAGGGCAGCAGGTTAAACCACCCCTGCCCACCTCCCACCCCCCTCCCATTACTCCCCCATCCCCCCAAATTGGCAAGTGCTGATAAATTAAGTTTTGACTGGTTTTGCTCCCCTATTAAACTTTCTCTGAGTTTTTTCACATACAGGAGAAGGACCCTACTAAGGAGGATTAAGACCTCAGATTTAGGTAATTCCTCTTTCTTTGTTTTTTTGCTACTGGAACTTCAGTGACTTAACACCAACTCCTCTGAAATCACTACTTTGTGGATGTAAAGGAAGCAGGAAAAGACTTCAATACAGTAATTGACAGGCATCAGCTAGAACCTTTTACTCCCTTCCTTTGACCGCAGAATTCGCTTTTACCAATACTGATGCTGAAGGACAAAAAGTGTATTCAGATCAAAACTTGGCATTAATGAATAAAGGAAAGAAGATAGAAAAAGCACAAGCACACCCAGATACCCTCCCTAATGTATCCTCTCAGCTGTCAGAAATCTTAGCACCCTAAACCAGTTATTGTATTTTCCTGTGTTTAACATCCTGTAAGGATCTTTTCATTTCCCATTAATTCCATGAATTGCCTTTTGCAGCCACTTATACTTTTAACATCCACAACATCCTGTGATAAAAAGGCACAAACTTCCTCAGACAGGCTCAAGTTATGGAAACATTAGAAGACAACTGGTGAAACTGTGAGAAACCATAAACAATTTTTTCCATGTTTGCTTTTTTCCTCTCCTTTGCACCAATTTTTAGTTTCCTTCATTAACTCCTTTTCCAAGTTTAGACATGCCAATCCAATTTATCCTTGCAAGAAGGCAGACATCCTCATTAGAAGGGCTTGAGTCTCTTACATAATAGTTGCTATTTTTCTATTTCCCTAGAGATGTCTAGGGAAAATGGGATTATCCAGTTGTTTTATTTTTGCTCTGTTTCACTTTAATATTCCCTTTATTCCCTTCATATCTCTGTCTCTTTTTTTTTCTTTTTTTTTTTTTTTTTCCCTGTAAAGAAAATGAAAAGGCTGAGAGATTTGGGGTGGTTCAGCCTGGAGAAGAGAAGGCTGTGGGGAAACCTTAAAGAGCATTCCAGTACCTAAAAGGAGCCCACAAGGGAGATGGAGAAACACTTTTACAAGAGCATGTAGTAATGGGACAAGAGGGGAGTAGCTTCAAACTGAAAGAAGGCAGATTACATTAGTTACTAGGAAGAAATTCTTTGTTGTGAGGAGCAAGTTTGCTTGAGAAGTTATGGATGCTTTATCCCTGGAAATAAGTTTAAGTCCAAGTTGAATGGGGCTTTGAGCAATTTGATCTAGTAGAAGGTGCCCCTGCCCATGACAAGTGACAGGGTTGGAACTAGATGAACTTTGTCTCTTCCAATCCAAATCATTCCAGGTTTATACGGTTCTGTGAAAGTGAGAAGAGTAAATTTTGATCCCAGACCTCTCAGCTGCCTGCCCCACCTCTGGGTGCCTGTGCTTCAGAAGGGACTCCATCGATGCAGTGAGAAGATGCAAGCCTCAAACAGCCCACAAAACTGCAGCATTTTTGTTCAGTGCTTTATATTAAAAATCTTCAGCAGATTATCAAATTACTCAGCTACTTTTTAAAAGCACTTTTAGATAAGAGCCAAAGAAGAGGCAGTTCTAGCTGCTTTTACAGATATTTCTAATTACTCACCAAGTTTTCCTATGAGAACAAGCTCTGCTAGAACAGTGAAGTGGCTGAAATTCAGTCATTCCATGTGCCAAAGGAAAAATGTACCCTTTCACCTCCAACACTTTGGAACAGTTGGTTTTCACAGAGAACACACAAAAAGTCATGTCCTGCTGATTTGGTTTACTAACTGTGGAACTAAAAATATTCCTTTTGGCCTGTCAGAACAGCTGATCTTGTAATTCACTTCAAAATCCAAGTGACTTGCACAAAAAATGCCTGCACACTGAATAAGTGAAGAAAATATCTGACTGAACTGCAGCTGGAGGATATGGTTTGCTCCCACTGTCTTTTCCTGCACATTTGAAAAGAGAAGTCTGCTGATATTTACAATTGAACATATTTTTGCTATGTGCTAATGCTAAATGCATGTAGTAAATGAGAGCTTCTGCCTGCACACAGGAGAGTTGTCAGCCTGTTGATATTTGCACTCAAAAGCTAAAGCAAACTGCTTGCACCCAGATATCTGCCTTTATCTGAATGCATATTTTCTCTTAGGTACTCTGGATTAAAACCTTGGGAAACCTTTAACAACATGTCAAATAGGAGGAGTTATTACCTACTTTGAAAAGCCTGCTTGAACCTTTTTAACTCTTTTGCATCTCTGCCAGTGGGAGCTGGTGGTGAGCCCAAACAGTAACTCCAACTGCAAATCTTGACTAAGCAGCACAGATCTAAAGCCTGACAAACAGAGTTGGTAAGCACCCCAACAGGGTCAGGAGCAAGGGAGTTGCTAAAAGTATCATCTAAATCATCAGAAATGGTAGTATTTCCATGCCATTTTATTCTAGGTCTTTCCATTTTATTCAGCTGTGCTATACTGGACTGGACCAGCAGGCTGCTTTGAGAGCCATTAAGGAGGAGAGGAGTTAAAACTGCAAAGCCCAGAGTCTGAAACCCAAATTGCTGCAATAGCAGCTGTTGTCAAACACAATAGGGAAATATCCCAGAAACCAGTAACCAACAGCATGCAATCAACCCAATGTATGGATTTTGCTGTCAGAAGCTGAGACATAGACATCCCCCCTATGATTAATGCATCTTTGCATTTCAGTCAGGAGATCCTCCTCTTTCTGTCCATTTTTGGGCTGTTCCAGTGCAGTCAGCAGCACACCAGAACCTGTCAGGAAAGATCAGCCTGAACTGAAAAACCCTCAGCTCTGTGCATTCATCTCCATTTAGTTCTTCTAATAAAACAGTCTTGGGTTTTGTTTAATTTGGTAGAATTCAAATCTAGCACTGTTATCTGCCAGAGATAGATCCCAAAGCATAACATTTCCATTTAAATACTTTAAATGCTACATACAGATTTATCTAGATGCTTGCCTGCTTTTTTCTTTCTTTCTTTTTTTTTTTTCCTATTTAGAAGGAGAGAAGTGCTTAGCTCTATCAGTTTGTGGTGCAGAGAGGAAGAGGCATAGTGCCAAACTATTTCAAATCAGATCACCATCACGAGCTCTGCTATCACAGAAGGGAAAAAATATGAATGTTGTCTGCAGGTGGGCAAAATTCAATGCTGCCAAGAAAAATGCAAGCAAAACTGCCTTTACCTCTGAGAAAAGTGTCTCCAGCTGCTGCATTATGGTACCAAACAAGTTCCACATGTCAGATGAGGAATGCAGTGTGATGCTGAAAAAAAGAAATGGCAGGCACCATCTGTATTCTTATAAATTCAGCAGTTGCCTAGAGAGTTGCTGCTATTGAAGGAAGATTGCTTCTCTTCTATTAATAAGGAAACTCGACAAGACTGAAAAGGGCTTGAAGGAGCTGTCATTAGAGAAGTCTACATTCCACAGCATCTCCCAGCAAAGAGAATGCAGCACTAAAACATGTAGGACCTCACTATCCTGTGGCTGCCAAAAATTTCCAGTAAATAGAACTAGCTCTTGAAGAGAAAAGGGCAGGGCAGTAGAAAATCCACATATTTTTAAAGCAATATTAGGAACTGTTTGGCTTCACTTCTTATAAAGACTTCGGAGAGGGTCTATAGGTAGAAAGGGGATCAAATGCATGCTGGACAGCCCTGTATGCAGCAGCCTTGAAATCTGCTCTGTGAAATCAGGCAAGTCTAGTTCTGCAGCTGTGCTGTCAGCGCATGTAAGATCTTCCAAGGCAAGGACCACCCATTGGTGTCCACGTTCCTCCAGCTGATAGGAAGTGGCAGGAAATGAAAGGAAAAGTAAAAGGGTTGGTGAGGAAATCTGCAGCAACCACAGGATACAACATTGTGCATTGTAGATATGGATTTGCTTGTGGGTGTGAGGGAAGAGAAGGGGCTGATGTTCTGTTCAGTGGACTCTGTGGCTTTCATCTGCCTGGGCTGCCTTCCTGGGTGCCACTGCCTTTCCCCACACAGTGTACCATGAAAGAGAGTGAACTTCTGCAGAGTGGCATGGAGGTGACTGTGCCAAGCAGCTCATTAGCACAACGCTGGTGCATTGCTCATTGTTAAGATGCCAATTCCCATTTTCAGCCTGGAGGGTATGCAAAGGGCAGGTAAACAGTTAATGAGCACAGTTCTTTGAATTAAACAGCTGAATCTGTGCTGAACTTTTAAATCTTTTATAGCTGTGATATTTCAGAGTCCTAAAAATGAATCAGAACCTCTGACAGGTATGCCATGAAGTTCCACATACACACTGTGCCAAGATTTAGCACTGAGAATTTACCTTCTGATATGCTGACAAAGGAAAAATGTTTTATGCAGAGGTTTGTGGGCTGTTTTGCACCTAAAAGAAAATGGTAAAATTGAGCTTTTTACTGTTGCTTTTCTCACATAGAAAAATTCCATTTAAGTACATGCAGTGGTTTCCCAGTATTACCACAAGCAAAAGGTTACTTCATCAATAAAATAACGTTGGTGCTCAAAGGCTTAATATATACATTACTGACAAGGTAGTGCTCAAGGTCAATATTGAAATACAGTCAGCAGTGTCCCAAATGTTAAACTAATCTCTATTCTTACATTGCCCAGTTCATCTCAAAGCCTTTCCCTCTTTGAACACACAGGCAGCAGTTAACCAGCCTGAGTGATAGCTACAATTGAAATGCAGCCCTTTTGCTGCATCTGTTTATCATCCTGCAGTAAAACTCCTTTTGTTGAAAGGAGTTTTCAACAAAAAAATCAGAAAAAGAAGTAGCAAATTTTCCAAGGAAACTCTTTTCCAGAGCCAAGGAAAAGTGAGAGCCACAGAATCAGAGAACTTTCTGAGTTGGAAGGAACACATTTGGATCATGGAGTCCAAATCCTGGTGCTGCGCAGGACACCCCCAGGGTCACACCTGTGCCTGGGTGATCAGGACTTGTCTGTTCCCTTCCTCTCAGGAGAAAGCTGCAACTGCAGTGAGGTATCCTCAGTCTCCTCTTCCTCAGCCTCAACAGACCAAGTCGCTCCTCGCCAGGCTCCCCCTCCAGGCCCTCCATCCTCATGGCCCTCCCCTGAACACTCTCCAACAGCTTAATATTAAATGTTTCATTTTGATATAAAGGAGTTCCTGTGATGTGGTGTTTAGAAATTCTCAGTCTCATCTAGACATCTTCTGCTGCACCCCAATCCCTGTTGCTGCAGTATGAAATCTTCCTTCCTTCAGTGGACAGAGATATTCTGACTCTGAAGCAAACGTTTCTGTTCGAATCCATATTTATAAGAGATATCCAAAAGAGAAAAGAAAAAAAAGGTAGACATTTACAACAAAATTCTGGTAAAGAGAAAATAAATATTTCTGCCCCTTCCTTGATTTGATTAAATGTACACAGAGAAGCAATTAAAAAAGGCTTAACTTAAATTGGTTTTCCAGATGAACAACGGTTTGGATAGCAGTGATTGCATATATAACATTTATCCCTTGGGTTAATGATATTCTCTTCCAATTTTCCTTAATCCCATTACAAAGTCAATAAATATTTCTTTTTTCCTAACACTATTCTCCAGCATTGTTTAGAAAAAGGGAAAGGAGGAGAGGAGAGGAGAGGAGAGGAGAGGAGAGGAGAGGAGAGGAGAGGAGAGGAGAGGAGAGGAGAGGAGAGGAGAGGAGAGGAGAGGAGAGGAGAGGAGAGGAGAGGAGAGGAGAGGAGAGGAGAGGAGAGGAGAGGAGAGGAGAGGAGAGGAGAGGAGAGGAGAGGAGAGGAGAGGAGAGGAGAGGAGAGACTAAATTTAGAACTTGAGTCTGAGGAAGCTGGAAAATCTTTGTGTTAAAATTGCTCATCTCATCTCAAACTTCCTCTCTCAATGATATTTCAGCAGTTGACTCCAAGTGTCAGAGCCCACATGATGTGCTGCACCTCACTGAGGGACTTTTGTCATAAAGGATTTGACACATAGCAAAAACTTCCAGTAGTGGCTCCTGTATCCTGCCACCATACAAATGCTACTCACAGACAGAGCTGCTGCAGCTCTCAGAAACTGGTGGCTTACCACTCTATTGTATTATAAACCACTTTGAAATAGTCTCCTAAAGATTTCCAGCTTCTCATTTTTCAGCTACTGGTCTTTGAATTATGACAGAAAGGTCCTGGTTACTAGGTGCCTTTCTTGGACTAGATATATAATTTGCATATATATGTGTGCATGATCTTTCTGACCATATATATATATACCACACACACACACACACACACACACACACACATTTGTAGTAGCAATTCTTTTCAAAGCTACTTACTAATACACTAATTATGTAATTTTTTTAATCAGGTGCATTTATGGTGATAATTACAGCACATAATCCATCCTTGAGACAACTTAATGGATTGGACAGAAAAAAAATCTGTCTGATCTCTTTCATCTTAAAGATTTTAATGTCTTTTTTTATTCCCATTGCATTTTGTGCATTTAGAAAATGTCTATCCAAAACAGCACAGTCAACTTTGCACATTTTTAAAAGAATATCTCTGTTAAAATGCCATCAGAACACAATCTGGTTTTGTTATGCCTGTTGACAACCAACAATGCTTTTTTTATTTCTTGAACTATGCTTATCAGCTGAACCACAAGTGGGGAGCGCAACAAATGCTTCAGCACAATGCCATCAGTTACAGAAACTTTATGATTGCTCCTGTCCAACCAGCTCTTTATGAAAACTGCAGGTCACAAAAGATTAAAATTCTGCCTTGAGTGGGTTCATTTTTTATTAAAAAGGGGGAAAGGGGCAGGGAGCCTTGGGAGGATCAGAAGAACAGATTAGCTGTCTACAGCAACACTAGTTAAGTATCATTAACTCCACTGGAGCTATTCATAGTTAAAGCTGAAAAATGCCCAAGTTGACATTCTTGCCTCCCATGCTGTCAGGGGGGGAGGTCAGAGACAAGATTTTCCACTTCATCTCCCAGCTTCCTTTTATGTACAGGCTCTCAGCAAACTGCTCATGTTGCCACAACAGAGACCTTGAACCTTCAAAGGTATCTGCAGAGACAGACCCTTATCCCTGATCAATATGGATCAGCAGAGAGGCACAGAGTATCCACACATATCTGTTTGCAGGAGTGGAACTTATGTTTTCAGTGACTGAATTTACTTTTCTAAAAGGGCAGAATGTCACTGCCAATTGGTGTCTGCAAAGTGAGCTAAAAATATCTGATTTTCATAGAATAATAAGAATGGGGAGATGTTTTTATTGGAGAGCCAGTCATCACTGTGACAGAGAAAAGTCAGCTGTGCACCCATCCCTGAATCCTTTTCTGTGCCAGGAAGAAAGATCCACCTAAAGCCAGAGGAGGTGATTTTTCTTCAGGAGAGAGAGTTCTGCCTTAGGTCCATTCTGGATGAATATCAACATGCATAACCTAAAGGAGAAAATGCTACATTAGTTTATTTTTCACATAATGTTATGCAGTGATGAGGGACAAGAATATTTTGCAACTCAGTGCATGAGCAAAGAGCAGCTAAATAGAAATTTGCTTGAAAATGTGTCATCCATGAGAAGAATAGTTCATCCTGCAGGCACTGAAAAAGAGGAGTGGAAAATCATAAAGGCATGACCCTGGTGAAAGGTGGAAGTTAGACAGAACTAAGATGCTTAAAATAATTCTTAAGACAAAAGAGTCTTGGTTGAAGTTCTTTCATCCATTCTTTCCTCAAATAATTTTGGAGGACATTAGTCCATCACTGGCCAGAGAAGCTACCTCAGAGAGGGCTGAAGAACCAAAGGCAAGATTATATTTTCAATTCAGCACTGCTTCCAAGCTACATCTTACTGCCCAGCTAGTTTTTTTTTTTTAGATTATAAATATAATTTCTTTAAGAGTAGCAATTTTTTCTTCCTATTGCACATGTGCTTTTGCCATGTGATACCTCACTGCTGTAAAACAACATATACTGATGCATAATGTCTTTTTTAGTACATCAGTGTCATTTTTCGAAATTAGGAATTGAGGAGTTCACGATGTTCACTTGATGCTTTTTCTCTAAAGTCATTTAGTTACAAGTGTATTCCTCCACTTTGCATTCAAGGAAGACATAAGCTTGTTTCAGCAAAGGTGCTGATAGAAGGACTGCTTCCCTCAGAGGAACTGCTTGTATTAAATATGTATAGGCTGACTAAAGAACATCCATAGGGAATATTAAAGTGTTTTAATAACTGGAGTGTAAGGACAAAGAAGACGAAACGATGTAGGTGCATATTAATGGCAAAACCAAAATGAAATAACCTGATAAAACATCTTTGACATTTGCTTGTGACATGATGTTAATGCTAGACCTGAAGACAGCCAGCAGGGAAAAGTTCTGCATAGGGTAAGAAATGTTTCCTGTGGAACTCCCTATCCACAGAACTATACACATACTCCTCTCAACTTCTTTCTCTACATATGTGTTTGCAGAACCAAGATAAGCTCCACAGACCCCTACCAAAGCTCACTTGTTCAGGTGTGATTTATAAACATCAGCAACTGTGAATATAGCCTACTATGAAGCAAGCCAGTGCATGCCTCTGCGCTATCATTTATGCTGAAAGCCTGATAGTTGCAGCGAGGAAAAGGGGTCAAGTTAAGAATAAATGGTTAAGAATAAAACACAAATCAAATACATGCATGTTGCCTACTCAGCAAGGCTACTCTTTGTGTTTTACTTCATGAAAAATCACTCAGTGTTGATTATAAACACTGCAGCATTGATTATCCAGACCACAGGAAAGAGGCAAGCCATCAAAGCTGAAAGGATGAGAACAAAACTCCTAAAAATGATTAAAGACAGAAAACAATTATCTCTGCCCAGCTTTTGGGGACACAACCTTGTAACACGTCATCACACGTGAGTGACACATGGGGCTCAGCTGTGGTAATACTTGTGTTCTTATTTCCTAGGAAGTAAATTCTGATTTTATCCAGCTGCTTCAGATGAAATTTGTTCAATCTGAATAAGTGGGGCAGGTCTGTCCCCTCTAATGCCTTTAGGAAGAGCATAAACTAAATTCTGGAACATAGTCCTTGCACATTCCCCTTCATTTTCCTTGGTGGGGATGGAAAATGCTGCCCTCTGTGCACATACACATATTCTCATGAGTGAAGCCACCAGTGGCTCATTCACCAGGCAGCCTGGGTGCTGGGATCCCTGCAGAAGACAGCCCATCCATCTCTTGTGCCCAGTGTTCTTTTTTTTGGGCCTAGGACCAAGCCATCCATCATTTTCAGACCTACATATCCTGTGATGTCTTAGCTTTCAAAGCCTGGCAGTGCTGAGAAGCCACTGACTCACTGTGGACTTAGAGGCTTTCTTACACACTAATTCTTCCGTGGTGGAGAGACACACATCTCTCTGATAACTCTCTATTGCTGGGCATATATCTTTCGGGCATAAAAAGACTTCTCCAGCTTACAAGCAGAAATAATGGTGAGAGTCAGCTAAACCCCCCAGCAGGGCCAGACCAAGCTGGAATACTATTCATCTTAATTTTAGTTTAGGTATCACGTACTGGACATTTTCTTAATTTTTGTTCTTATCTTCCACAAACAACCTCCAGTAATCCCAGTTACACATTGCTATGAAGTTTCCTTTACCGTGTGCCTTGTTGGCTGTTCCCAGTACAGTTATATGTTAATCTTTTCAAAACAGGCCTTGATCTCACTTAAGAATACACAAAGGTTTGTTTTTTTCCTTAAGGGAGAAATGCAGAAAATCTCCTTACAAGCAGAGATCAATCATGAAAGAAATTCTGTATTGGATTGTTCCTTCTTTATGCTTAGCTTTCCTTTGAAATAAGCAAGGACTATCTCAATTTAAATGTCATTTCAGTGATTGTCTCACATTAAAACCACAGCTCAATAACTCTGGAAGAAAGCAGATGGGAAGAGTCTTACAAACAAACAAACAAACAAACCAAGTTTGTCTTTTCTCACTAGCAAAGAGAAAAAGAAGACATTTCTGGAGAAAAAAGACAAAAGCAACACCTCACTGTAGGTCTTCTCCCTTCCTTGTGGCAAGCAATTAAAATTCTCTAGTGGTTCTAAAATGCTAATTCCAATGCTTGTAGCCTTGCTAAAATCCCAATCCTTGTAGGCTGTGCCCCTCACTCGTATCCCCAGAGTGTTCCACAGCTGCTGATGCAGGTTTCAGTTCTCTTCTGATGAAGCCCTGGGGAGTTTCATGTGAGCAACATTGGAGAAAGCAATGGGAGCCAAGGGCTGCTACAAGTAGGGAACCACTCTAGGACTCCATGATAGACCTTTCAAGTGGCTCAGGAGCTACTCAGCCCCCAAAATGACAAAATTAAATTATCTTATGCAGAATTCCCCCTTTCCTACCCAATCACAACTTTAACTCAATATTTGAGGGGGTTTTTGAACACCAATGTGTTTTCGATCATTCTTTTCTTGTATAATTCATCAGACATTAGTTGAGTTTCTTAAATGTCCCATACCATTACCTGCAATCCTCCTATAAGGAAGAAGAAGAGAGCTGGAGAACTTTACTATCAGGAGCTATATGCCATTCAGGTCTATCTGAATGGTCAGACAAATCAGGTTTCATACATCACAGAAGTGTAGAATAGTTTATGTTGGAAGGGGTCTTTAAAGGTTATCTAGTCCAATTCCATACAATGATCATGGACATCTTCAATCAGCACCATGTCCAACCTGATCTTAAATGTTTCCAGGGATGGGGTAACTACCACCTCTCTGGAGAGTCTATTCCAGTGTTTTGCCACTCTCATCATAAAAAATTTCTTTCTTGTATCTATTCAAAATCTACTCTATTTTAGTCAAAAACCATTACCACTTGTCCTGTCACAAAGGCCCTGATAAAATATCTGTCTCTGTCTTTCTTATAAGGGTCCCCCTTTGAACCTTGAAAGGCCAGAGCAAGATCTGCCTGGAGCCTTCCCTTACCCAGGCTGAACAATCCCAACTCTCTCAGCCTGTCCTTATACAAGAGGTGCTCCATCCTTCTGATCATTTTTGTGGCCATCCTCTTGAACCATTGTTCTTTCCTGTGCTGAGGGCCCCAGAGCAGAGTGCAGAACTCCAGCTCGTCTTATGTGAGCAGAGGGGCAGAAACACCTCCCTTTACCTGCTGGCCCCTCTGCTTTTGATGAAGGCAAGGATGTGGTTATCCTTCTGAGCTGCAAGTGCACATTGTCAGCTCATGTGCAGCTTTTCTTCCATCCCTCCCTCCATCCATGAGCACCCCCAAGTCCTTTCTTAGCAGGGCTTCTCTGGACCTGTTCATCCCTCAGTCTATACTGATAATGGTGGTTGCCCCAGGTGCAGCACCCTGTGCTTGGCCTTGTGAGCCTCATGAGGTTCACACAAGCCTGTTTCTCAAGCTTGTCCAAGTCCCTCTGGATAGCATCCCCTCCCTCAGGTGAGTTAAAGTTTCTGATGCATTGATCTTGTTTGGCTTAATATTGGCATATAGCTGCCATTTCTGTGTTCTTACCCTGTGGGCTGTCCATGGCATGCAGAGATGAAAAGCCTAAAGCCCACACACTCTCACAGCCCAGGAGACAGGCTGATAAGAACTAGTTAGACAAGCTGGCAGCAAACACAGGGATTTTTTTTCCTGAGATTTTTTCCATCTTTAACTACGTATTAAAGTGCCCAGAATCAAGATGTAAACATGCAGTAGGGGTCCAAAATTAATCTTCTGTATATGCCATATGGAAGACTTGTAAAATTTATAGAAATAGGTCTTGTGTTAAACTGAACCAGGTGGGTGTTGAAATGACTAGGCTCTGCATATGATTCAGTCTCGTAGCAGTAAAAAACACTCCCAGCAAGCTATCGTTGCTGCGTGTCAGGGTAGATCTTCCCTGAATGCCAGACAGAGGCTTTGTGCAGAATCTGACTGCAGAACAAGCATGGCCAGCCTGAAGCAATTCCTGCAGGCACACAGCTTCTGCCTTTTCTTGCAGTATGGCAAGCAAAGGGCTGCTGAGGACACATCTGTGCTGTGCCCCCGCCTCAGCCCCTCTGCAGCCATTGCTGTTCTCTGCTAGAGCAGCCCCAAAGCTCCTGGGGCTGCCTTTGGGCACAACAGCTTCCCAAGAAAGGCTGTGCTGTGCCCACTCGCCTGCCTCTGCACTCCAGCTCCTGCTTGGCTGCTCCTTGGCTGGACCCAGCATCTGCTTCCCCTGTGGAAGTCCTTGCCTTTTGCAGTATCTCTTTGTCCTGGAGTTCTTGAAGCCAATTTTATTGTGCAACTTTTGAAAGCTCTTGGGCAATCTGCTTTCATTCTCCCACTTTCTTTTCCTTATCAGTATTTATACTCTTAACTCCAGAACCTCATTCTTTACACATGGCATGTCCTTCTTTCTAATGCTTGATTACTTTTTGCACTTACTTATTCAGAGTGACCTTTTTCACTCCTGGTGTATTTATCGCTAGATGGCTCTCATAACCCTTGAGCATATTGTCATTTATCTTTCAACCCATTCAATTCCCTCCCTATCCAGTTCATCTCTGCTTAGTATCTCTTTTGTTCCTCCAAATGCTGTGCTGCTGGAAGCAAAATGGTTTAAACACATAAAAAAAAAATAAAATTATGTATCCAATGGTTGTATTTCGATAGAGAAAGAACAGTCAGATACTTCCAATGTGAATTACTTAAATGTTAGACTGAGAAAAAGAGCAGCAAGGAAGGAGTTGGAGGATAACACAGCAGAGGGGCTGGAAGGACAGCAGGACAGCATGGCTGCTGCAGTGGCCAACAAGCTGCCAGAGCAGTAGATGTCACAGAAACATCAAATGCCACCTGACTTATCTTTGTAAGGCAAGAACTAATTCATTCCAGGGAGTATGCAGTCACCTTTTGGATCTTAATAACCTGTGGCATTTCTGAAGGAAAGCTTCACAAAGTGGTGCAACCCTAAAATCTACTCCTCACTTTTATTCTCATGAATTGTAAAAGGAATTAGTGAAACCCCAAATTGGAAACCATCTGTTCAGTTTTTGATTTCAACTTTTTCTATTTACATACAGTAAATATGATGCTAACACACTGTTTTCAAAGTTCCCTCATGAAAAATGGAATAGACTTTTAATGATGACAGAGAAGCCTCTTTTTCACTACAAACAGGATCCCTGGACCAAAATTGTTGACAGCTTTAGTGTCTTCAGTTGTTCTATGGCCACAAAAGGCAATGCTTTTTGAACCCCATTTGCAAAGGATAACTACAGGGTGGATTCCAAGAGCTAGCAGTCTTCTCCTTTGCATGATAACTCAGTCAAATTGGCTTCTTTTCTTCATACAGAAAGGTAAAATGAAATCTCCATTTCTTCACACTATAAGATATAACCATAACAAGTCAGTTACTAAGGATTTTTCCTCTCAAACAAGGTGACAAATGCCAAAGGGAAGTTATGACTGGGAATAAAGCATAAGCCAGATGCATTGACTCAGCTGTGTTGCAATAACCCAGAATTGCACAGAAAATGCATTTTCAGCACTGGTAAATGGTACAACTCAAAATATTCATCAGTCTGAATATACTGTTACATATTTACTTTAGATAGTTTAATTTCTGAAAGCAAGCCTTAAAATTTAGACACATGGTAAAACAGATATACTCACACAATGAGTGACATCCATCACCAGGATTTTGGGGTATTAGGATAAAAATGTTAAGATCAGTGGAGAACATACCCACTTTTCAACATGTGGTCAGGAAAACAAACAGTTCTACAGTTCCCTACCTAGAAAACCAGCAGCACTCAGTGTGTGTAGCAGTTTATTGCCAACACATATTGTTCCTACTGAGCAGCCAAGGCAATCCACAAGTCCTGCCACGCAGCAGGTCTGCTTCCATTTCAAGAGGTGAAGAATGCACTTTGCCTCCTCCCAGCCCTGAGAGCAGCACTTGCCATCTTGTCCTTCCTGCTGGCAATATTTGGGAGACTTCCTATGCTTAAATTAAGCAGCATAGATTAGTGTAAGCCTCCTGTGTTCTCTTCCAGTTTCTGCTGGGCTGGTGCTGAGCTTCATGAAACATTGAGTCCAGAATTAGCACTCCAGCTTTGTACGCATCTCTCAGGGCTGTTTCAGGCCTGCAGACTCCAGCATGCACCTGCTTCCAATTACATTTATCTGTCCAAGTTTTCCCTTGCAACTACAGAAAGTTGTGTTTTATCATGAGCTTAAGTTTTAGCAGAGATCTGATCTGAACCAGGGCTTTAAGCAAGGGCTGTAGTACCTGTGGTTTAGCCAGCAGAGACAGCTGTGCAACAAGGAGGCAACAGCAAGTCCCATTGCTGTTGGTTCTGTTGTCCTACTCTTACCCTGGTGAAAGAGTTTTCACCATAATTGGACAGCAGAAGAGAGAAATTCACATGACATTTTTTCTAAAGCACAATGCACAATGACAAGCTACAAGCATCATTGGACTGCAACTCTGGATGAGGTATTTCAACAATTCTATAAATATTTATTTGTCAACTATTTTCTGTTCTTATTAAATGACAATTTTACCCATTTCATGTATTTGGAATGTGAGTTGGATCAGGACTGTTAAAGTCTTGTACCATTCTCAATGTTTAAATAGTACAGTGCAAACAAAGGACCAGTGTAAAATAATGAAATAATAATATATTGTTTGAAAACTGTGTGATTCAATCAGTGCTGCACTTATCTACTGAGCTACATGCAAAGAATCTGTCATCCTCAAATGAACTTGTTTCATTCTCTGAGTATGTGTTGGCTGGTTTTTTTTGAAAGAAACTATACCCCATCAGTATCCATTGATTTTGATCATGGTGTGATGAGGTAGCTTAAAAGAAGGGAGAAAATATTATCCTTTTATTCCTTCTGTTTGGTTCATCCTTTGCTTTCTGATTTTGATAAACCTTCTCACTCTATTCTATGTTTCCTTTATTCAGCTATTATTTACTTATAGAGAAGGAAAAAAAAAAGGACTAAACACTATTAAGAAGTGGTTTCTTAAAATCAAGAGAGGGAATTAAATTTAAGAACCCATGTGAATGACCCTGTTTCAGCTGCACCCAGACCCAGCCAGCACTTTGTGAACTGTCTTTGTATTCAAAATACCAGGTTTCCTCGCCTGCAGAGAAAAAAAAAATGGATCATGAAGACTAAGTGTGGCAGTTTGGGTACAAGGACAGTGGCAAAGCAGTGGTTAAGTGAGGATTTGAAGCAGTTCAGGTTTTTAGAGCTGTAGGAATTTAATATGTATTTTAAATGTAAACTTAGGAATTCCCAGACTAATTTTCACAGGCTGAATTATTTAGAAAATAACATTTCCTCTCAAGGATTCTCTCCTTAGGTAATTGATAAATATTCATAACCCAATTCCCAGTTAATGAAGATTTTTGCCTCAGAATAACAATTAAGAGTCTTTGTCAAAATCCCAAGTTGAAAATAACTGTCATTCAAATGTTATTGTTTCTGAGCATGTATAAAATATTGCTTTCCAAGATCCAAAGAAAAATCTTTGCTTGCAAGTTGTTTGAAACAATACTTAACTAAATGTGAAGGGGCTTGTCTTAACAGCATACCAATGAGGTGTAACTGGCAATCAGGTGTGACTTGTTTAACAAATTACCAATATGTTTCTCTAATAGGAAATTTGTTACTCCATATTCAGCATTGAAGATTTGCAGCTACTTAAAAAATCTACAGAGACTTTCAACATAATTAAGGTTAAATTTACTTTGAAACACATGATGGCCATATAAAAACAAACCAGCAATATTGTACATCTGGAAAAGCACACTTTAAGTCTTTTGTTAAAGATACTTCGTTTACTCCTAAAATATAAATGAGAATTCATCAAACTATGATTAACACCCATGTATAATTCTGAGGGGGTTTTGCGTTAAAGAAATCAGATGTCTTAACCTTATCCTTACCTGGCTTTTTAAAAATTTCTGAAGATTAGAAGGAACTTGAGGTTCTACAGCTAATCATAATTAATTCCATGCTAAGCTACTGCTCTGTTCCTGTTTGTTAATTCTAAAAAGTTCTGCAGCATTTATCAGTTTGCCAGAAGTGGCCATTTCTGAACAAGTTTGCTCTATTCATAGGTTTCTATACTTACACAGCTAATTAAACAAATGCTTCTGTCCCTCTCATCCAAGCAATTGAGATCTGATGATGTCTGAATCAACAGGCTACCTGTTTTCATAGCCTGCATCTGCCCCAAAGTACCCAAACTGCAGAAGTATTTGATGAAGAACCATAGACTTTAAGAGGATTTCATGGAGTCTTACTACTTTGAAGTCCTGGAAACTGCCTCTGTTGTTCTTACTATTGGTATTTTCTTCAAACATCTGTATGCTACAGGGTACTGAAGCTATATAAATACACTCCCTAACATTTTAGCAAAGGTGGCCATTATATGGTATAAATATAAACACATTCAAAGCAAATATGATGAGTGTTTATAAAATGCACCCTTGCGACCATCTTCCAACTCCAACTGCCTAACCAAGCAGTGCTAAATTTCATAGAATCCTAGAATAGTTTTGGTTGGAAAGAACTTCAAAGATCATCTTGTTCCAACCTGCCAGGAATGGGAGGGGACACCTTCCACTGGACTTGTTCAAAGCCCCATCCAGCCTGGCCTTGAGCCCTTCAAGGCTGGGGCATCCATAACTTCTCTGGGTAAACTGCTACAGCACCCTCAAGGTAAGGAATTTCTTCCTAGTTGTGTCTTTTTTCTGAGCAAAACTGTGCTTGCAAATGGATGTAGATCTCTGAAAAAGCAACCTCCATATCAACAGGTGCGTTAGCTGTTTATAAAAAGGCAATAAAACTTAAAAATCTTTGGAAAATCCACATTATGGAGGAAATGAATAATCAGAAGAAACAAAAAGGAAACCCCACTTTGGAGCACACCATCATGGTGGGGCTCCTGAAGAGGAGAGGACTTCTGATGAACTAGAAATACATCTTCCACAGAGAGAGAAAGTCTTAAAAATGCCTTTCTATTAGCGATCATTTTAATTTTATGAGTCTTTACATGGAAAAACACAGACTAGTAAAGAAATTTAACCCCACCTCTGAACTGTCTGGGGTTTTTTCTCCCAGGTGGCTTGCACCTCTAAATCTCCTGAGCAAAAAGTCAGCTACAGCTGTCCTTGAGAGTCTCTTCTCACCCGACATTTATTTATTGTTTACAGTATGTAAGTATTTAATGAAGTGTGCCCTCAATGTTCCTTTCCCTTGCTGAACAGGAACTCTGCCTTTTCTCCTTTCATCCCCTTTGGGTTATCCCACTCTCCTTGGCTGTTGATTCCCTCTACATTTCCCTATGACATCTCTTCTCAGTACTCTTTAAATCCTTTCCAGCCCTTTAGTACCACTACAGGGACCAGGCTCACCTCACTCCTCTTAGAATGGCAGAAGCTGTAATGATCAGTGAAAACAAGACTTCTGCCTTAAAGGTGATGAAATTTAGGTGAGCTAATCCCAGCACAGGTGATTAGAAAGGATCACAACATCATCAGCATGGCAGCTTGCTTCCCCCTTTTAGTAAGATTGAACATGGTATGTTTAGTGTACATTGAAGAATCTTGTAAGTCACAGTGCACTTAATAATAGCCTCATTTTATGTGAACTTTTTATTTCAGAGGAGAGTGAAAGATCATATAATTATCTCATTGGCCCAGAATCAAACATTTGCAGGGCAAGAAATTGTAGGAAATGTGGACAATGTTCAGCATATCAACAAAAACAGAGAAATTAATATTTATCAGACATTTCACAAAGAGTCAAAAGGTGTTTTCTGTTTAATTCAACCAAGACTGAAGAGTTTTCAGTATTTAGCGTACCATATGAGTTTATAACATATCAAAAAATGCAGATGGAATAATGAACAGTTTTCTTTAAGTCATTTTTCTTCAATTTGAGATGTTACATATTTTTCAAAGCTGATTTTTGGAGCCAAATTCCATGACAGTGAAAGCAACATGGACTGAAACAAAAACAATTATGTCTTATCATGAAGCCAAAGAAAATGTACCACAGTCTCCTGTTTCTGATTCCAGCAATGAGAGCTGAAAGGTTACAGGGCCATAACAAAGCTGAATACCTAGCAGTACAAATAAAAAGGTACTATTTAGATGTATTCCTATTCTTATTGAAGATTATTCTATTTAATCAATGCATACAGATAGTGAAGTTGAAACAATTTTAAATACTTTTAAAAGAAGAGAGAAATTGTCCCTTGGATTCATTTTCACAGAAGAAAAAAGAGCTTTTATTGTAAATCATATTAAATATTTGGAGCAAAACCAGTCAGTGCAGGTTCTTTTAGTATGGAAAAGAAAAAGGCTAATTCTAACCCCATGAACATATATCAGAGTTGAAATAATAAGTTATTAAATCCTACTGTTCCTGCTAAGTGTAGAGGATCTTCTAATTACAGTATTCTACTGATACTATTAACTTTTATGAACTTAAGACCAAGTTTGGCTTTCAGGTAAATCCAAGTAATTCTTGTGACATCTGTGGGAGCACTAAAAATGAAGGACATTTTAGTCTCACAGAGGAGATTAGGCAAGTCCATACTGTGCTTATATGCATAGTAAGACAGACACATGGACTTGTAGGTAAATAAGTTTCTCAGAACCTGTCAGAATTGTGTATCAGAGCAACACAAACAAGGTGGTCTGGAGCTCTTGGGCTGAAGAGGTCCAACACCAGAAGGTGAGTGTGCTGTTCATCCACTGCAGTGATCCTCTGTCAGCCCAGGAGGTGATACAAGAACTGCATGAGTATATAATTGGGGTTTTTTGTTTTTCAAGCCTTGATCCCCAGAGATCTGATCTGACATAGCACAGTGTGGCTCCAGATTTATGTTGTCTTGGCAGAGACATCCTGGCAAAGTTTTGTATAATGTTGGCATTTTCCTAATCTCCTCCATAAACTGGAAATGTAACTTCGCTCTTATATTCTTAAGATATTTTTTATGGAATTTCAGTGAGAATTTTGTTTAACCTCTTCTCCATGAGTTTTAAAGGCAATATTGTTTAATCAATGAGATACAAATGCCTCCTCAGGGAGAAAGATGTGCATACTTCTCTGTGTGCATATGTCCACAAGTGTCCACATGTCTGTGTGCATCTACACATGCATGTGCATGTATGCAATGTAATCACACTGTCATAAATATTTTTATTTAAAAAAAAAGGAATTGTTTCAGATTTTCCAATTTCCATTGTTTCCCTCTATGTATTTGTGTAAATGGAATAATAAAACAGAGCTACTGTATTTATTCTGGAGATTTCTAAATCTAAATTAATAAAGATTTTTTGCAAAACATGCCCTGAGGTCATCCTTGAGTAGACAGTGTTGAGACTTCAATGCCAGATTAATTCTCAGGCCAAATGGATCAATTCTTCAAGCTTGTCAAAGATTGTTGATGTCATAGATGATGATTGATGTCAATCAATCTTTACACATTTCAGTTAGAAATTGAGCAAGGAAAAGGATTCTTCCAGAAAAACTGCATATGGAAAAGCCCATAGGATGTTTTATGGCAAGTCAAGAGGATCATGAAGGCCTCATGAATCCCTAAACCCATTAACAAAGTGCATTACACTGCAAAATTTCAACTACCTAGCACAACAAGAGGAATGCATTTGAGGAAGGTATCTCCCCACTGATCACTGCAATTCCCTCTGTTATGACTTTGGTATTGCTTGGTTTCTAAACTACTTTCAGCCCATAGCACTTATACTCCTCCTATTTTAAAAACAAAATAAAAAAAATAATTTTTCATGGAAAAGATAGAAGAGCCTGAAAGCTGAACTGACCCTTTCTGTCTTCATCACACCCCAGAGTGTGTCAGCTGAGCAGTGCAGAGCATGCTGGTAGGAGACAAGATGTTAGTAATGAGCCAAATGAATCCCCGGTGTGACTTCACTCACTTCATTTGAGTTATCCCCAGGATAAATTTGTCTCAGAATACTGAAGACTCTCAAAGTTTTGAGCTGAAGAGAATAGCAGTGCATGGGAAAATGTCATTGCAGTCCTGATTATTTGAACTGGATTGTGAATCCAGTGAGTCTGGTTCCAAATTATGTTTGCAGCTTGGTTTTGATACATTCTCTTGAATCACTTTTACAGTTCCAGAAAGTGTGGCATGATCCAGCCAGCAACACTGCATTAATAAGCAATGAGCTATGCTGTCCTGTCAAAACAAGCTCATTAGTAAGTTGGCTGCTGGGTTTTTGCAACCACCAGCTAAACTCTGGCAATATAAACAGGGGCACCTACAGGGAGGTCCCCCAAGCCCTCTGTACTTTAAAAGATTTAAGGACTTAGTTTGAACATATAAATAGGACTCAGCATCCATTTCCAGCAGCACAAGTACAAAATAATTTTCTAAAAGTGTCACAAAAGGTTTATTGCAATTATTATGTAGAAAATTTCCTCTCATATGATTAAAAAGAAATCACATAATATAAACAACAACAACAAAAAAGATATATTGTCAGGCTCATAAAACCTGACTCTGGTTTTTCAGGACTGTAAACAAAGTAAGACACTTTGATGCTCAGATGATTGGATGGTAATTAGAGGGCCACACACATTCATAATATATATGAAGAGCATAATATGTTAAAAGTCCCTGGTTATGAATAGCTCACTCATGGCTTCCCCAGTGATTCAACCAAGCTTGTCCATGAAAATTAAAGGGTACTGTGCCTAGCCTTTCTTTGCAAGACTTACAGTGACCTACCCAGACTACCCTGGGCAAACACCAGTAAGTCCTGTCAGATTCTTCAAGCAACAAAAAATCTACTAAAAATGACTAAAGTATTTGAATCTAAAGATTTTTTTTCCATGACACAAGTTCTGAATGCATTTATTTGTCTTTGTATAGATAGATGTATGCATATTTTAAAGGTCTATTTATATTTTAAGAAAGTTGTTAAATTTTATTTATCACCAGTCTTGGAATTTCAGAGGTCACAGTTATCTCACCCACTGACACCACTTTTCCTGCTGTCTGCCTCTAAGGGTAGCATCCCAGGTTTTTCTTTCTCACCAGTGAGCAGCAGCAGTAGCCTGAGTGGCTTTAGAAACTGCCTGCTTGGCCAGAAGGCAGCTGAGTGTTTTTCTTGCCTGCAGACTCTGCCTCCAGAGCTGAAAGCTGCAGTGCCCAGCTATAACCCATCTGAAAAAGAGCTCTTCTGTAGCATCCCCTGCACTGGTGAGAGCCTCACCCCAGGGATGCTGTACTCGTACTCTGTGAGCAGACATGGCTTTCCCGCATGCACTACCTTCACCTGTAAAACTCCAATTAGTCACCTGCCTGCCGTGGAAATGCTCCACAACAAAAAAACGTGGTTCAGCCTCATTGCTTCCATTATGTAAGTTAGAATGTGATGGTTTTCAGGTACAGACATCAGACATACCTGTCTGCAATAAGAAAACATTGGTGTCTGTGACTAATTTCTGGGTTCTTTTCCACCCTCTGCATCTCCAGAATCAGGTCCATGTAAGGAGCACTGGGGGGAGAAGAATGGGTAAAAATCAGCATCAGCAGAAGTGAGAATCTGGGCATCTACCTAAGTCCATACTGTACAATAATGTCTACTTCCTAGGACAGTTAACTGTAGAAAAAGAAATTGGGCCCTTTCATTTTCACTGAGTCACTCAGAATCAGAAGTAACAGTATTAATTTAAAATCAGAGATTAAAAGCTCCCTTTTTGAGAAAGACAGGGACTATTAATACTACTTTCTATCTGCAGTCCTGGCTGTAACACTGTGAAGCCAGCAGTTTTTATCTAATGTCCAAACTGTGTAAATGTATATATTTTTTTCAATGGTTAGTAGCATAAAAGCTTGTATTTTGTTCTATTATGTAAACTTTCCCATTCGGGTGACAGGCAATTTATTGCAGCACTTGGATGGATTGTAATGGCTGTAGTAACTGTGCAGTTAAGTGCTGTTTCTAAAAAGTAAAACTGGCAAAATATTTAATGAAGCATTTGGCTTTCTGTGCAACGAGATGAGAGCACCCTGTTGTATGCCAAATCAATCTGATTTTGCACAATATATCCATTCAAGCAGCAATTCTGGAGGCTGGAGAGCCAGAGGAGCTGAGAGACTAGATTTTCTAGGCTGTACAGAAAATAGTACTTCCAGATGTAATTTCCAAGTACTATGAAGTGCCATTTATTCTGGGAGCCATGTATTTGCAGCATGATTTGAACAAATTCTGTGGAAGCTCTTCAATCTTTGCTGAAAATCGCCAAGATTTTTCTTGACTGTTACTGCTGCTACTGTGTGTTTAACACAGTAATATCAATATTTATCACTGCTCATTCCCTAGAAAATGTATATCCTGCAATCATATCCTGCAAGGTGGGACACAGACTGGGCAAGTGCTGAAAATGAGCAGCTAGTTCCACATTATATGTGCAAGAGTGATGAGAATATATTTTGGGGTTTTTTTTCTCTCTTTTTTGGATATGGAAGTGTCTTGTTGTTCAATGCTACTTTTTGGCCAAATTTTACTCCATGTACAATTTAAAGGCGATTCATTTCCATGCATTTCAACAATTACAGGGCAGATATATTACCTAGCATTGTTAAGGAAAATATTACAAGTACCCCTTCATGCAGACACCAAAAATCATCCATAAAATTCTTCCATAAATAGCTGTAAGAAAGACTGGAGAATCATAAAACTCTTAGTACATACCATTCTACTGAAATAAGAGCTGATCCCAGTGGGTCCTGGATCCTACAATTATCTCAGATTTCTGGCCCTGATTTATCATCTCAGGGCAGGCCTTCTTCAAGTTTCTTCATACAAGGCTTCACTGCACACTACAGATGTGCCTAAGAAACACTTGCAGAGTTCTCAAAATCAGCTCTGCTGAGCAGAAAAGAAAAGCTGTGAGAGATCAGCTGAGCTCTGACATGGCCATGCTCACATTCTGAGACAAGGGTAATAAAATATTGCTTTTAAAAGCAGCATTGTTGCCACTTGTAACCAGCACTTTTATGACACTTAGAAGTCTTTCTTTGGCCAAACAATTATTAAATTGTATAATGGCTTTGATATTTTTAGATGGCATCCCTACCCTGATGCTGGAAAGTCAGCGTCAGTTTGTGTGTTGGTAGACTCAGAGACTGGAGACTGAGAAGAACAGATTTCCACTTTGGATTCAGAAATTCAACACTGTGCTGTGCTGCCCATGGAGCAAGCAGGGTCACAACCTCTGGGAGTATGGAAATGCTTTCTAGATCTCTCCTGAGGAACACAGCACTATGGAAAGGGCCAGCATGTGACAGCAGCAGCCACCAAGGCTGCACTGAGGTGAGTGTGCTGCAGACACACACAACAGAGCAAAGTAAGCACTTGGCACAGGAGGAAATCCAGCAGCAAAACAGAAACATCTCACAGACCTGCTCCCATCAGCAGTCCCTGCTACTAACTCAGTGCATCTTTTCCTGAGAGTACCAGAAAGGTTTGAAAAAGTGGCAACAAGTGTCTAAGACCACCCAGAACTGAAGCCATTCAAGCCCTCTCTAATGAATTTTCATTCCAGGGCGCTGCTGTGCTGGGTACTCTGCAGTCACCTTCAGAGCCCAGTGGTAACGTGTCCTTGGCCACAAACATCATCTGGAGACTGCACAGACACCCCACAGCAGCAGCAGCAGCAGCAGCAGCAGTGCCGCAGGCAGGAGAGACCCTGGATTTCAGCAGGGGTGTGACTGAGGCTGTGCTGAGGCTGAGTCAAATCTCAGGTCCCTTTAAGAAAACAAAGCAAAACAAAATTTTCACAGCGCTGCTACCTCTTGCTCTTTCACAGTCCATAGGATGCCTTTTTTGTTGTTGTTGGTTTTCTTTTAATTGGGAAAGAGCTGGTATTTTTCATAGTCTCATAAATTTTTAAGTAACCCCTAAGCTTAATAAAGTCTTCTTCTGCTCCATGTTCATAACACCTGCATTTAATCAAGCCAAACAATCCCCACCTCTTGCATGTCACTCCTACATGTGTTCAAAAGAACTTGTGGTACCCTGCCTTTGACTAATCCCTTTATAACTCCTCTTTGTAGATGCCACCTGTTCAATGATTGCCACCCAAGATAAAAACATTTCTGGATTTGAATTCTCAAAAAGAAGCTAACCCATGCCAAGATGGAAACAGAATATAAAATACAAAATATCCTGCAATAATTAAACTTTGTTGCAGAAAATATATGGAATTAAAAAGAAATTTCCTTTTAAATCCAAATAGCTGACTATATTTTTGAAGAGGTTTAAGGTTCTGCTGCATTCTAAAAAGTCATATTTTATACTTCTTATAAACATTTTTGCTGGTGGATCCACAGAGTTAAGTCAAAACTGAGGGATCACTTCTGCAGGGTACTTTGTTGTGGGACAACACAGACATTTCATCCCAGTGTACACATACCCAACACAAAAACATTCACATGGAAGTTGAAAAAGAAGAGAAATAATTTTTTTTCTCAGAGAAAAAATGGTTTTTGGTCTTCTCATGAATTACATTTAAAAATTTTTTATCAAATGGTTTTGCACACTGAAGCAGAAACCAAAGTAGAGATGCATATGATTCAGGGGATAATTGGCCTGGAAGGGAATTCATTCCCTCTTTCTGGTACAATTTTAGCAGGAAGGGTAGACACAGCACAGTAAGTCTACAGGTGGGTATCAAATAAAAGATGAGGCAAATGATGCCTTTCTAGAGATGGAAGACTAAAAATAATCAAATGGCAATAATATAAGCCACTGTAAAAATAAAACTTTTTATACCATTTTAAAACGCGAACAGAACTGAAAAACAGGAATTAAACACAGAAGTAAATATTGGCCAGCTGTTCTCTGCTGCAACCACTGAATCAAATGGCCTAGATATAACTGGAGTAAAGATTCCAATCCAGGCTGAGAAAGTAAATCATCTGAAGGGTGCAAAAGCATTTCTGAAAATTAAGCTGGAAGCAGTTGTGTATCTGTCTGCAGTCTGAATTGGTCTCTGTTCTCCAAACAAGATGTTTCTCAACCTGTTGTGAGCTGTGGGCAAGAAGCACTATTTTCTATTGAAAGATTCAGACCATTCTCCACATACATCCAGGCAAGTTACCTAGCTGCCAAAAAACCTGCAAATATTTCATGAGGAACAAAATGAATAAGAGTCAAAAGATGAAATTTAGGAGATGCATTATGAAAAAATAGCCTACAGCAATCCTTCAGTCCTGCTTCATACAGTCCAGATCTGACAACTGAGCTAAATTTAGATTTGCCTTGTTTAAAATCAATAGGTCAAATAAGTTAATAAAGTGCACCTCATAATTTCCCAGTGTTGCTGGATTTGACTGTTATGCTTTATTTCTGGCACCTAACAAACTCTGCCTGCAGTAACAAGACATTTCTCACAACGAAAATTGAAGTGTTTTAGGAATTTTTTTCCCAACTGAACGAATTATGGTATAAAATGAAGGATGCATTTCTATGCAGTCTCACATATTTCTCAATCACTCGTTTCAGCATTGACATCATTCAATTTAAGGCTAATAAAGTCATAAATCATAAAAGAAAGAATTCTTCTAATTGGCAAGACAGTTTTCTCAGACTGTCTATTCTTTAATTATTATTATTTTTATACACACATAAAAACCATCCAAAAGCTTTGTTGGAAAGAAAACTATAACACATGAACAAAAGACTTCAATCCTATCCCATTTCTTCCCACAAACATATATTTCCTGATCCGAATTTCACTTTGGTTTGAGTAGTATGGTTCCCATTGAATCATGATATACTCTGGTGTGAAATCAAAGCAGGCTTGTAATAGGTAGCATAGCCAGAGGGGACTAGAGAAACTTTAAAAACTTAACATCCATTGTTCATTTCAGCTCATCACTTGCATTATTATTAGCAGCTGTTCTACTACAAGCCACATTTTCCTACCCTTTGGGTATGCAGTGCTGCCTCTAAATAGCAGCAAAATGTGGATGTAGCCTTCTGAGAACAACTGACTGCTATCTAAGCCTGCTGAGGAATCTTGGCAAGGTCCATTTCATCTTCTGTCTTGCAAAGCAGGTTGCAAATTTATCCACCTATTTATTGACAAGTGACTTTAAAAATTTTCTTTTTTAAATACCAATAGATCTGCTGGTTCACATCACAGGTCTAGTTAAAGTCCCCTTCATTCATATCCCATAAAGCCTGTTGGCCCCAAAAATTTACTTTCAGAACATATGTCTATTCTATGCTATAAATCTCAGTAAGTAAATTTTACTGATCAATCCCACAGCTGAAGCAATATGATATGTTTTCCAATCATTGTACAATTTCCACTACAAAAAGTGACATGCAGAAAGAGCAAAAGAAGCAAGAAAGGGAACTGAGACTAATGTTATTATAAAAGACTCCTGAAAAGCTTTCAGCCAAGGAAAAGGAGAAATGTAATTGACTTAATTTAATTTGGGGGTGAGGGTTTGGTAGTCTGTTAGAAGACATTATATTTAAATAATTTTGATTTGTCCATTTTTAAACTTAGTGTTTTCATATCATAAAATAAAAATGCTCATTGTTTTCTTGAGGCATTTCTACTTTCATTTCTAGCCAAAGAAACATTATGCTGTAAGCCACAGCTGAATTGTAACTAAAGGAGGGAGTTTTAAAACCACATGAACCCCAAAAATCTTGGCTAATAATAAGCCTATAATAATTATACACCCAGACTATCAAAACTACTGTCATGCTTCCCATCTCTGTCATTATGAAAACTAACATTTTTTTCACAATTATCTTTCCCGTCCTTGGCAGAAAGACTTGCTACGCTAGCCCTCAAATTAGAAGTAACATTGCCGTGGAAGGAAACTCCCAGATCACCAAGCAGAAATTCCTGCTGTCATAGATATCTCTGATAATCTCATCCATAAAGTGTTCCAGCTCCATTTTATTCCCACTTGAAGTCCTTTCCACAGCCTCAAAGCCATCATGGTCACAAACTTTCCTTCATTATCCAGACTGACCTATTCCTATGTGGGGCCTTTCCACCCAGATGTATCTGCTGACAGTGTTCATATATCCCTTCTCAGCTTCCATTGTGTCAGATTAAATAATCCTTGCTCTGCCTGTGAAAAGGAATACTATTTTTTGATCAAACCAGAAGGATCATTTTAGACAAAAGTTCCCTGACCTAAGTTTCTTACAGCTAAGCAAACATTTTTCCGCTATTCATTTTAATGTCGTTTCCCAGCTCTAACTTAGTTGAACTTCCACCACCATTCTTTTTACACCAGTCATGACTATCTTGCAAAAGACAGGTTTATTTGCTCATTAGTTTTTCTCTTCAGTATGGGTTCCCCATTTATTTCTAATCTTTTTTTTTTTTTCTGATCTGTAAGAGCTGACTCTAGCTTAGAAAGAGCTTTCTGACAGTTTGCATTCTTCTGACAGAAAGAAATTCCCAGAGTCGTTTGTGCTTAGTTCCCAAGTCCCTCAGTCTGGGCTAACTACATTCACTCACCCTTTAGTATGTTGGGTTCCCTCTTGAAATTGTGAATCTTGGATTCAGAGTTACCATTGCACCACTTTCTTTGTAAATGTCTAATGTCCAATCTAATATTGCAATGACCAAATATCCCAAGATCTTATGTTGTCTAATTGCATTATCTTCTCACAACTTCACCCCCTTCAAAGGCTAAAAACCACCTGAGCCATTGCTTGCTGATGCCAAGGTTACCTGATACTATCCCACAAATTTTCCCCACTCCCTTGTACACCTCTTCTGAGCTGCAGCCTATAGCTGTGGATCTCAGGGGGCGATCATCCTCAAAGACAACTTTGTTTTATTGAACACTGAGCAAGTGTTCCACCACTTACCTTCCCTCATACTGATCCTCTGTGTTCTCTTCACCCTCTGTTCATGCTCTCTGCTTTTAATACACTATCATCTTGTTGTCTCCTGGAGTCTTTATCCTTAGTTATTTCCATTTTCTTTTCCTCTCTTCTTGTGAAACCAGCCTCTATTCTTGTTTTCTTTCCTGCTATGTTATCTTCTCTTCCTGGTTGCTCATCTCTATTCAGTACAGAAAACATTTTGTCTGCTCCTTAGACTGCTCAGTTATCCAAGTTCTACTTCTTCCTTGGCATTAAGTGTATGTATTTCTATGAAACACCCCTTGAATGGGTATTTGGATGTCCAGTACACTCTGTACCTAGAAGTTCTGACCTGCCTGCAGCTCCTTGTCCATTTTTCTCCTGGCTGTTTTCAAACTCTTTTGAATTACATTTTTTATACATAGCCTTGAATTTTTTCATCCAAGGACTGTAGTCAATCTTCTCATCCAAGAACATGATGCTGCATCCAGTTATGTCCAGTCACCAGTGATGTCCCCCAGGGATCAGTACTGGAGCCAGTCCCATCCAGTATTTTTATTGATGATCTGGATGAGGGGATTGTGTCTGTCCCTAGTAAATTCATGGGCAGCACCTACTTGGGTGCAAGTATCATTCTGCTGGAGGGTAGAAGGGCTCTGCAGAGGAGATCCTGAACAGGCTGAATGAATGGGCCTAGAGCAGCAATATGAAGTTTAACAAGACAAAGTGCTGGGTCCTACACTTTGGCCACAATAAACCCAGGCAGTGCTACAGCAGGTGTCATTTAATGAAAAGAGTGGTTTCCCCATGTAACCCCCCTCATGGTTGATGCTTATTCACACAGTCAATGTATAAAACACAAAGCACATGAATCACCAGATAAGTCCTGCACCTTGCTGCTGTTCAGGCTCTCTCAGTCACTAGTCATTTCAATTTCTACTACTTTTCTCTCCATTTTAACAGCTGAATATTCATAGCAGCAATTAAAGACAGGAAACCTAACTCCCTTAGCTACAAGGCCTTTGACCTTTCACCTCACTCAAATGCAAAACTACCCTAAAGGCAGAAATGATAACTAGAACATCTCATTAAGAACAGTGCTCAAACCAGTGAACCTACAAATGATGAAGTGCAACCTAATAAACCACTAAGCAACAAATAATGCCATCTAACTTACCCCCAAAATATAAGAACTTTTTTATCCTCCACCATGGCCAAGTCTCACCCAGAAATCTCTGTTTACTGTGCTTCCAGCAGTGGGGCTCTTTATGATATGGAAAAACAAAGTGCAATACAGAATGTCCTAAACTGTTGGGTGGGGTTTTTATGTCTCTTTACTGAATAGGTAAATATCCACTTGCATCCAAATTTTCAACTGCATCTCAACAGCAAACACAAGAGATGCTGGGGATTCAGAAGAGCAACCATATGATAAAAACTATTAGAAAGATAATGGTAACTGACTTTTATAAGAACCATAGTTTTAACAAGGACTCTGTTACCATTACAGAGAGAAAACAAGCGACTTTGGTGACATCTTTGTGCATACAAATGAGAAAAAATAGCTTAAGGCCCATTTTGTTTATTTATTATTGCCATCTAAGCCATTATGAGATGCTGTGAGTTTCCATGTAGCAGAGTCACACAGTGCAAATGTCATGAGTTCCTTTTCCTTCCTAATTCAAAATTAGGAACATTAAAATGCATTAAATTCAAGACATTATAATTTAAAGGGAGATACCATAAAGTCTCTTCGGTAGTCAAGGCTGTATTGGTATTTCCATCCTATTTTTTAAATGCTTATAAAACAGCCATAAATACTGCTCATTTTGGAACCTGCTATCCAATTTTTTAAGCTGCAACAAATCACTCATTATGTCTTTTCCTGAAAATGTGAATCAGGTCAAGCTTTCATTTTGGTAGGGTGAGTTTTTGGATGTTGGTGATCAGAAGCAGTGTGCCAGAAGGACAGAAAAAATATATTTTAATGAAATTATAATGTAAAACAGAACTCTATTAATATTGCTCTTTGCAGTCTGCAAGAAAACAAAACCAGAACCTAAACCAATTGCTGGTTTCTCAAGATATAATATTCACTTGTAGCTTTTGGAAACCAAGAGCCAAACCAGTAAAGCAGTGAGAACATCTTTAGCTTGAATAACCACCACTGAACTTTCAAGCTGCTACAGCTCCTGCAGCTCCCACAGTTCCTGCATCTATTGGGGAGCTCTCTATCCTACAAAGCCAGAAAGAGGCAGGCTATGCATGCTCAAAGCAGCCTTGTTCTGCATTTTGTTGTCCTGAATTTAAGAAAGCAGTCACCCATGCTGCTTTCCAGTGGCTGATCACTTCCTAACCAGGCTTCTCCAGACTTTGAAGCACTCGGCTGGGTGAAGAAAAAGAGTGGCATGAAGACTTGTATGTACAAGTTTTTTCTTCTCCTTTTTTTTTTTTTTTTTTTTTTTTCCTCCCAAGTATTTTTTTTAATTTTCACTAGACTGCTGCAGCAGATCCAGGAGTAAAAGCTGTTTTGAATAAATACTAAATCATCTAATAAGGGTTAGAAGAGGAGGATTATGGCCAGCTTGCTACACCTTCATCTGCTTGCCTCCTTTATTGTGCTGCTCACAGATCTGCTCAGTCATTTGGGACAAACTGTCTTATTGGTACATGAAAAGTAAAAGTCACTGGACAGATATATCTGCAGCTGGGGAGAGGACATTTATACACCCAACCCAACCTAGAAACATATTTTGCAGGAAGACACACTAATTCCTAAAAATCCTGTTCAGTCCTTACAGAGAACCTCAGGTCAAAAACCACAGAGCAAGAAAGGGACAGAAAATTTAAAGAAAATAAATCTCACTAAAACTTGTGTTCTTATTAATATTATTTCTATAATTGTTATGTATTGCTCTTGACACTAAGAAGCTTCCAAATGAGTTTGGTCTCTGCTGTACTCAGCGCTGTCTGAATGTAATGAAAATAAGGGCCATGGCTAAAGAGCTCCTTTTCAAATCCACTGATCAAAGTATACACCAGCAACAATACTCAAACTTTCAAGGCTTATTAACATTAGAAACAAAAAATTAAAGAAAGAAACCTTTTAGAACTGAGCAAGATGATCTTTTGACTCTGAATCTGGATTAGTTTTCAGTTTGGGAGAAGAAATGTATCTCAATAAAGTCAAGAACACTTTCTGCTCTCTATGGAGGCATGCATTGAAGTGATTAAAGAATGGCTCTGTGGGATAGTGAGCTTTCAACTGAATAGGTGAAGAATCTTATTCTGAGATCTTTTGAAATGGAACAGCAGCTTGGATAAATTGATACCTCTTATAAAAAATATAACACCACAGTTAATTAACAGATTCTGACACAAAGAAAAATCCCCAAAATATGACAAATAATACAGTTTCAGGAGAGCTTTAAGGAGTTTTTTTTAATAATCATAACTTGTAAGTACAACGTTTATTTTATGAATACATCAATATGGCCCTAAGAAATGTTGCAATGTAGGGCCAGTCAAATTATTATTGAGGAGATACTCATTTATTGCCCTTTTTACTTGTTTGTGGTTTATTCTTGGTAATAGGTTTATTAGACAGTAATTAACTATGTACATTTCATAAACTATTTACTTTGGCTTTAGATTACTTGATGTATTCGATTGTTTACGATTATTATTTCTATTTCTTGCCCAGATGTGTATTTGTTTTAAGCTGAGCTCTGAAGCGTTTTACTATCACCTTGCATCTATGAAATGTGTTTGCAAGGTTAGAGAAGTGGTTATACTGAGAAAAGTAAATCAGCTTTCAGTAGATTTTTCTTTTCAGAAGGAAAAAACTAAATTCACGTCACAAAAGGTGAAAGGGCTACTGAGAACACAGAATCCTCTTTCTGTAGGGAGATTCCTTCAAATTCCTTCAGATCCAAGGATTTGTGCATGCACAGTTTGTTTGGTTGTTCTCTGCCCCACTCCTTCAGAGGGGATAAAGCTTCCTTGCTCCTCTGGTTTATCCATTAAGCCCTTCTACCACTTTTGCTTGCTTTCCTGCTTGTCAGGCTGGACCATTCTCAAGCTTGGAGGAGGTGATCTTGACAATCAGCCAGCCTTCAGGGACTGCTCGTCCGTTCCGGGCCATGTCCCATGGGATTCTTCCAAATAGGTCTTTGAAAAAGACAAAATCTGTTCTGAAGTTGAGATACTAATATGTGATACTAATCTTGGCTCTTCTCCCACCTCTCAGGATCCTGAATTCCACAGCTCTTGGTCACAGTAAGTATAAGGTCTGTCAGAGTGTCTCACACACTCTGACACCACCCATGTCAGGAGTTCACTATCCCTGCTGCAGGAGCCTCCCAGATCACTTGTGTTGTGTTGTGTTGTTTCCAGAAGGTATCAGGGTGGTTGGAGGCCCCTGTGAGGACCAGGGCTTGCAAACATGAGACTTCTCCCAGCTCTCTGCAGAAGGGCTCATCTGCTCTTCCTGGGCAGGCTGGCAGTAGCAGGCACCCTGCTCAAGAACACCCACATTATTATTCCTGTTGATCTGAACTTGCAAGTTCTGAGCTGCCTCATCATCCATGCCAGGGCAGAGCTCTGTGCATCCCTGCTGCCTTCAGACAGAGCTCCCCCCATCCCCCTGGATGGTCCTTCCTGAAGAGCCCATGTCCATCCATGGAAGCACTCCAGTGGATGCTCTGCTTCAGCCCAGATCCCATGCTTGTGTGAGCACAAACATGTTGTTAAACAACTGAGTCATTCCCTGGGTTAAGGCACCATAAATTTTTTGTCTAAGCTTTATGTCCCTTCATGAATTAGGGCAATTCAGACAGCAGGCAGCATTCTTGTTAACAGCTCATTTTCTCTTCTCTCTCAATCTCCTGTCAGGAAACAGCTTACAGGTCTTCCTGATGATCCTCTAGAAGAAGTCATAGTTGCACAGAGAATTTTTCAGACAATAAATTCCCAGGGAACAAAAGAAAAAAAAGACTAAAATGCTGTTGCAGAACACCAAGTCAAGAAATAGGAAATTTTATTGCTGTACATGCACCCTCAGTCATTGTCTTTGCTGGTCCTCGGTTAGCAGTGGTGGAGTGAAATAAGTGCTGTTTACACACATTTTCAGCTCTGGCTTAGGTCTGTTTACCCTCTGTTTCTGGAGGGTAAGTGCTCTTTCCTTCAGCGCTAGCTGAGTCATGGCCATTTGCCTATATGGCCTCTCTCTGAACATGGCACGCTCAAGAAATGCTCCCTGCCTACTTCCTATATCCATATGTGGAATATGGACTCTGGTTACTTCATGTTTCAAATTCTGTACTCAAAAATCTAGAGGTATTTATGACTGAACGGTTTTTGTGGGGGGGATTGAATACACATTTTTGCACAGTCAAGCTGCTAAATACTTACTGCCCCAAGAAAATATGGGACTAAACATTCAGCCTATGCAGTGTCTGCCATCATAGATCAAAACAAGCCATAAAAATTGACCTGCAAACCACCTATAAGTTACTTTTAAAAAGCTGGATAACTTCAAATAGACAGCTAACAAAAAAGCACTGGTTTGTGAATAGTGTTCCCAGCTGCTCATCCTTTACCACAAGGCACAAGGGAAGCTCTCTCCACCTGGTTGAGAGTAACATCTTGCCTCATGAAGGGATGGGCTGCACAAACCTCATTCACTCACCCACAGCATCAGTAAAGAACACCTCACTGC
This sequence comes from Calcarius lapponicus, assembly GCA_039654755.1. Taxonomy (NCBI): domain Eukaryota; kingdom Metazoa; phylum Chordata; class Aves; order Passeriformes; family Fringillidae; genus Calcarius; species Calcarius lapponicus. Next base: position 15,648,218 of record CM077466.1, read on the forward strand.
TAAGAGCACTGACAGCCCAGCAGTCACTGCACTTGCTCACTGGGTTTACAACCTTGAGCACATGTATTTTAGCCTGGATTATAATTGTCCTCATCACTGTACAGAAAATACACTTTCCTGGACTTTTTTCTATTGAAATGTATCAAATTCACCCATGATCATAAGCATGGAAGTCAGCAAGGAGTGTTGCAATTTATCACAGCTAAAGAGAACATGATTTCTTTGATCCCAGCATCCAGCCACCTGCTACCACCAGGATGTGGTGCTTCAGAGAGGAGAGAGACACTGCTCTTCCTTTCCCCTCCATTGCCCATTAACTTGCAACCTAAATCCCAAGTCTGGCAACCCTTCTCTTCACAACAAAGGTTATTGCAGAAATCTTGAACTTTCCTAACTTAGCCTCAGAGCAGTGACATACATTATAAGCTTCAAAAAATACTCCAACAATGCATTCCAACACTGCTCTGGACTCTGAATCTCGTCACCTCTCAGACTGGCTGAAAAGGAAACAGAAAAGCAGGATTAATAGGTGAGCAACAGGTAATTCATACACAATGGTGGAATAAAGTCTATCTGGTAACATAAATTGCTTACAGAATGATTCTCTGAAGACAAGTAAAACCACACAAAATAAATGTTTAATATTTTGTTGTTAATGTCTAGAGCTTTGTCCTGACTGACTACAAAGACATGTCATTTAAAGTGGATAAACCCAATGAGCTCAACGCTGCAACTCTGCTGGTTCCTTGTACAGTGTGAAGTGATCCTAAACTACAATTTTTTCTTTTTGATCTTCAAGTTTTAAGCAAGAAAAAGTATCATGAAAGCATTTTCAAGCTTTTTTTTTTGTTTTTAATTCAGTCACACTTTCTGCTTCCTATGGTTTAAATTATTCATTACAAATTGCGCAGATTCAGATGTCAGCAAGTCATTGGCTAAATAACAAATTCAAAAAGGACTCTGCAGCCATTCTCATGACATATCAGAAAGATCCTGTGCCAAGACAGGACTGATCACTCATTTTCAAGTGACATCTGAAGCTGGACTCATCTCACTCTTCAATGACTTTAAAGCTACTTGATGTGCTAAATGCACAGGTATTAGCTGGTCATGTTTAAAAATACCGGTTAGATATGACTAAATGTTATTCCTAACTGAAATCATTTAACAAGAATGCACGAGCCTCTACCCCAACAGTGCACTGTGACAGAAGGACCCTTTACAAAGGGTGAGGAAGAATTTTCACATATTGTCTTTGTTGTAAGCACAAGCTCAGCATGTACCAGCACAAGCTCTGCACAGCCTCTGAGGACCAAGCTCCTGAGGACACCTCCAGCAGCAGTGGTGCTCTGCAGGCTGGCTGCACAGCACCTCTGGAGACAGGTGGTGGGCTGGCAGGTGATTTCATGGCCCCTGGACACTGCTCTTGATGAGAATTATAGACATGCACTCAAGCACTTCCCTGGCACAGGAGACTACACCAGGCTCAGGCGAGAAAACATATAAAGCAAATCCTCCTACCAGGAGGAATTTATAATCTGAAAGACTGGGCGGTCATTTCAGAGTGTTTTATGTCCTGGGACAGGTTAGAGGGAGATGGGAGAACGTGAAACAAATAAAGGGTGAAAAATCATTTTCCCATTAATCAGTTTAAGGGCATACAATGACATCCATATATCATGGAGGCCTAATTCTTGTCTCTAAATAAGGTATTTTTATGGGAACATGGCCAGTTAGGCAGCTGTCTGGTCACCCGTGATGAGAGCAACTGATTTATGTGAGTACTCTGTGCATTTACACACATGAATTACACATTTACTCAGGCAATACATGTCTGGGTTTGAAAGCCCGGGCCCCAGTTTGCTAAGAACTTTGGGAAGCCTCTGAACAAATAATTGATAAACTAAAATTCTTTTGCTGTCAGATGGGCTGGGGATGCCCAGTGTAACTGTAGGAGGTGTTTCACAGGCGGCTCAGAGAGAACTTAATCCCAGGTAGCTGAGTACTCTTTCCAGAAATGGCTGTATAAGGCACACAAAGAGAAGCAGAGCATCAAGCTTGCTTTATGTATCAGTCTTTTTCTGTATCCCATAGGTCCATGTTCTTTTTCTGTATCCCATAGGTCCATGTTTTCCTCACAGCCTTGTCTAGTTTTGAATAAAACACAAAATGATCTCCAAAATTTGACCAATCAATGCACAGAAAGCACTCTGAGCACACTGTTTGAGCCTGACCTGTGACTGAATGCTCACCATATATTTAGCTCAACCATTTGGAAGTCTGTGATGTTGAACAAATGCTCTACTTTCCACTAGTTTTGCAAAGCACTCCTAAATTTAACTCTGAGTCAACACTGTATGACTGCACATTTAAGCTAACCTGCATAGTCAGCTTATAAATTTTTAAGAAGCTTTTCCTTCTCTAACAGTGAATGTAAATGCAAGTTGTTTGAACAAAGACACTAATTTATCAGTTATAACAATGAATGCACCTCTTTGTCTACTCTTGACTGTGTGAACTATGCATTTGTCATTGACATAAATGGAGATTGATCACAAAAATTATGTGCAAAATGCAGAATAAAAATCAGAAGGCCAGAACAGTCTGGTATGGATTGCCATATCTCCAGCAATATCAGTGGCGTTAAGACAATTTTTTTATAGCTGAAGATCTGGCTGTTAACTTCTAACATCTCAAGGTACTTTTGTGATGTGCATTGCCTATAAACTTTTCACATAGTGCTGACCTTCTTTTGATTTGGAACAATGATAACACATTGTTTATGCTTTCACTCTGTCTGCAAATATTTCTCCTGTGCAGTCAACAAGTTTTACTTGTGCTTATTGGTATTAAAGTTCTTTCTAGTCCTGACCTAAAATGCAGAAAAAAGAAAAGATCTTTATTGAAGAAACATTTGGGGAAAAAAATGCAGAATGAAATAAATTAAATAATGGATATTCCACAAAAGACCTGCAAACAAGAAAAGGAAAAAAAATAGGAAAGAAAGAGATAAATGAAGAGTTTAGAATAGGGATGACACATTTTCATAAAATAATAGCTTAAGTCAGCTTGCACGTGTTTTGCACAAGGTCTCATTCAGAATCACAGAAAAATGAGCAAATACAGCACTTGTGAGAGCCTTTCCTCACAGCAGCACTGTGCTCTGAGCACCTTTGTGGGATCTCTGATATGAACCAAAGCCCCATTGAACCAAATGCTGTGTAACCTCTCATGAGTGGCTTTTCAGTGAAAGAATCAGAATGGACACTACTCTACTCTCACCGCATGACCCATGACCAATGAATGCAAAACCCACCACAAGCATTCTTCTCAACTCTGAGACTTCCTGCACTTCTTCCAGTTCTGGTGGTTGCAACAGCTGCTAAAAGTAGACTCTGCCCTTGCTTTCAATCTTGCTTCAAATAAATATTCCTGTCAAATAAATGAATTTCTTCAATCACAATTTTACTCATCAGATGTCTCAGCCACACATATTCTTACTTCTTGTGTAGGATCTTTCAACAAACTCCACTAGTCTATTTTAAATTTACACTCACTGACAGAATTTAATGAAATTCTTTTTATTATTAATTTTATTATTATTATAATTTAATTAATTATATGCACAGTCCAAGATGAGAGACTCATGGACTTCAATACAGATCAAGTACTTTGACATGCAAAAAAAGCAGTGGGATAAAGAGTAGATGCATGCAATTATTCTCCTTTTCATATCCAAATTTATGACTAAGGAAAGTAAATAAAAATAAAAATAAAAATAAATAAATAAATAAAAAGAAATAAAAATGGCCCCAGCCATCTTGAAGAGGTAGAAGGGACAAGAAGATTCATCTGTTATAGTTTTGAGATGATCTAGTTTTGAGCTGGATATCAGACTGAGCTACTTCCATAGGAATAAATCCAGATTACACTTTCTCAAGATGCAGACACTGAGAAAAAAGAGCCTTTGTCCTCTGCTAAATGAGCACAGGAAAAGAAGATTTACTTTCAGAAAAAGCACAAAAATATTTTCACCTACCTTTTAACGCGGGGAAGCCCCAGGAATCTGGTCTCACTTTAGAGCAGCTGAGGCAGTACCACCCCAGGTATTTCAGCAAGCAGCAAAGGCACCTCCATCAGCACTGATGGCCAGAAATGCATTTTAAATCCCCCAACCATTTCTCCTTTGCATGCTGTGACTTCCACAAGACACCTGTCTCAGAGCACACAAACCAACCTCTTTCGGAGGAAAACAAACCCAAAGATGTGCTGCAGGCTCTAACAAGCACTCAGCCTACAGGACCAGGCTGTGAGCAGCACCAAGTCCCCAAAACCACACGTATCACAGAGGTCAGTGCAGGTTATTTCACTCAGCAGATCCACTCCTAATGGAGCACACTGCTTGCTAATGTAGAAAGAGTCATGTTCAACCACTGCACAAAGGGACAATGACAAGTGGGGACAAGGCTGATTATAGTCAGCCAAAATCAACTGTCAAGCCCTAACAAGCTTGTGATGAAGTACAGCTAATGTAATTATCACCTTAGGGTCCACAGAGAAGGGCACTGATAGAGCAGAAGAAAAATGGGCTAGTAAGCAAGAGTCAGAGTAAAAAGCAAGGATTCCCAAACTAAAGGCTGTGATCAAGTCAGCTGTGTGGTGACAGCAAGAAAAACTGCAGTTAGTCAAAATGTGAGGTAATGCAGCCCACAGAGGGTAAGAGAGCAGTTACTTGAGCAAAGAACACAAAGCCCATTGTTTATGCTAAATAGCATAAATAGAAAGTGGTAGTTCCTTAATTCCTTTGACAGGAATAACCATTAGGAGACCCATCTTTCTTTAAATTCTCTTTTCTGCTTTCCCCTGATCTCATATTACATTTTCATTGCGAAGGCTGCAAGTTTTTTTTTCTACAATTCCCATGACAGGGATGATGGGTTTTGCTGCTGACATTACTAGTGAACCACACATGAATTCATAACAGCTCCCACATCCAAAACAGACCACATAAGAAATTACCCTCATACAAACATCTTTTTTGCCTTCATATCTGATACCATAAACCTGTTACTTCCTTCATGGATCAGAGGCCTTTGGGGAAAAAACAAAATGGACAAGAATTTCTAAGGAAGGAACAAAAGCACAGTTTCTATTGGAGAATTTTTAGAATTCTTTTTATTGCATTATAAAGAAGACAAGAAAAGTAACCATAAAGCACTGTATTTGTAGGTCACCTTTAAAGAGTAAACAACAATTATATACACTTCATCATAATGAGTTCTGCATATCATGTTGATGTTCCTCAGTTCATCTGTCTTTCATACTGAGGGGACTCATCCATCATCTAGTCATACACCACCCTGTCATACAGGGGTGATAGAAGTTATCTTCAAGGTAACTCAGTGACACTTCTTAATTAAATATCTTGAAATATTGCATATTATTTTCCTGTACCACCACTGGAGACAATGGTAATTACACGGTGATTCCCAGAAACATTTTATGAATCCTCAATTATTGTGCAACTAGCTGGATTTGACATTAATGCTGCTAGTCTGCAATGAATTATATGTAGTAAAATATTGGAAATATTCAGGCACCTTTTCTGAGTTATCCAAGACTGTCCATTTTCCAAAGTTACTTAGACTGTTTCTGCAAAATATCCAATGACTAGGTATTTGAAAAAACCCTGATGAATTTGACTGGGTGATTTCCAAGGTAGACAGAAGTTGCAAGACATCCTTAAAACACAGCAATCTTTAATTAATTAATTAATTAATGCTCTTATAAACATTCCCAAGATGCAGGGACTCAAGGACACAAACTCCCCACATTTCCATTGTCTTCCTTACCAAAAGGCATGTAGACATTGCAAGTGTTGCTTTGCTAGGCCAATGTTGGACCTGTTTTGCAGCATCCAGAGCCTTCCAAGGGATTCCCACATTTCTAGATTTCCAACTATGGGAATGGTCACATTTCTGCCTGTCTAACCCCTTCATGAATTTTCAGTGCAGACCATACCCTTCTTCCAGGGTTCTGACAGCCATAAAGCATTTTTAAAAATAGAAATACTCTTGTCCCACTGCAAATCTGATCATTTGATGAGTATAGTTTAATATGCTCACTCCAATTGCCACATCCTGTTGATGTAGGTGCTATTCCTGACCATGCAATTTATTGATATTTATTTTTTTTTTGTTACAAATGGATCTTGCAATTTCTCTGGAGTTTTCTTCCTGCTGTATTTTTCACTGGCAAGTGCAGTTCATCCCAGGGTGAGTCACAGAAAAGGTGCTTTCTGGAACAACAAGCAATGGTTGAGGGAGTTCAGAAAGAAATTAGCAGACAAGGACAATGTAAAACTTACTTTAAAACTTGGAAATAGTTCTGTGCTCCTAAATAGTCAAAATCTCATTTTATCCCCTCATTTTCACTAATTATAATTGCAGGACATAAATCCATACTGGTGTCCCTCAGGGTCTCCTCCAGCATTTTGCCTCCATGTGCTGTGAGGCTATTTTCTCCTTTCAGTTTCCATCTCTCTTATTCTCTCTAACTTCTGCTATTTGCTTTACCACTTCTCTGCTAAGCCCCAGGTCCCAGCAGACTCTCCCCCTCCAGTTCTCTATTTGCTTTAATATGCTTCTTGCCTGAAAACAAAAATGTTATCTGGTTTTCTCCACTTCCACTAATTCCCTCCTTCTCTTCATCCTAAACATCACTATTTCCTGAAGCATATTAAGCCAGTTGAATATTTTACTGCCACAATACAGTCTCAGCTATGCACTTCATTTTTCTTCTCATTCTCTCTTTCAAATGTTTCAATGTTTTCCTGCTTCATGTCTGAATTACCAGTTCAAATCCATCACCCCTGCTGTTGACCCTGTCAGCTGAGGATGTTGAAACACTTCTGCCCTGCTCTGCTCACTCATCCATCCTGAAGTCCAACCATCATGCTCCACCAGGCCCTGCACACAGCTTTGGGGGCTCTCTCTGGCTTTTATCAATATTGCCCATCCCTGGAAATCCTTAAAGGACAGCCACCACTTTTAAAGAGGCATTTTCTACATGTTTCCTCTGCTAAACCAGGCACACTCTGTGTTCCTATTCCCAGTATCTTTGCCATGGTGTCTGCTTTTACTTTACAGAGTGCTTTTACTTCAGTAAAAGTTTTTACTTTATATGGTTTACTTCACAGGCTAGAGGCAGGGAATACTTATCACCTGCAGAAGTGTTATGATCATTTCCTTCTGACATTTTATGCTATTAAGTGGCATAAACTATGATGAAATGTCATCATTCAAATACAGGAACAAAATGAAGCTGACTCCAAACATGATCTGACTGCAAAGTGTGTGGAAAACACCCCCACTTTATCAGCAAACAGTAGGAAAGTAGTTGATAATTTATGTCATAGCATTCAAAGTTTCTGAAGTGATACATTATTCATGGAGAAAGTCATCTACTTGTGTCTTTTTTAAAGACACATTAAAAAGTACAATGTTAAAAATAGATGGCATTTTATTGGAGATCATAATTATTTAAAAAGTTGGCAACAGGGCTTTTTTCTTCCTAAAATGACCTTTCAAGATGAAATGAGGAAAAGAAAAGCTTCTCTGAGGAAGAAGCTATGAAAAAATCCAGTGCATAAAGAATGCATTTACCTTTAATTTGAATTTTAGTATATTCTCCAACAAGAACAGGGACCAGTAAAATCCCATTCAGAAGTACTGAATGGTAGATCTGCTGACTGACAGAATTTGTAACCCTGCCATGACCAAATCGTCATGATACATCTGTAATTTGGAAATGAAAACTTTGCCTGGGCAGTAAATGAGAAATGCACAAATATATTGAAGATCATAAACATGAGCAGAGAGCAATCCCTAAGTACCACTTACCTGTCTCAGTGTTGCCACATATATTATCAGTAAACAGATTTGCTTTAATTTCCCTTAATCAGTGTTCACTCTTCTGCTTGCCTTCCCCCTAAGCAAAGATCATGTGAAAATATTACTAGTCTTACAATGCAAATGAACAGTAAAAGCATAATTAGAAGTGGACAAACTGTCGAAAATCATGCAAGAAAGCAGTTAGCAATCCTGCACTGTCTTTTGAGGGACCCCTCCCTGCCCACATTTCATTTTTCAGAGCTGTGTTGTGTGTGATCAGTCTCTGGGGCACGTGCTGGGACCCCACGTGTGACCTTCCATCATTTACTGGGCAAGATCCAAGGGTGGATGGATGAGAGAGACCACCAGCCATGGGATGACCAGGATGGTATGCAAAGGTATGATGACAATGGATTATTTAATCCTTTGCCTTTATCCTTTTCCTGCCCAAGGCAGAGGCAGCTCCTCAGAGATGCTGCAGAAGAGGTAGAACTCAGAGCATTAGACTGCACAGCAAAAGGAAGTAGAGAGTTCCCTTGTTAAGACCAGCTCCAGGAAAGAACCCTTGTTCGGAGAGGATGTTAAGTGCCTTGTTAAATACTTTTGAGGCTGGTGGGACTGAAAAAAAATGCTTAAAGTTAAGCACATTGTTAAATGCTTTCTAGACTTAAACTATTACTGCTTTTCTGAGTAGTGCCATGCTCTTGGAGGCTGTTTCATTCCTTGGAGGCAGTGCAAAAAGAGGCACAGGGCTCTTGTCTCTGCAAGGAAGGGATAACTCTTTGCCCCAGTACACTTCTCCACTGCATTGAGTTCCAGAGAGGAAACCAAGCATTTCACCTTTATTTAAATTTATTCTCCTGTTTATATTAAACAATTCTAAATCAATGTATTAATTGCATAACTACTTTCCTCTGGAGCAGTTGCCTACTGTTTACAGTTGACTAAATGGGAGCTGGGAATTTTGTAACGGAGCAACTTAAAAAATGAATGAGAAGAACGGAGGTACAACGAGCAACCCACCGGCTCCAAAGAGAGCTGAGTTATAGAAATATAAATCTGGGACACAATCAGCATCTTCACAAAGTTCAGTCTCCTGCTGGATAACTAAAAGGAACTGTATTGTCTAGTGAATGTCTAATATCCTATTAACAGCAGTGAGCAGGGTAGCAAACTGCAGGCAGTAGAGACAATATATAGGCAGTAGGCACAGCATCTGTGGCTACAAACAGATATTACAACAGCAGAATAATAACTTAAACCTCTGCCTTCAAAAAATACCACAAATTCTATAGGTCGCTCTTCAGAGGAAACATTCTGCATGAAAAAGTATAAACATGGCTTTAATGCAGCAATATTGCATTGTCAGCTCTTGGTAATAGGTTTAATTTTAACTCAGGAAAGCCACAAAAACAAATCAAGCTTTTTGTGTCCCTTTGCATTCTTATGGTTACAAATGAGATTTCCAGAACCTTAAATTCCAGTGTATGGTGGCTGCCCATTGAATCATTAATTACCTACCTTCTGGTAGAGAAAAAGTCATATTGAAACCCTAAGCTGTGGTTTATATCTTTTTAAAGAAATCCCATCTGTTAGTTTCTACTCCAGAACATTTAGAAATGCCCTAGGGGAAAAAACCCTAAAACTAAAAATGTCATTGCAGTAGTAGGAGATGGGGTTACCTCCCACTGTTTTAAATTCAGTGCTGCAGTTCTGGCCCTCAAACCTATCTTGTGCAATGACAGGTCTGAGCTGCAATATTGAACTTACACAGGTTTGGGGAGCCAAAACTTTATGTTCTTTAGCATAGGTCAAAGCAGAGCTAAAAAAATGCCTGTAGGGAGTGGTTAGGAAAAAACAGCAGATGAAACCAAAAAGGCACTTAAGCTCTGTCCAAAAACACAAGGCTTTGAAAATATAAAGAAAACATTATCATTTTCAAACAAAGTTTCCCCTTCTATTTATGCTATTGTCTGTACCAGGGAGAGTGCAGAACACTCAAGGGTCTCTGTGCTAAGCAGTGTGCAAGCACACAAGTAGATAGTCCTATCTTTGAAGGTTTTCAGTCTAGGCCCTTTCCTTCTCTGCCTTTTGCACATATTAAGTTATGCCTCCTCATTTAATGGCAAAGAAGTGCTGTCAAACTCGATAGAGCAAAATGCCTGCTGTGCTTACCATGCCTTTCAGAACATATTTCATAATCCACCACAATAAAGTATAATTTATGTATTTTTATCAAACTCTGCATTATTTCAATAACATCTGCAGAGATCAGATTGCAATATGTTCTGGGAGATATTGTTTTGCCCTGAGTTCGTAAAATGTTCTATTTTTCAGTAAAATCTCCTGCCACAATTTCATCTGCAGTTATGAGTAATTTTTTATCTGTTTTGCCAGGTCTTGTTTTGAGTAGTAAGAGTTCTCAAAGCCACATGATTTGCAAAACTTTCTTCAGTGGTCTGTGAATATTGATTTAAAGCAGGACAGAATCAATGGCCATATCTCATTTATTGGATGTCTTTCTTAAAAGGACACATGTAAAAGAGGCATCCAGAAAAATGGTCTTTTCATAAGCTTTTAATTTATTTAAGTAAACCCTGCTGTGATGGAGGACTGTGCTCAAATGAAAGCTCTTCCAACTTTTCTATAGAGTGTGCTAAAAAGGATTTCCCATTGAAAGACAGACTATCCACTGTTCTCAAGAGCATTTTTTTCTCTTCTCAGGAGCATTTTTTTCTCTCATGAGGGAAAAGCAGGCACCCGGAGTAACCACTTGGATCCGTTCAACAGTGAATAGGTGCATCCTTCATCCTTGTCCAAATTACTGCTGCATCTCAGCACTTTCTCACACCTTCAGGCACTGATCAGACTCCCAAGGACTATCCCCAGCTTCTCAGTGCTGCTGCTCCAGGGTTCTCCCTCCATGGATATGGATAAAATTGTCCTGTTCCAAGCTCCTGAAGCAGACTGTGGAAAGTGACTGAAGTGAATGTTTGTGGCCAGGGCATTTCAATGAAAGAAAGATGCTGGTAGTCTGTAGTTCTGCTCAGATGAAACCATCTGGGACTGAAGGAATCCTTGCTCTTGGATCAATAATTCAGGCAAGGGGGTTCTCAGCAAAACCTGTGTAGAAGCCAAAATTACTTTTGCAATGAAAATGTGCCCAGGGCAAATAGCCCGCCTCTCATTTCCTATGCAAAATCCATTGTCCTCCAACTGATTTTCCAAGGAATGATGAGAACTGAATAGACTCATCCTTTATTTGGGGCTATTTAGCCTGAGCTGCACAGTGAATCTGTAAGGGTTTTCTTTCCAATAAGGTAGTCAGGACTCTACCTGAACACTAACATAAGAGGCCTGTGCCTCTTATGTTATAATGTATTAAACTTATCATTTCACTCCTGTCTCACTTCCCCCACTCCCCATCACGAATCTGACCCTGCAGCAACCATAAACCCTACTTAAGAGACCAGGTATTGTCCCCACTCTAGTGTGCATAGACTGAATTTGCATAAAGGATTGATCAGGAAGGATCACCCAGTAGTTTGCACTAACCACTGAGACAATTTCAGAGAAAATAAAGTTGCTTATTAAAGAGGTGGTTAAGACAGCTGCTTTGCTTTATCACTCATACACAAACAAATATAGGACTTTTTATTGTACTAGAGACTGGAAGCTAATTTTATGTTCAAAGAATTGATATCAGGAATTTTTGAACCACTAGACTGGATTCACAAAACCAAAACCTTTTCTTACCCTTTAAGATGTGTTCTACACACTTCATTCTTTCTTTTGAATAATAAAAAATCCACACATAAATATGTTTATAAAGAGGTAATTCCATCCCTGGGTTCTGAGACCTATAAACCGAGGCAACTTCACTTTCCTTGTTACAAACATCTTAAGATCAAGTTATACAGCTAGACATAGTTGTACATATATTTGGGGTCAAGCCCATTTAAAATTATTTGGGGATAGGTAAATACATTTGGAATGTACTGTTGGTATCCAAAAATGTAAAGTTAGATTATCCCAATGGTATAAACAAAGAGAGAGTAGGAATTTATATTAGGCAGCATGCTGCTACAAGGTCTCACAGGCAGAGAGCAGGAACAGGTTAAAAGAGGAATTGTGGAATAGTGCTAGGGGAGGCGAGGTAGAAGACGAGTTTATGAGGTGACAGCTCTATTTTGCCTAAGCTTGCCTGGAGGTGAATGGAGAAAATAACTCTCTTTCAAAAGGGGCTTCAGTATTTCAAAATGTATTTGTGCTGCTAACCAAGTTTTACCTTTCCACAGGCAAGAAGGCCAGGCTGGCTCCAGGGTGACATACCAGGAGCACCAGCTGCCTCACAGAGAAGATCCTTGAGAAACACCTACCAGGAGAACATTGAAATTCAAGGGAGAGGGGAAAACTGAACAGACACAGGTAAATGGGCATACGCATGCTGCCAACTGTAAATGGCCTTCATTGTTCCTGATCCCACTCCTTTATTCCCTCCATAAAAAAATTATGAGACCCAACTATTCATACAGCATTTCCAGAAATTTAATAGACCGTATAGATTAAACTCTGAGGGCCAAGCACTGGTGTCAGATACACCCAATGAAACCCCATCCGAGAACAGAATTTGGCTCAGACTCAGCAGGCAAATGAAAGGGTTTTTTTTCACTTTCAGAAGAAACCCAAGTATGTAAAGTTTATAGGCACTAGTAGGAGAATAAATCAATTTAAGTCCATGTCACACCATTCTTTACAGTTTTGTAACAAGGTGTACTTTGTTAGATTTTAATCTGCATACATTTGAGACAGCAAAGCTCTTCAAAATCATCTTTTAATGGCATCGCAATTTATAGACAGTAACTAATTTCAAACTTCATAGCACTTGGCTTTTATGATTATTTCAAATCATTTAAATGCAAATGAATTTCCAGAGAGAGAAAACATCAAATGCCCTTGAGTGGCAACATGTAATAGAACTGCGAGCAGAAATCACAGTAGGAATTTGAAGCAGTCTGATAGGGTTTGACGGGAGGTCTGTATAAAAGTGTTTGCCTAAATCCAATTTACATTTCATTTCACATTATATTCTATTTACCCATTTTGTCATTTTAATATGACTTATTTACTTAATCCTGCTCTGAAATCCAATCTACTATCAAGAGCAAATGTGGAATTCTGGTCAGAATAGGACTTACAGCAATTTTGCATTTTAGGACAATGGTAATATGGTTTCTAAAAAAGAGCCAGCTAGCTTTTCCCCCACAGTTAATAATGTTACGGCACCATGCAGCCAAAAACATTTGTGCATGCCTTAAATAATTACACTTCTTTCAAGCTAAGCAATTGTTTGCCTACTGACAGAGTAATATTTCCTGGGAGGCATTGCTAAGCTACAGTACATACAAAATATTTGGACACAGAGTGCTGAGAAAGAGCTGAACTATTCTTAATGTGATTGCACTCAGAAAGATAAGAACTGTCCTGGAACTCCCCATTCAGCAGCAGTTGAACAAAGCACCACGGGTGGGTTTTTCACAGCCAGATGGATTTGCAGGAGGCAGCAAGAGCTGGTCTACTCTATTCCTTCTGGGTAAGCAGTGCAGGTGAGGTCCCAGCCACAGCTGGAATCTTGATATCATCCACCCTCTGTCAACATCCAGCCTTTAGGTTGTACAATGCTTGTCCTTTTTATTTTACCTGAGTTAAAAAAAAGGAACTGTCCACAATTGCAAAGTGACCAAATGCATTCTGCCCTGCCCTGTTCCAGTGCAAACTCTGCAGGACAGCAGGCTCAGCCATGGCATTCAGCATTTGTAGGTGGGCAGAGACAACAATGCAGTCTGCACCGCTTCCGAGGGGTTTGACCATGGTGTGGGCCAGACTTACACACGTGATCAAGGTATACATCTCTGTTCTGGGGAAAGGAGAACTCCAGTGACCAGGCAGTCCCCTAATTTCTCCAAATACCTGTTTTCCAGGCCCAGTATTTGAATGAAAAGGCAAAAATACATCTCAGACTCACAAATTCCAGCAAAGGCTGTACACAGTAACCAGAAGACCTCCTAGTCCACAGGCGAGGAGAAAGGGGGAACATGGGTTTGTGGTGCTGCTGGTGTCTGAATATCTTATAATTTCCTAGAGAGGAACTGCACTACTTAAGTCTACTATAACAAGGTAAAAAATTGTCACGTGTTTTCAAAATCTGTCTTTTTAAAGATAACAGAAGACACAATACCTTCAGATAGTCAGGGCTATTCATCATTCTGTGCCACACTTCCAGCACATGGTTTGCAGAAATCCATGAATATTTTCATTTCTTATCAGATATAAATTACTGATACAGTCAGTACAATGTTTGTTGGTGAAAACTCCAGTAGTTGAGTAAACTGAGTGATGGATTTGAAGGAAAATAAGAATAAAATATTGTGCTTGGGATAGAGAGATTACTAAAATTGTACTATTCCGACAGTAGCCAATTTCACAATCAAGATGTCTTTTCTATTGCAAAGGCAATTTTTATATGTCTCCTGCACATAAATGTCACTGTTTTGTTTATTATGTGTTTCTTTTTCATTTATTTCATTAATTTTGTATATATTTTCTGTGAAAAGACTTCTAAGGAAGTACATTTGTCCTCTGTTTTGAGCAATTTGTCTTTTGCAAGGACGATATAACTGTGTAAAAGCAATAATACGAGGTCTTTTATCAAAAACTTATCAGCACTGTTCAAACAATGAGGCAGTTCATTAGATTTGAATAAGCTAACTCCTGGGTTAGCTTTGGACCCACAGTTTGTCAGGTTAGATGCTGGCTATTTTATTTTTTCATTTTTCCAACTTCATGAAGAGGGTTACTCAGATAAAGGCTGGTATATTGACTAGCATTGATCAAACAGTAGCAAACATGTAATAAAGATCTTGAGCCTTTATTACTACTAGGTACAGTTCTATCATCTACTAGTCCAGCTCCCCACTAGCTGCCAAGTCTTGGTGACTGATCCCCCTCCCATTTCATCACGGGGGGGTTGATCAGAAGCTCTGCCTGGGAAATTTCCCTTTGGAAAAACCAGGATGAGGTCTAGGGAAACACTCCCTTCCAGAGGCCACCCGCATAAAGATCGGTGGCCAGGCTGCAGAAAGTTTTGTTCCCAACTCTCAGGTCTTTTATTCCAAACTCTCTGGTCTTTGCCCAGTGCTCTCTGCCCACACTTCCTCCTTTCTGTGCCCTCCAGCTGCAGCCCTGGAAATGCAGATTGGAGTGCCTGGCCCTGAGCAGCACAAACCCAGGGCAGTCAATGCCACTTCACCTGGCAGCAGGATCCAGCACGTGGAGGGGGAGAACCAAGCCCTGCAGACAAAGCCATTCTTTGCTGAGATCATCAAATCACAGTTTGCTGAGATTTGCAAAGTACAGTTTTCTGTAAGGAGATTCCAGTCCCTTCACTGTGAGGTTATCCTGCACAGAGGCCATAAAGGGCATGTCCTCAAAGACACCTCTGCATCCTGACCTCAGTCTCTCTGGCTGGGAATAGTTTTAGGTTTCCCTCAGTTCTGCAGGAGTGGTGAATGGCTTGCACAGAGGGACCACTCAGTGACTTCAGGGCAGCTGCCCCAGGTATTTGCTGTGTGCATACAGCCAGGTCCTCTCGCAGGCAGGTGAAGTATCCCAGGGAAGAGCTAAAATCCTCTGCCAGAAATATTTATAACAATAGAAAACACTCTTAATAAACAAAATACGTGGATCTTATGTCAAAACCAAAATCTGTCAGGAAACAGCACAACTCATCTTTGCTTATTCACACCCAATACTAAATTCCCTTTTTAATTTCTTCCCTTTTCTACTACTTTTTTTTTTTTTCTTGTAGCAGTAGGATGCTCCTGGTAATAACTGAGAGCCCCTATTTTAACCTTTATTTCCTTTTTCTGGGACAGAATTAAGATTTTTCTTCCTGGAACTGTTGATAATATTTTCTGAATTTAGATACGGCTGTTACATGATAAAAGGAATAATACAAACTTCCACTGTGAAATAGAAAGTGCAAAAACCCCCCAGACTGTAGGCAATACACTTCATGCACTTACAGTACACTTCAAAGCCAGGAAGCACCAGTGTTAACATAAGAACAGTTGCTTTGCTGACATCTGATACCATTCTCCCAAACCTGCTGAGTGCTCTGCTTTTTTTCCTATGTTTGTTAAACACCCCTTTCCCAGATGGCTGGGTATCAATAGGTCGTTTTACCCACAACATAACCACTTTGAACAAACTCTATATTTTTAAAGCAAATACTTCAGTGGCTTTTTTACTGCAGGAAAGAAGGAAGAAAACACAACAATAATGCAATTGAAGTACAATCTTAAAAACCAGCGTGGCTGAGAGACAGATCTCTAGTTTTATGACTGGACAAAAAGCAGAAGGAGAGGGGCAGATGTGGCTGCTCTGTTTCTACCCACAGATTAAATAGGATAGGGTAATAACAAAGATTGAAGAAAGGTGCATCATATCAGGGCCAGAACTGAGCAAGTGTCCTACCTCACCACAGTGTGGAAATAAGGGACAGACTTCCATACAGGACATATATACATCCCATATGTACACTAGATTATTTACAAAATATTCACTAACATTTCAAGCTGACATGAAAATTATTAGGTTGCAAAAAAAAAAAAAAAAAAACAACCAGTCAGCTGCTCTTCAATGCAAAGATTTCTGCAATGAAAAGACTACTGAGATTATGGGGAACTCACAAAAAAAGTTATTTATCTAGAAAAAGGATATTTAAAAAATAAAAAAAAATGTATACAAAATCTAGCTCTGTGTATATGCATGTGTTACTACGCACACACACACAAAAGTAGGCATTTAGGATAAGTATTAATATTCAGTGTCTGGCAAAATATTCAACATTTTCCTCTGGTATAATCATCTTTTTAAACATGGTAGGACCTTTTTGCAGGTCAATCACAGTTTTCAGGCAAGCTGTAATTTAAATCAGCTCCATTCTGCATCTAATGTGGATGTTTCGCTGAAAAATAATTAAAACTAACCACACTACTTGTGTCTCTTTGTCTGTCAGACACAGACCACTGTTGTGCATGCACATTGCTAATCTCAGGAAAGGAAACCTTGCAGAAAGGACAAGGAGGTGACAAAGTAATTACTCATAGTGGGTGATTTGAAGAATTGTAATAAAGAGGTGCTCCCTGCTCACGCTACCTTCATCTCACCTGAACTCCTATTTGGGGACTCTCATTGCCTACATCATCCTTTAGACTAATAATGGAAATAGATAGCTCTCCTGGCAAGCACAGACAGTATATCAGAGCCATGAACTATATCTCTACTTTTTCAGCACCAAGATGGTTCAGTTTGTTCATCAAAAGGGTCTCAGCTTGTTTAATCTCCTTTATCAGCCTTGCTTCCATCTCAAAGCTTGCAAAGGCTCCTGCTCCTTAAATTGCTGCCTTCATCTGAGCCAATGCAGTGAATATTTCCCTTTTCTACAGAGTGATGTTTCAATGCCAAAGAGAAGGAGCATGAGAGAGAGAAATAATCTTGGCACTCATTCAGGTTGTTGTGAAGAAAAAGAAGGGAAAAAAACCCAGACTGCCAATGGGGATTTCCTCTGTAATAAGCCAGATGGCATCATAGGATGCTTGGGGAGACTGTTTCTGTCTAATTCTCTTCAGTAGCAGAAACTGCCAAGGCCTGGCCTTTGTGGTAAAACCAGTGACTAGCTATTTTATATTCTTTCTCTTTCTGTGCATGCTGTCCCCACCTGTCACTAATGCCTTTGTAATGCAGTTGGTGCCTGACACAAACCCCTTCCCCTCCTTCCTCTCCCTCACTTCTGGACTCCAAATAATATTTCCTTCCCACCTATACCAGCAACATGGATGCAACATTTGCTTTATATCCCAGTGACGTCAAGATAATTTTTTTCTTCAAGTGCAAAATGTTTCACATAACATGGGGAAAGCCAGCTGTGAAATTTCTAAATGTTGCCATCCTGGCAAAAGACCAAAGCAGGGGTTGATGCAAGGAAATGGGGATCTGGTGCTATGTAAAACACAGTGTTCAGAGGCTCAAATGTCAAGATGGACAACCTACTTGAAATGCTGCCTGGGGTTACATGGGTTTTTTTTTTAATCTATATCTATACATTTTATTTATCTACATATATAGCTATCTATCTGCATATATATTTTTTTTTTCATATCTGCAAAACTTTGGTGTTTCAGTTGCATTCTTAATTGTGGGTTCAATCTCTCTGCATACCAAATGGAGAGTAGAGACTTTGCATTCCAAAAAGAAGAAAAACCTTATAGAAATCTTCTATGGGATTGCTAGGGTGGTTTTGGCTCCTCAGAGTCAGATCCATAAGCTGTCTGCTTGCCTTTGTGGCTTGTATATCCACTGCAAGGACTAAATAGTTTTTCCTCTCTGGAAGCAGTCCTATCATGTATTCAGCATGGAGCAGTTAGATATTTTAAACCCACTCTTTGCTGAGAGCAAAGCAGCATTTTCCCACAACTTTCTGAAGCTGCTTCTTTCTTTTTGACATGGTTCTTTGTCTCCAAGTAGTCATCATGTGCAGATATCACTGCAGCAGAGTAAAGAAATACATCCCAGAGTATCATTTCATACAGGCAATAGAGCTGCTAATGTCTGCTGAAGCAAAGGCAGTTACAAAACTTTGCATGCTGTGCTGTAAGGAAGGCACAGAGCTAATGCAGAGATGTCGGCCGAGATACAGGCAGCGCTGGTTGGCAAAAACAGGACTGCAAGACTCATAAAAATAGCAACATCTATAATCTGATAACGACATGTTCATTGATATACTGTCAACTGGGATAATCTAAAGACAATCAGAAGTTATTTTCTTTATCTAGGTATAAAATAGCAGTAAACAGGCTTACAGGATTTTTCCTAAGATGAAGTATTTAGTTTCTTGTTGGAAGAAAAGCCATGCAGATAGCTGTCTCATGAAGCAGCTGATGAATGTTTCAAGATATAAATGTTGGTGTTTTTTTCCAATTAAACAAAGATGTACCATTTCCACATTTTTGGATGAATAACAATAGTCTGTATCACAGTGGGTTTACTCTTTAAATGTACAAAGAGAAATCTGAGGACTGAAAAATGATAAGTAACCTCTTTTTCCTCTCCCCAGCAGCTTTCCATGATTCCAACAGCAGAACAGAAACCAAATCCTGAAATCAAGCCCTGGACCATGGCAGGCCTGGTCCCAGCACATCCTGGGCAGATGGAGAGAGCCTCCACCTATGCTGCAGCTGAGACTGGGGACAGACTTGGCAGAAAAGGTCTCTTGGCAGCAAAGGAGGGCTTGGCCATGGGGGAGCTGGATGGTGCCCTGGGCAGTGAAGTAGAATGGTGGCTCCCCCACCAACCAGCCTGTTGTTCCCTGAGGGGGAGAGCCCAAAGAGCCCCAGCAGTTCCCTGTGTGCCCCCAGCACTGCTTTTCCCTGCTCCAAGCCCGCCACATCCCTCACTGCTGGAGGCAGCTGTGCACACCCCGCCAATGCCTGGGCTGGCCCTCTGCCCGCAGCAGAGCAGATTACAGTTCCCAGAACTGCTCTCCAGGGCCAGGATGAGCAGGAAATCAGGATTTCTTGACACTGGTCTAATGCCGGAAGAGAGATCAGCCAGGCAGAACTGGTGGGGCCTAAAGATAGCTTAACATCAGCTCTTGCCTAGTGTCTTCCTCTGCTCCAAAGCATTGCAGCCAAGGCATAACCCAAAATCCAAGCCAGTACATTTGGATAGGGCAATAGCAACAAAACCATTTTTTTCTCCTCCCAGCTGTGTGTTGAGCGTTGTTCTGGGTTTATGACCCCATCAGTATTCAGTACAGATTGCCCATCCTGTGGTCAGCACTCCCTGCTGTGGCCCCAAGGGCAAGCAGGTGCTGCCAGCAGCCTGTGCCTGTCTCTACAGGGGCTTCCTTGAGCCCCAGGGGATCCCATGTAGTGCCTCGGGAGCACATCCAAAGGCAAGGAGAAGAAATCCTTCCTCCCAACAATTTTTAAACCCAGTACAGAACACACCAGACTGACCTTAACTTTGAGTGAGATGCTTATTTCCATTCTGATGGAAATAAGCATCCTTATTTTTATCCTAAAAAACATGTTTATGTTTTTTAGGATAAAAAACACAAACTTTGTCCTTATGTTTATCCTAAAAAACAACTCTGAATTTGCCCTAACTCAGGTTTACTTGGGTTAGAAGTTACAGATGACAGCTGGGCAGACTTCAGCAAAATGATGTGTTTGTTCATTCTCATGGAGTTTTGGTTAATTAGGCAATGAAAGATGTAGTTTAGAATCAGGAAAATAGGAATAGCTATATCACAGTAAATTAGTGGGATACTTCTGGGACATTAATGGAATCAGATGCCAATATCTGTGTTGGTTTAGGGAGGCTCTATGTTTTGCCTCCAAAAAATCCTTTGCCAATAGCAGTAAAGTTCATGTTGTCTGTTCCATAAAATATACTCTATTTTCTATATATGTATGTTACTACTAATGTCCCCATCCTATTGAACAGCTGTGAATCCTTCCATACTACAGGCATTTCTGTGTCCTCTTCTGTAAAAAAATGTTGATTAGGGAGGCAGCAACCATTAAATGAAGAAGTAAACTCTCTGCTGTGGGAAACTTCTGGTTTTACTACATGATTATAAAAGTAAGCTTCCAGGAAATTGGGGAGCATATTGTCTCTGAGGCAAGGGAAACCTGTTGTGGAACACGGGATTTTTGAAAATTATATATAAATGTATAAATGGCAAAGTCTACCCCTTGCTGTGTTTTAGAACTGGGCTTGTCTGTGGATACCTTCCACGAAAGAATATTCAGTACAGCTCTGACCTTGATAGCAGCTGTCAAATACCTGGGAAAGGCAAATTGTCTCCTGGAAGGCCCAGTGCAATGAGGAGAAGGAGCTCAGGTTGAAGCCACATTATCACAATTTTCAAACTGCAGTCTCGCTGCACTGACAATGCTCATAATTTTAATGTGTGAACACAGTACCATGAGACCTCTTATCAATATGTTCACTATGCAAGTGGAAGCTTAGAAAACTTCAAAGCAAGTTGATAAATTTCCATAAAAGTTTTGCCAGCCCATAATCAGATGGCCAGGAATTCCCAGTTGCACCAAAGATAAAAACTGATGATATTAATTTGTCCTTGTTTGAACCAAGCACTCCTAGTGAAATCAGCAGTACCCACATGTGCTAATATCAGTCCTTTGCCTGCAAAAGCTATTTTTCTGCCAGTCCACAGATTTAGGGATTTTCTTTATTTCTCTTTCAAAGAGTGAAAATGAAAAGAGAACATAAAATAAAAACTCAAAGGACTCTATTCCATTTAGATTGAAGTTGTTTCTATTTGGCAAGCCAAAACCTGCCTTTGGCCTTTATTTGGCTTTTTCAAAGTCATAGTCTACTGCTTCCTCTCCTAAAATTCAGAGGCAATACCTATTGGTGAGATACCACGCTCTTACTCAGTTGCTTCTAAAGCAGCTCTGCAAAATATACTCAGTAATTTTTCCAAATCTGGAAACAGAACATTTGTTTAATGACTTGTTCCCACCAGGAAGAGTCCAAATCAAAACCTTCCTCCCACCTCAATTTTCTGTTTTTCCTTTTCCATGACTGCCTCATAAGTGCAGGCAGCTGCAAGCCTGAGAGCGCGGACATTTAATGTAACTGTATTTTTCTAAGCTGGAAAGGCTTACACCATAGGAGAGCTAATTAAAGTTACTTTGTAGTGAAAAAGAATGTCATAGAAACATCCAATTTAACTGAGAAGATAGAGAAACACAAAGACAAAGTATTTTTCTAAACTTCCTTTAAAGAAAAACTTACCAATAGGATTCAGATTTTTTTCTGCAGTTTCATCTAGCTCCCTTTTGACCCCCTGCCCCTGAATTATTAAATTAAAGGCCAGAAAGCCTTGCTTTGCCAGCTTTGCTCATCTTAGTTAATTTATGTAGTTGCCATCTGGGATTTTTTTTCTTTGTTTGGTTTTGTTTTGGGTTTTTTTCCCCCTGTATGGAAATGCATTTCAGAAAGCCTTTCACCTTGACAGAAGGACGCCTAGGAATGAAGGATCCATCTCCATTCCCTGCAGGTTGCTGCTGATCATGCCCTGGTAGAAGTGGATGTCCTTCTCCCAGCTCCCACACCCAGGTGTTTACTTAGAGGCTTCACTTTTAATAATTCTTAGGGAAGGATCAAAGCAAAGCAGTGGAGCCTCTAGCATTTTCTCCTGCCTCTTTTCTCTACTCGCACTAAGAGGAAGAAGGCATTTCTACAAAGTCCTGGCTCAAGTATAAAAATAAAATTTACATTTATCATATTTGAAGGCAGCCAAGAAAAACTGACCTCATGGTATGAACTCCAAGAAAGCTCAGGAGGGAGAAATTAAAACAATTAGTAGCAATTACCACCAAAATCATGGTACTGAATAGGACAGTGCCTAATAATGAGGGGTCACAATTACTAATGTGCCCTTCTGTATGCTCATTTGTCTTCTCAGTGTTGTAGCCATTTGTGTTGTCCTTCTGCACAGCAGGATGCCCAGTGCCACACTCCTTTCTCTTTCATCAGAAGTTCACAATAAACAAGGGTCCAACATGTTCAGAGCAGCAGTTTGTGCCTTCAGAGGACTTGGAATAATATAGGTTTTACTTTCAGTCTCTCTGTAAAGAAACTTTACTGCATGTTTATTGTCTTTCACTTCATATGTTACAATGGAACACAGCCAAAAGGTGAGAATAAAATGCATATTTATGTTTATATTTATTTTCTCCCAAATAAATGGAACCAGAATCAAACTTTGCATTCTTCTCCAGGCACAGGCTTTACACACAATAGGGAGGTTTATCAGTGGATTTTATTGATGGAGCTAACTCATAGAATGGTTTGGACTGGAAGGGACTTTAAAGACCTAGCTGGCCCTAGTTCCCACACTTCACTGTGGGCATGGACATCTTCCCCTAGACCAGGTTGCTCTAAGCCCTATCCAGCCTGCCCTTGAACACTTCCAGGAATGAAGCATCTACCCCCTCTCTGGGGTGCTATTCCAGTGCCTCATCACCCTCACTGTTAAAAATGTCTTCCTTCTATCGAATCTAAATCTGATTTCTGCTAATTTAAAGCCATCACCCCTTATCGTATCACTGCACGCCCTTGTAAAATTTCCTCTCTGACTTTTTTGTAGACCCCCCTATTCAAGTTACTGATGGAGCCAATAAAGCTGGGACAGAAATAAACCCTTTCAGTGACATCACAGTATAAAACTGCTCACACAAGAGTAGGATCCACACTAGAATTTTTATCAAACTAGCCATCCTGATAATTTAACACACTCATTCTGGGGACTTACAACTTGAAACCCAGAGAGGGTTTTCTTCCTAGAGGTCACCTACACCATGTGCCTACTCTGATACATTTTTACAGATTCATAGCAATTCTGCAATTTGTAATGTTGGTCCAACAACAAATCAGCACAAAGGCATTTTGTTACTTAAAGCTTCTTAATCAAAAGAAGGCATTTTGGGTCAGCCCTTGTCTGCTTAATCAAAATGTTTTCTTTCAGCAGAAATATGAAAGCAAAACTTCAAGAAGTAACATTAAAATGATAAATTACATTATTCTATTCCAGAGAATTCATAACACATTATAGCAACTCTATTTAAGCCATTTTTCACAGCCGGATCTCATTCAAATCAATATTGTCTTGAAGGACATTTTGATTTCAACATCACAGCATTTTTTAAAGGACAAGTATTAAAAAAAATTTTGCCATAGCTAAAAGTGGGCATAGCATTAAAAACCACAATGAGCATGGTGCATTATGATGTTTATAATCTAGAGATAACAACAAAATTAAAAAAAAAATCTAAAAGTCCAAGAAAAGTTCTCAGGAATTGTTATCTGATATGGCACAGACAAAAACCATCTTTCCTTTCCTCATATAGATCCATAAGTGCCAGTTCAATCACCTCCCTTCTGGAGGCTGCAGCCTTCATCAGAGGGCTGGCAGAGCAGGCTGTCAGAGCACTCTAATTTACTTCAGGAAAAATCAATTAAGATAGCTTAAGTGACTTTAACGGGGAAATTGCTGGTGACAGTAATCACCCCTGCAGACAGTGATGAGTACACGAGTATGGCAACTTCTTCCATCAACATATTTGTACCAAAGTGGGCATCTCTCCATTGGTTCAACATCTGAGTCAAAGCCCTCTCAAGGCAACAAAATTTCTGGAATTAAAAAAGTAGAATTAACAATTAACACATATGCAATATTTGGCTAGGAAACAATGCTTCTCAAAGTACTCCTTTGTCGTGTTTTTATACACACACACACATATATACACACACACATATTTAGTTGCCCAGGCACTCTTGTAATTGAGTAAACTATATTGAAAGAGAATGTCTTGATAAAGTCAACATTGCATGTCTGAATCATTACTCCAGAAAACAACAAATGTCACTCTGCTGCTTCTGCCACTTCAGCACCTCTTCAAAGGTCACTAATTCCTTGAGAAGCTGCCATAAATAGCCTGCATCTTATACAGAAATGTTCTGCCAAAATATTAACTCAGAGTTGCCTTGTATTTTCACCTTCAGTCATCAATACTTTTGACAATCCTTTGCTAGAACAAGCTTTCCATCTTAACACCTTATTAATTCCATGGCTACATCTTTCCCCATACTCCTACAATAATTGCAGGACTCCCACTCAAGTTTCACTGACACCAAGAAGTGGAAAACATTCTTCCCAGATGGGAAACTCTCTTTGTAGTGATGTAGCTCCTGTTGATAGAGCTGTGCTTCTGCCTATTCCTCCCTGAAAGTTAAACTACACCAGCAAAGCCTTTTTTTTCTTAATGTTAGTTTAAAATGAGTCTACACTGGTACTACCAACAGTATTAAAATGCTGGAGGGGAAAAAAATTTACATCCAAACCCAGCAGATCAATAGGAACAGAGGTTCCCCCTGTGAGACGTGGCCTTGGTTAAGCAGCAGCTTTGACTCTGCTCCTCTCGCACAGGCAGCCCTGATGAAGAACACAAAAAGTGCCTCCTGTGGGCATTACTACAAACAGGGCACCTTGTAGCATCATTTGCTACATGAAACAGCCTATGCACATGAGGAAATGAAAAATCTCAGGAGACACAAGACTGGTGCTTTGGCACAGATAGCGGCTGAACTGTGTCTCAACAGGGAGTGCACATACGTGTGTACATGCAAGAACCAGAGGGATGAAGCAGGGGGGAGAAGATATCATCTCCTCCAGCCTTACTGCAGTCAGGCAGTGAATACTGCAGATGCTGCAGTGCTGGAATCCAGCTAAACTTCCCCCAGCTGCAGAAATCTCCTGCTGCCTGGTGGAACTGCTGTCCAAACAGAAGGGCTGTCTGCTGCACATCGCTGCTTTCTGACCTCCACGGGTAAAGATGACTTTACTGTAACCAGCACGAGCTTCCAAAGATTATGGAGGATGTTTTCAAAACACCAAAATCCTTACAAACACTGGAAAACATTACTGGGCAGCACAGTAAAGCCTGAGCTGGAATAAGTGAAGGATTTTGCTTCAGGAAAAATACTGTGAGTAAAGGAAAAGTCAGAAGAAAGCAGCCATTCAGAAAATGTATTATTAGGTGCAGACATATCTTCAGAATATAATGAAAGAAGTACATGGTTTCCATATCCTGCCCTTCAGTAGAGCAAATGTGAACCTTGTTGGTTCAGAAATATAAAGGCTTAGAAAAAAATTAGAACTTACTGGATGAACAAGGTATATAAGACCAAATAATTGCACTCAAAAAAAGCATTGAAGATGCTTCTCTGAAACATTTTGTCTAGTCTTTTCATGCTTGAAAAAAATCCTAGCACCAGAAATAATCTAGGGGATAAAACTCAAGACATAAACCCTAAAAAGCATACTACCCAAGGGATGAATACTGTAATTATCTAAAACCTGTTATGGTACTTAATAATGTGTGGCCTACCTGGAATCAATAGGACTAACTCAGCAGGCAGACAGCAAAATCTGTACCTTAATTTCTTTTCTTACTTAAATTAAAAGGCTCAATTTCTGTAGGATTTTCAAGGTCCTTGTAATCTTCAGACTTACCCTTGAATTTCTCATTTTCTTCTGCTACTGAGCAAAGTCTTGTTTTCAAATTGGCAGCTTTGTACTGTTGCTTCAATGAATGATTGCAGAAACTTGAAGCCTGCAATGAAAACAGCAGCAGTTTAGGGTCAAAAAAAAATTTGAGTAACAAGTAAATGTATAATGTAATTTCCACTGTCATAGAGCCCCTCCCCTACTAAAGGTCTTTTTCCACACCCTTTTTCCCACAATTAATGACATATTTTCTTCTTTCCCCCCCTTCTTCCAGGAGTGCTGCTAAGGTTTAAGGTGCAACAATATCACAGTGGAAATATTTGCACCCATTTCTCAAAATTATCAAGCTTATATTAAAAATATCTTCACATGCATCTATTCAGCATATGTTTCTATTGTTTTCTGTTCTATTTCCCCTGTTGAAGCTGGTTAAGCTACTGGAAAAATTAGTTGAGCAAGTGGAAAAGGTTGAAAGCATTTCTTTAGAGCTCATCCCTGTACTCAGCTTCGGTATCTGAGTTTTGCTGACTCGGATTTGCTGAATGAGTGGCTAACTTGAAACTTTTCAGCCAGTGATTAGTCACAGGTATAACTTTTATACAGTTGAGTCAGCTCTCACTCACCAAGAGATTCAGGAAGTTCTGAACATTGACATCTTCTGTTCAGATTAGTCTCAATATCCCTGAGCTAGGCAGCTAAGCAACATAGTAAGTAAGCATTTTGGACCAGCATCTACAGTTCTACTGCAGATGTCAGCCAGAAGCAAAAAAAGTCTTAAATCTCACCTCAAGGTGTTTTTGAGAACACACAGACCTGTTACTAATTTAGAGATTTTCCTTGTGGCAGTCAAGGGTGGGAACACTGTGCCCCCATACACACCAGAAGAAAACTAGCCACAGCTGATGACCCTAGCTAGGTGGGGAAGGGATAGTGAAGAAGTCTGCTCCAATTTCCTAACTCAACATTTTTATGTGTTGCATAAAGAAGCCTAGGAAAAGGAAGCAAACCCATGTCTCCCTTTACCCAAGCAAATGCAAGTGTTGTTGAGCAAGAGAATCCCATTGAGGTTTGCTTTCTTTCTGGTTCAATAACTGTTGAATTACTCCTTGAGTGGAAGGGATGGTGCTGGTGCTGCAGAGCTGCCCATAGACCTAATCCTCTTGGGGTAGAAGGAGCTGGAGTCTGAGGAGGAGACCATCAAGACCCTGCAGATATTGCTGATGTTTCCCCAGCTCACGTAAGTGCTTCTGAGAACTCAGCACAAGGCCCTGAAAATTGACTCAGAGATCATTAGGGAGCCAGCAAAGTGCCTGGTACATGGATTGATGTTTTCTGAGAACTGCTGCAAAGGAAGCAGGTGGTTGCATCTGCCAGCTGCAGTTTTTCCAGATTCTGCTTTGAAGCCAGGATGAATGTTGTTCCAATAATCGAGTATGCAGGCTGCAGAGATATATGACTGGGATGTGTCCTAACTGGAAATGATGGGCTGCATTGCTTTTGCAGCTACTGGGTCCAATATCAGCTGGACTTACAGACAATCTCATCTCTTGCAGGCTCCTCTGAAGTGCAGTGCAGTTAATATTGCAAATAAACTGGGATTCTGGTCGCACAGCAAGAGGAATGTGTCCAACTGGCAGAGAGAATAAATACTTCTCCAAACAGGCAGTAATCAGTTAACATTACTCTAAAACAAACATTGAGAAAGCACAGCACTTTAGCAATTAAAGGTCCAAATTTGCAAAATTAATTAGTGTTTCCCACAGCATAGCACTCTACTTATGAACAGCTCTATTGTAAATGTATGATGCTCTAATATGAAAAGAGAGCATTCTTATGTTAATTATCTAATTAACTAATCTGGGCACAATTAGCAGCTGAAACAGCACAGCATTACACTCTCTTCCTTCTTCCCTTCCGGATTCAAGATTGCCTTTAAATCCGTACTTTGGAGTGGCAGGGGACCCTGGTGACAGGGCTTGCCACCACATCAGCAGAGCTCGGTGCCAGCAGAGGTTCCAGTGAGCAGGCACCGACACAGGAGAGGCAGTAATCTCTGGCACCTACTTCAGGAGGGGTAAAGTCATCTCTTTAATCTCACCCCTATAGCTAGCCAGCCCTCCAGGGAAGCCATCCTTGTCACTTCACAGAGAGTCAGCATGAAATGCTCAAGAATACACTTGTCTGTTTCTCGGTCCGTTTGGAAATCCAACACCACTTCACCAGACCCCCCTGAGAGCAGTATTTTCCAAAGGATGGATCAGTGGCTATTTTAGAGCTCTGAAAATAGAGAGTCTCTTTCATTTCTACTTTGTTGCCAGAGTAGCTATTGACTTCACTGAAGTTTACTGTGGCATTAAGAGAATTAGCAAAATGCGTGCAGATCTCTGACAAAAACTTACCAGAGAGAAGAACATTTGCTGAAAAATTCTAAATCTGCCTCAGAGGATGGCTTAGGCAATGTCTCAATGTCCTAAATCAGATTACATCCCAATGGTCCTAAACCAGGGGCAAAAATGAAAGAAGAATAGTCATTTTAATATTTTCACATTTCTACATTTCTCCACCTGCATCACACAGTCTTTTTCATGCAAGAATTTGGTTTGTGTTCAGTAATTAGAAAGGGCAGAAAAAGGTAACATAAGCTGAGACTAACAAGTTCTATACAGAATTGCACAAAATGTTGATCAATTTAAAATGTTAATAAAATTTTATCTTTCTTTTGGGGTGTTTTTGTTTTAGAGTTCCATTTGTCTGCTAGTTTAGGATTTTCCATTAAGAAATTTCAGGTAGATCTACTGTAATGCTCCACCTCTCCCACTCATTCAATGCACTCTGACAAGGAAAGGAGTGGTAGTCACACACCTGTGCCTATGCAGTGCAGGGCTGGTTTTAAGACAGTGCTGACCTACTATGTATGATAGAAATTTAAAAAAAAATATGTAGAAAGAACTGGAGTAGTTACTCTAATCCAATACCTGCAAGATCTGCTGCACTAAAACTGCTTACTCTGGTCTTGTCCTCTTGAATTCTGAGCATCTCCAAGGATGGAGACTCCAGCACTTCTCCAGCCAATCTGCTTCACATTTTCCTGCTCTTCCAGTGAAAAAAAAAAATTTCTTAATAGCTAACTGGAATTTCCTGTATTCCAAGCCCTGTCTGTTGCCTTTTGCCCTTTCACTGTGAATCTCTCATAAGAATCTGGATTCAGCTTCCCAATAGGTAGCTGCAGGCAGCCAGGAGACCTCCCTTCAGCTGCTCCTTCTCCAGGCTAAAATAAACCAGCTGCTTCAGCTTCTCCTTCCACCTCACCCACTCCAGCCCCCCAGCACCCTGGTGACCCCTCCTTTGGGTGGTTGATCCCTTTCTTGTGCTGAGAAAGTCAGAACTGGACCCAGTGCTCCCCCTGACCTCTGCCCAGTGCCGTGTCATGGGCAATGATCAGCCCTGCTGGCTGCACTTCTGCCCAGGCAGCTTCCCAGAGATGCTCTGGCTTTGGAAGGTTGCAGCACTTTGCTGGACAGGTTCTGACAAACCTGAGCTAATACTGGG
This sequence comes from Calcarius lapponicus, assembly GCA_039654755.1. NCBI lineage: Eukaryota > Metazoa > Chordata > Aves > Passeriformes > Fringillidae > Calcarius > Calcarius lapponicus. The sequence continues at coordinate 15,677,825 of CM077466.1, forward strand.
CCTGGCCTTCACAAAGTAGGGGTATAGAAGGCCAATGCCAGATGTCCCTCCTGTATAAGTTTTTATGCAGGTCTGTGCAGCTCCCCAGTGGGCTGCAGTCACAGGACCCAGTCCCTGCATAAAAGAACCCAAAAGTAGATCTACATGAACCAGCAAAGACTTTGCTCAATGTCTGAGAATTCCAGACTGATCTCTTCTTCATCCCAGCATAGTTTACAGCCTATCCCAAGTGAATAAATCCCACAGGGAGAAAGAATGAATCATCTCAGCAGCAGCATTGCACTGATGGAACTCCTGACACAAGCAGCCAAAAGCTGCCTTGCCCACCCTCGGGTTCCAGAAGAGGCACTTGCATTTGTCCATGTCTGGGTATATGAGCACAGCCTGAGACTATGAACAGCCCATGTGCAATGCAGGGGGAGGGGGAAAAGGCTAAACAAGAAAAGAAAATGAAAGAGAGAGGAGATGGTTCCCAGACACCATCACTAGGTCATGTATCCTCTGGCATGTGTTGTGTAAGTCAGCTCTTATTTAAAACTCTCTCTTAGTTCTAACGTTAACTTGTTCACAGAGGGTAATCCTGTGAATGATGTGCTTCTGGCATAACAGCTAAGCTAGTAAAAGACTTACAACATTAAATTTCCTTGTGAAAGGAAAGGGGACTGATTCTTCCAAGACCTTAAAATATAGCGCTGAGCACCTATTAATAGCTTTTGTCAAAGTGAATCATCATCCTCATCTCTTAAACAATGACTCATGAATTAGCCACACAAATAATTGCATCTACTGACCTCTACAAGCAGAAATTAAAAAAAAAAAAAAACAACTCTACAAGCCAAAATTAAAAAAAAAAAACAAGCAAAAAAACCAAAACAGAAACAACCCCAAAACCCCAAAAAAGCAACCAAAAAATGCCAAAAAACCCCAAATACCTAAGACATAAAAAGCCATATAAAGTTCCAGCATATCAATAATTAACCATAATTGACTAATAGGATGACAAAAAGAACTGCCTGCCTTTGCTGTGGGATAAATCAGCATACTTAATATACGTTACCAAATGTCACCCCCATTTCCAAGTGACTTATTTGAGCCTTGAGTGATTTGTATAAACCCATAAGAGCCCTTCTGAAACTCTCCAGCTGCCTCAGAAGGCACCATGAGATGCTCTGGATGCCTTTACTGCGCTGTTTCTAAAGCATGGCTTTGGGGCAGCAGAGCCTTTTCTTACAGACCTCAAGCTGCGGTGAGGTGGACACCAACCAGTTCTCCAGTCAAATGAAAGTCAAAACCTCAAATCCCAACTCTTCCACAACACACCGGGCTCCAATGTTCATGGTGGCCTCCAAACACCACGAGAGTAATTGTTCTACCCACTCATAAGAAATCACTGCACCAAGAATCTTAGGGAATGCTTTACAATATGTCTTCATTTCAGGAAAATTCTCTTCTCTTTTGAGAAAGAGACAGCCACAAGTGCTTTAGGGGCAGAGCCCCCAAATTCAGTCATATCTACAATAATTTGCCAAACCAAGTTTTCAAGCTAGAGGCACTAGAAAGCAGCTGCATGACCTAACATGGATTTTACCACTGTGCAGAGTCTTTGGAGCTCCACTAAGGACACCACAGAGTCCAGTAAGGCATCTGTCTACTGACAGCAAGCCTGTTTTTTGTCTTGAAACAGCCATTTCAGAATTTCTTCTTTATCCAGGCAGTTATGGAAAATATGTAGAAAAACAGCACCCTGTGACTTACATTACAAATTGCTATTAAGCAACAATCTTTGAATTTTGCCATGTGAGTGCAAATTTTTATAATCAATCCAGAGGAAAAGTATATGTCATATATACATAAGAGACAGTCATGACCTGCTTATGGATATCCCACTATCTGGAAAAAATAAAAAAAAAACCTATGCAGCAGTTAATCAAATATACAATTTTCTGGTTTATTTCTTGAGTACAAGTCTTGATGATGTTTTTTTGGGGATTTTTTTTTGGGAAAGATCTTCATGACATAAGTTGTGAGAGTACTGAAGTTCATTGTCTTTTGGGACCTCTAAGCAAGTGTTTCCAAATTCCATAGGTTAACACATCCATAGAATTTGTTACAAACATTACTAGTTTGTGCCAGAAAGTTTGTAACAAGACGCTGGCCGGCTACCAAGCCACTAACTCTCTAGGACTGGCTTAGGGACAATTCAGAGTTATTTAATGAAAGAGAGTGTATGGGCTATGAAAGCCTGTAGGACTCGCTTCCCAGCGTGGTTTACTCTCAGTGATCTTGCTTGGCAGCTCCCTGCTAGCCTGGAACCCCACCCAGGCCAGCTATGCTGAGCCCAGACTGTCATCTGAGCCACGGACTCTCCTTTGTGCCTCAGATGGTCTCAGATTGCATTCAGACTCTCCATTTAGAAATAACAGGCAAATGGTGTGCACAGACATCACTCTTTATACTATACAGGATGGAGTGCTGATGCCCTGCTCTCATTCAGCAAGCAATTATAAAGGCTGTGTTTAGTGGTAAAGCTGAACTTCTGGTAATGCTCACTGATACTTCATTTTAGGTTTTGGGGTTTTCTCCTTTTCCTGGGAGGACTTTTCCCTTCCATAGTGTCTTTCATCTGAAAATACTTCCCAATTTAAACATATGTTTACAGAATGTTTTTTCAATATGTTCCTGAGCCATGGGAATAACAGAAGCACTGTGGTGTAATGTGCAAAGCATCACTGCTTTTAAATTGAGGTGGGGAAGCAGTGAATATTGCCTTAACCTGGAACTTCAAGGGTAATTAATATAACTGGAACATCAGGTTAATTAAAAATACTCTATGACCTAGGAAGATTGTTACTGAGTCCAAGTCATCAGATCCATCTTTTAAGGTTGTCCTTTTAAGAAGTTTTTTGTATAAAAAGTTACTGGTACTTTTCACATTAAAAAAAAATAATAATAATATTTGTAGATCGAAACAAGATGCTTCTGGACTCAAAAGAGATATATGTGCATGCTGATTCTCCATGTAAGTTAAGGATTTTTGTTGTTGTTGTTGAACTATTAGTCCTCCTACTCATCTCCCAAGTGTTCTTCTTTGATTTAAGATTACAGTCGAGTTAGTTTCAGGATTATCTTACAGCACAGGGCAAAAACTGTGTCAAGGACCCAAAGAAGGCTTAGGAGGCTGTTATTGATGAGTTATCATGTAACCACCATAAAGAGGCTGTGCATTTTATCTTTTCCTCCTACCTTTGGGTATTGTCTTATCTGGCTTTCCAGAGGTTTCATGGAACATTCAAAACTATTCTCTTAATTTTCCTTTGACATCTGATACACTGCTTATGCCAAGGACTCTACTGAACTGAAACACCTTTTAGCCTAATGAAGATTTTCTACAAATCTTAAGATTTGAGACATAAATCAGGGATGCCATGGACCGAAATTAGGAAAATAACTACCAAGACTTCAAAATTCCTATCATTCAGTGGGGTAACCTTCAGCAGCCAGAGGGGAGAAAATACAGCAATCCACATTCAGAGTACTCACCTGACTTTTTTGTCTCCTATTAAGTCAAATTTACTGTTATTATTGCAGTTTAGATACTACTGGAATAACAGTGACTTTAAAATACATGTTCTCCAGAAATGTCAATTGCTAAATCTTTTTTGTTTCTATTTCACTAACATTTGTATAACAAATTAAGTCATCCATGGATTTGTGTTCTGCTTTACTGGTGTTTAAGCCATATGTTGATATTGATAGTTTGGAACTGAAATGAGGCAATAATCAAGACAGAATTTATTGCAGCTCATCTTAAAGTAGCAATTCTCAATCCCTAATGATGCAGGGTGATACCTCTCAGGGAAGGAGAGAAACCTTGTAAGGGCTGCTCCCACCTTTATCCCCACCACTGAATGCTTCCTCCATTCTGACAGTCCTGGGAGGAGAGTGGGGTCTATTTTAGGTCAGTAGGAATATGGGGATTAAATAGAGTAGATAAAAAGGGTTTAAAGGCAATATCTGCTTGCCTGGTGGTGATTATCTGTTTGGAATGATTTGATTAGTTCTCCTCCTTATTCCTAGGTAATGGAGAGCTGAAGTACTGCAACAAGATGAATTTGTGCAATAATGCCAGAACTGCAGAAAAGTTTGATCTTTCTCTTTGTGGAATTGCCCAGGCCCATCAGCTCAGGCAAGATCACTTTTAGACCTAAGTGTGAGAAGCTGGGTAGTGAGGGAGAGAAGATTTCTGCAGTTAGAAGTAGCAAGAGGTGAGGGTATTCGTGCCTGGGAGAGACACAGGTCCTAAATAGAGATGTCATAAGCAAGCTTGGCTCAAGGGGTGCTGTAAACTCCCAGTCAAAGGTATTCGCAGAGTTCAGTGTTAAACGCAGCCAGCTGTGGTGGAGCTTGCTGTCAGGATAACTGGAGAGACAGCCAAGCACACTGTGCTGGGCTCTGTGGGAGCCAAGGAGCTGCAGACAGGGCCAGAACAAGAGCACCAACATGGGTGAGGAACTCCAACAGGATGGAGCACAAAATATTACACCAAACAAGAATGGGCTGGTGGACATCATGTAAAAGGAGGAAAATCCTAACTTGGAAAGTCACAGCGCATGTCTGGCAGTGGCAGAAGGGCTTTCATGGCACCAGATTTCAGGGATGTTCTTTAAACCATTTGTACTGTGCAATGGATATTCATACCCTATTCAAATATTCCTTCCTCATTGCCTTCTTAAAATCCATTGTTTTCCCCAATAGACAGGAAGAGTTTGAAAATACCTTCTGGTGTGTGTCCAGAAGTCTTGTGCTTTCCCCAGCTATTTTGATAATGAGGAGACAGCAGTAGGGGCAGGCCTGTGCCAGCTACTGCCTCAAGTGACGTGGGGCACTTGAGGGTTGTACAAGATTGTACAAGGCTGTGCCAAGGACATTTTTCTTCCCACTTTTTCTGTCCTGATATCTGGTAAATCTGCGTCTGAGATAAATAGCAAAAGTACTGCTATAAAAACAATTCTCTGTAGCAGAGTGATACAGAAATGTATCAGTAGAATATCTATTTTTCTTCATAATTCTTTTCATCTTTATTTCCAATCCAAAATAAATAAAATTTTAAAGATACTCTTGAAATTAATGAAGTCTTTCTTATTCAATTCATCCTCAAAATAGTTAAATAGATATTTATGCAATTCATCATGGCTCCGCAGCCTACCATCACCCAAAGAAAACTTTCCCTTATAGGAGAGAGGAAGTTTATGTAGCTGCAGTCTTGGATTACATTGATTCAGTCCTGAGGCAATACAGATGCCAATTATATGATACACATACCATACATCTTTAAATTCTCTGTAAAACAATCCCTGAGAAATAATTGCTATTTTCATTCTAGTCAGGCACTGAAAATACAGCCAGAACTGTTCCTTACCTGTTGATACAAAACCAAACTTTTGTTGTGTCTGGTAACAGCTTCATTCTTTCTGTGTGTTAGTTATGATACAGCAATCATGGGTTGGTCTGTAAAAGGACTTTAATTTCTTTACTAAGAACTTGTCAGCCTACATGCTTACATATCATATCACTTGAAGTGTTAAAGAAACTTCTCATCTTCCTGTTCTTTTTCTCTTTACATTACAACTTTGCTTGACCCTCTGGGTTTTTACTAACTTTTTCTGTGATTAGTAAGTGCCAATTACTCTTATGCAAAGAGCTAAACAAATAAAAAATGAATTTAATTTCATTGTAAAGGAACAGGATTTTTTAAATTAAAAATAATTCTTATAAAGGCATAAAAAATTGTGTCCTTCAGACTGTAGAATCTGATTGGTAGAAAACTAACCAAGACAGTTACAGTCGATTGAGGCTTCATTTTATAACATGGCCAAAGAGGTTTTTCAAACCCTGCTACCCAACTCAAATTGACTTACCCAGTTTTAAAAAGTACCATTTTGCCTCACCTACTAATTGTGTAGACAAAACTATGTGACATCTCTGCTAACTCACCTTCACATTAATGTCATCCTTGCCACTGTGTTTGTCACCAGTCTGTACCTCTGCACCCCTTCCCAAGGTGGCATCATAACCTCTCCTACTATGCCCAGAGAGTAACCAGTATTTCAGCTTTTCCACCTGATTTAGGTCACAACAAACTTTAATTAAATAATATTCTCATAAAGCTGTCTCCAAACCTTTAAATCTTCATATAATAATCATGATTGATAGCCTACAAACAACCTCCTGTTAAAAAAAATATTAATAGAGCACTAAATGTATGTGAATGAAATTAGCAGACATATAAGGGAAAAAAATGTTTACAGCCATATTCTCAATGCTCTCCAATCTCAAAGGTCCACTTTGAACCTTGCCAAAACATTACTCTGAAGAGCTTACTTATCATCCTAACCTATGACCTATACCAATAACTAGATGTAAGACAATGTTATTCTAGTGAGAATTTTTCAAACTTCCCTTCCTTGCAGCACACCAACTCTGTTAAAGTAATCTCAGATGTAAACCTCTACAAACCAGGAACTTGAGCACACCTGAGGAATAAACGCAGGGCCTGGCAGCACATCTCCACTGTCACCAGCATGGAGGCCACCAACACAGCCTAGGAGGTGCATGGCCATGGAACCTCCTGTCCTCATTGAAACCACCCTTGTGAAACCAAGTCATCACTGCTTTCCAGAGCAAACACACAAGTAAAACAGTGCAGGACAGTAACATTCAGGTACCAGTAGGAGAGCACTTCTCAGTTCCCAAAATATTGCACCATTGGTCTCTAAATCCTGTTACTCAAGAGAGATATCCACCTTCAGCATGAGCCTGGAAATAAAAATCACTAGTTCTACTGGTTACTTGAGAACCATGGATTCACTAGAGCTAGAATGTTTATACCACTTTTATTAAAACTCTCCCAACTGCCTACCACACACTTTATATTGCTTTTTACTATGGACAACACTGACTCTCTATTCCAGCCCTCAACATTTCTTTTTAGTGATTGCTGAAACAATGTCAGCCTCACTTGGAAATTACTGACTACAAGCAGATGGACTGAGGTTTCATTTCAGCATACTTTTATGCACATGGCTACCTAAAACAGAGGCAAAGAAGACTTTCACTTTAGGAAAGCTTCCTCTACTATGGCTCTGAATAAAAGAAGGGGCATCTTACCATTAAAAGACTGAGAACTTTAAACAAAGAAATGATTTCATTCAAAGCTTCATGATATTAATATTCTAGGGATTTTTACTGTATTCAATCTAACAGAACTAGTAAAGTCCTCAAAGAGAATTTTTTTTCCAAAGGAACACTTGACTCCATAATTTCCTTAACCAGCAGAAGATATATTGCCAAGTGTTAATGCAAAAAAGGAAGGTAACAGGAATAAAGCTGGATAAAAGGGATCATCAACATTGGTAGGCTTTCTAAAAAAAGTCCTTCCTAGTGTTACACACAAGATATCTGATCTGGGAACTACTGTAGGATAAAAATTCTAAGGTTAGTCCATGTTAGGCAACAGAAGAAATAACACAGAGTGACAAACACCAGCATAAAAGGATGCTTTTTGGACCCTTTTCCAAAGCACTCTGTTAAAAACTACATAAGCTAATTCACACCTTGAAATCTAATCATTTGGTTCATTCCCTCTGCTCTATTTCAGGCAGGATATCTGTGAGATGTCTACCCACTGCTAAATTGGTAACCTTCTCGAGCAAAATTGATCATTGTCATGACTACTACTTTTCCTTTATCATTCAGGGAACAAGTAATTCTGAACTGTATTATGGCAGGCTTTCTGATTTGAATTTTTTTTTTTTTTTGTGGTTGTCTTTGCTTTTTGTCTGCTGTCATGTCTTTTCCTGGGGATATATTTTGCCACTTGGGAAATTCTGAGAAGATAAAACACTGTGCAATTCAAAATTCTTAACAGTCCAGAGCATGTGTGTTTGCATTTGTGGAGGTTCTGTATTTATTCTCTGTCTCCCTGGAAAACCTCCTAGCTTTTTATTTCTAGCTCATCTGTGGCACTTCATTTGTAACATGCTACAGGGTTCCAAAGACAGACACAACACAAAAAGGGAGAGGCAAAATGCTGAGTTCATCACCATAAATTACTGATGTTTCTTCTACTTAACTTACTCATCAGGATTCATTTTTAATGAGGTGTGGATTTTAGTTTTAAATTTGCCATGAAACCAGATGATTTTTAAGGTTGCTTCCAACCCAAACCATTCTGTGATTCTGTGTAGCACTGCAGGCATTCAATTTGAAGCACTGCATTAAAGAGGATTTCTCCCAGTGTGTGTCTCTGGTTCCATTTTCTGCAGTAGGTCTCTGCAACTGTGACTTGGCAGGCACTGGTGGTATTTATCCAAAGCACAGAATGCAATAGGAAACAGAAAGACAAGAGGAAGATTTTTATTATGTAACTGATAAAATGCAGAGGCAGATGCTGTGTGATTGCCCTGGAATTAGTTGATTTATTTAAAGGGTTAATTGACTCATTGTATTCCTATGGGGTAAACTGGAATTCAGATGAATTGCAGTGACCCAGTGTCTGGGAACACCAGGAAATCTGCCAACATGTACTACTGTTTCCATCTTCCAGTTTGTAACTAATTTAAAAGAGGGTCAGACGCTGCAGCTTTTGTTGTTCCTGATGCCAGACTTGCAGTGCCTTTAGCAGAAACAGGAGCTGGCTTGAGGGCTGGGGTCAACACTGGGATATTCTCAGTTAAACAGCCCAAGTGAAAAATGGGAGGGAGGGAGTCAGCTGGTTTGGGGTTACCCCAGAGGAAGTTTCCACCAAAGCATGATAAAAAAATAAAATGGAATGAAAAATTGATTTGCTTTAGGGTTTTTCCAGAGGGCTTCATAAGTGGAACCATCTGAACTAAAACTGTGGATGAAGTAGGAGCTTCATCCACAGCTCTGGGAGGATCAGGCACAAACCAGTGCAGCATCTTTTTGAAAACTCCATTTGGCCCACTGTGTGGGGCTCCACTGGACTGAATGCCATTTTCACGGATCCACGTGTCACCTACATAACTCTTGATATGGATATCAGCCCCAAACTACAGGGCAGGAAAAACAGTCCAAAAAATGAGAGGTTGAAGTTCAAAATCCTAGTCCATCACCCACCACCCCAGGACCTTGGGAAACCTGCAATTTCTGACTGTGTCACAGTTCCTTATCTGTGAGTTAAAACTTGCAGGTCCTGCCTTAAAGATCTATTGCAGAAAGAAATACATGATAGCTTATACCATGGTACAAGATCAGATGAGTAGCTAAGACAGACAGCCATGAACATTCTGGGATTTTTTTCATCCTAAGGCAAACTAGCAATTAAAGTGGCTGGCTCTGATACACAGTAAAAAGGAGTAGGGAAAAAAGGAAAGAAAACCACTTAGAGAACTGTTCCTAAAAATATAAAATGTATTTTAATTATGAAGGAGAATTAATTTTAGATTGACTGAGGAAAATCTCATGGGGCATTCAGCCAACTCATCCATCTCCTATCACCAGAGAATTTCAGCTTTCCAAACAGCCCTGTAACATACCACTTCTTGGGATCTTCTCTGAATACCGAGCTTATTATCTTTTGACTCCTTCATTATCTGTCACTGACATAAAATGCGGCATGTACTCCTAAGGAAATTAAACACTGAAGAAAAAAAATGTATTAGGCTATCTAATCACCCTTCCCCTCCCCTTTCCAGGGTTTCTCCCTACTGTATCATCTTTGCCCTTCAGCCACACACAAAACCTTGTCAGCTGTGCCACTGCTCTTTCCCTTTCTGCTCCTCCATTTCCTTTCACTTTGTTCCTTAAATTAAAAATATGTAGCAGTATCTGAATTCAGCTGTCTGGGACAGTGTCAGGTGAGTGAGGACATGAAGCTATTCAGACGATGTATGGATGTATGGTCACTATTAGCCAAAAGGGCTGAGTGCTCTTCCTCTTGGTCTCCAGAAGTGTAGTTAAAATCATAGTCCAAGCTAACTCAAAAAACCCACACATGGCTCCCCAGAGCCCTGTCCCAATGCTGATGCCAGTACTCTGTGTCTACAGCAATGGAGAGTGTTTGGAGAGTGAGATGTACACCAGGTTTTGCCTTTGAACAACTCTGTCTACCTCAGCACTTTGTCCTCTATAAGGAGTTGCCCTTCATCAACAACCACTGCATGAAGTTCTAGGTGCTGCTAGCAGTGGTAACACCCATAGCAAAACACTTTCTAGTCTAGCCCCAATAACTTCATATCTGTTAAAAGCTCTTATTCACATCAGTTTCTGTAGGGGGATACAATATAAGAAAATAAAGGTATTAGAGAAAGCTATCTTACCACTTAAGGAGCTGCAGCTAAGCCAATTATTAGAGATTGGGAGCAGGCCTGACTTTAACAGGCCACAGCTGTAGCCAATAAGAAGAGTGTTATAAAAGAGTGGATTGGTTGGTTGAGGGGAACTGGAGTCTGTTGGCTGCTGTGAGAAGAGGAGTCAGTGCTTAGAGGGGCTGCCTACAAGAAACATCAAGGAGTTATGAACCTCTAGCACTATGGAACCTTTGCAATATACTGATAATAGAACTCTTGCAATATAATGACAACAAGTTTCCTCTTATTTTCTGCAGTGCCTATATTTGCATTGCTCATTTCAGTTCAGCCATCTCCCTGTATAGTAAACCATCTCAGACTCCCCTGCTGCCTTCACCTGCACACCCAGCTCCTGCTGTTTCACCAGCTGCTCCACGAGTAGAACTGCTCCAACAGCCAGATTCATGGGCAGAAAGTTTGCTTGCTTTTGCTATTTTAATACATCTGAAAGTTCACCTCTTCCAGTGGCACAGTCCCACAACACTCTCCTGTGGATGCCCCCCTTCACCATATTACACTGTTCCAAGGGAATTCCCCACAGTGCTTGAATATTGCACAGTGCCCTGGGCTGAATGTCACAGTGCTCTCTAATGGAAATTGAATTGAAAACTGTAAATTGTGAGACTTAGTGAATGGCAGTCTGGGAGACTTCCAACTATTTATCATTCAAATTATTTTTAAAAATAAAGTATGTTAAAAATTTCAGCAGCTGCAGTATCAATAGTAACAGGAAAAAGGAAAGAAATCAAGACCATTAGCATAGTTTTTAACTGGAAGAAAAGTGTAATTTTAAAGTAGTGCTGTGGAGAGAATAGGCATTTTCATTTACTGGTAAAGCAGATTGGATTTTAGAACAGGAAAAAAAAGACCAAAAAAATCTAACAAATAAAAGCTAAGTAATTGGAAGAAAGTGAATTAAGAAATAGAACTTTAAAGACCTTCCAAAAATTGTGCTATTGAGCTTCCAAAAGTTAAGATAAACTAGATCCACTCCAGCTGTGGGGTAGCTACTGACTCCTGCCAGCTGAGGATCTGGAGCAGACTATCTCAGCTTTCTGATGAAATTATAATCAGAGCAGAAAAAGACAGATTATTCAGTCCTCCTCAACAGCACAAGAAATCTTTCACATGGGTCATAAGAAACTATGTCTAAAAATGTGAAGAAGTGCAAAATAGTGGGTGGGAACCTGTGCTTTTTTTCCTTTTCCAACACAAGGCTTCTGAGGTGTTCACAGCCCATAAAGCAAAGCCCCAAATTTTGCTCACCCCCTGTACAGCAAACTCTCTGCTATGTCTGGCTCTCAGGACAAGATCCATTAGGAAAGCCACTGAAAATAAGCCTTGGGCTCTCACATCACACTGATGTGAGAAAGTTAAAAACCATAAGGGATGTCTGGGGATAGCTTCTGTAGATATCCCCATCTTGATTAAATGCATTTTTTGTTAACATATTAATTAGTTCTATCAAATATTTAAGAACTGCAGATTTAGGGCACAGTTGTGCAGTGATTGATTAGGTTAAAAAGAATAGCTGTGGTTGGGATGGCCTTAAGCTCTATTTGCAGGGATTCTATTCCAAGTACAGTTAAAACTTTGATCATGCATGGCCAATCCTAAATCCCCCTACTTTTAAATACTTTTAAATTATTTTGTGTTTCAGCTTCATAGTTGTTGTCCAGTCTGCTAAGATATGCTGATAGTCTTTGAGAGTATTTTAATTTATTTATGTGAAGACATCTTGTAAATTCATGCTTAGTGATTATTAATTTCCCTTCTGCTCTAGACAGTTCTATGTAAGATGTCTCATTTGAAGATTTTTTTAATGTCTGTTCACCTCACACTATTAAACTGTTGTCTTCACCATGCAGGCAAATCTTGCTGTAAGGCTCTTGCTACAAGAGTGCCTAGAGTTTATGCTTGAAGTGGTTTTCAGGGAACTGACAAGCTTAAACAAAGTTCCCTGGATAGAGAGTACACACCACAAAAAGCACAGTGAGCTGTAGGATATTGGCTGATTATCCAAAATGTATAAATATTGATGTAGCATGTTGAGCAATATGAAGGGAAACTGTGATCAGAAGTTGCAGAAAGATTTAGAGTCAAAATCCTACTTAGGTAATGAATATCCTGCCATCATGCCCTCCTGATCTCACTACCATTCAGTTATCCCTGGCTGTCAAACAAAATAAATGGCTCATCTCTTGTGAAATCACATCTACATTATCTTTAACATTTTTTCACTATTTTTAAATTGTCTTATATAAATTATAGCTCTTTAATTAGACATGCAGACAACATGGCAAGATATCAAACTGTTGGATGATTTCTGAGATTCCAGCTTCTTATGTCAGTGTCATTTTCATTTCTTCAACCCCCTTTCTGCAATTTAATTTTTGGACTAACTTTCTGAGGCTCCCTGCTACCAAAGCATTCATCCTTAACACTACTTCCCATGTGAAATAAACCTCAGGGGATATTGCAGCCTCTATGTCCTGCTTGCAGCCCTGCAATTACAGCTGCTCCCAAAATGTAAAGTATGTTTAGAAGTTTTTTAGAAGACAGAAAAAGTTTTGTAAAAACGTCTTCCATAATATTTTTTTTTCATCAGATATATGCATATAGAGCTGCCTAAATTCTCAAATTCACAAATGATGATTAAAAATAGATTGTCTCCACATCGCCCCAGATGTCAGGGGTGAGAAGAAGGAAAGTAGGAAACCAAAAATTAAAAATCACTAGCCACTAAGACTTCTATTTTAAGCAACAAAGTATTAAAAAAATATTTCTCAAAAAGATAACTTCCAAGGAAAAAATTTCAAAACAAATCCAACCATACCCTGTTCTCCTCAAGCCAGTTTTTCACCGTGGTCACTCTCGTCTTTTACCACTCTGTGTTCACCTTAAATCACAACCTGCCAAGAGTGGAGATTCACTTTGTCCTGATTGTTCTACAGACACAATGCTGAATATAAAAACACACAGCAATAACAACTTGCTGTTCACATGTGTTCTGAAATGCCGTCTCTTTGACTGAGACAGAGGGACCAGAATTGTAAGATTATTATGGAAAGCCAAGCCCCTGGGTGGGAAAACAGAAGGGCCAGTGTAGCTTAAAGTTATCAAACAATATGCTGTGGGTTGGGTTTGAGCTTTTCAGACTTGTTTGCAAGCCAGAGATAACCACATAGTTTTGCATCACTAAATCAGACCTTTCAAAGCCAAAATAACTCGTAAAGTACTTAAAGGCCACACATTTGTTTGATGAATTCTCATGAAGGAGAACAAAGGTTAAATCCATACGGTTTGTTTTGCTGTTTTTTTTTGCTTTTTTGATGACAGAACTGAAGAGTCCTGTTGAATTTAATGATTAAATGAATACATAAGTCAATGTAATATTATATTCCAATGAAATACTATATGGAGATGAAAACAAAGTAAGTGCCAATGTCAAGTTCATCTCTAGCCTGCCTCCCCTCTGCTTCCTAAGTCATTACCTAGTATTTATTTACAAGACTGGAGAAAAAAAAATAACCTGGAAAAATAAAGGCTTTGTGCTCAGATTTCAGGCGTGAAATGGTGTCCCACTGTGTCACTTTGGACTTACCATTTAAAAGCTTACAGTGTGTTTGCTTGAACAGTCCCATTTTTCAGGGAGAGGAATTTACTTCTCCGGAATCTGACAGTCTCAGAAGCGCTGCTCAGATGTTTTTATTAATTAGTTAATATTTGTGCAACGCTTAAAGTATCAGGCGCTGTATAAATGTTAAGCTATGGAATTTGGTCCTACAATTAAATGGCAATTATGAACAACAAAAAATACATATTTATATATTTGCTAGGAATTTACATGAATATGATATATTTGATAGCTTAGCAGAGAGCTCCTAATCTATCCAAAGCTGTATAAAGTTTAGGGATGTGGCTAACAGCCTCTTTAAATAACATAGCAAAAGTCATATTTTCCCCAGTGTTTCCTTGTTAGCCTTTAAGGCTCCAATTAGAAACAACAGAACTTTCACATCTGATTTTCACATGCAGCTGCCATCTACCTCTTACACTAGAAAAATAAAAATTTGCCCCTGAAATCACATTAAGTGTGCAAATTAAGAAACAGTAGACTGCACCCACTGAAGTTTGGCTTAAAACCTACAGTCTTGAAAGCTTCCAGCTCATCTGTTGAAATTACAAAAGATATAAGTACCAAAGAAGCAGAAGAAAATGCTGAGTGTCTTGTTACTTTTTCTGGCTTTTTCTTCTACATATGAATGTCAAACTGTTAATGAAAAGACTCTTAATGAATCAACACTCTCACAACAGTGTCACTAATGAACTACTGGTAACTGGAAAAGGAGACTAAAAATACTGTCTCGCTTTTAGTGCAGAGTTATCTTATCAATATGCTGTAGCCAGAACTGTTAGGCTGAAAAAATGCATTTACTTAAGAAAATAAGATCATGAAGCAGACCCAGGGTAATAACAACACTTCTGTTGCCAGAACATACTTGTAGTTGGTGGGTGGCTTGTATAACTTGAGTGCTTAATTAAGTGTATTTTTCCAATAAATACATCGGACATTAATTTTTACTGATGGCTAAATATCTTCTAAGTAGCTACCCTGTCTCTTAGGCAACCAGGCTGGATTTTAATAACTTGCAGGACAAAAGAGCAACAGGCCAATAGGGTCTGGTAAGGATGTCAGCATTTCCATTATAAACCCCATTTGAGCACTGGGGAGGGTATTCTAATTTGAACATTAAAACATGCTGGGGATAGCTTTTGTCCTGGAGTGATTTTCTGGTTTCTTTTTTTCTAATAAGAGCCATTTGCATCCATTTAGAAGAATCTTAAATGTATGGAGCTTGCAGGGGGGAGGAAAAAAGCTTAAACAGAGAGTAATAATTAAAAAAAAAAAAAGAAGAAAGCACTGAAACAGAGTGGACTTCAGGGTTTAAATGTAGTATTGAGCCCCCATGTTCGACTCAGGGGGGCTGATGCCAGCAACAGTGAAGCTGAACAAGGATGGGCCCAAGGTCAGGCGGGACCTTCAGGACACAGGGCTGTGCTGTAAAACCTGGAGGTGCTGATCCACAGTGGTGCCATTGTTGGACTGGGAAGCCAGAGGCACAACATGCTGCTTGTGATGCTGGGCTGAGGTGGCCCTCTGGAAGTAGAGAATTAAATCAAATCCCTGGTCAGCCTGGAAATCCTAAGGATACAGTACTCCCTCTTCAGTGGGGTTTGTCTGTTAAGGCACTGTTGTAGGCACTTTCTAATTCCAGCTCAACATAAATTTAAAATAGCCTCCACTTCCTTTGCTAAATATATTTTCAGAAGTTTTATGTGTTCTGGATCTGCTATGAATCACCCATTCCATATAAGAGCATTTCAGGTATAGATGAAAATTGTTCTCATATATTCAGTGGTTTGATATATATTTAAAGCTTGTAAAGTTGTTTGTAACAAAAGCTGTTTTATAACTAAACTACATCATTACTATGAATTCAGCCAATAATATGTGTTTTAAAGCTACCTGGGTACAAGTTTACAGCAGTAGCTCAGTCACCATCCACATCTGTAAAAAATAAAACAATAAAAAATAAATAATGCATGTAGGAGAGGCTGTCAAAATTCATTCGGGCAGTTCCATTTTATACAGATTTCATTTCCTTGATTTTAAATACTGAAATATTGATTTATATTGTCAAGGCATCCTAAATGTACATAGAAAATAGGCTTCAGAGACCTTACAGACTTTCAAATACCCTCAAATAGCACAGATAATGTGGTTTCTATATAGACACTCTTATTTTCAGCTTTTTTTCTTTTTTCTTTTTTTTTTTATATTCATACTAAGATTTTCTACATAGATTTTTTTTTTCTTTTTTTTTTTTAATTTTTATCTGTACTAAAATTTTCTACATAGCTTTTTTCATGCTGTCTCAGGCACCGCATACTCCTTCGGGGTCACATCCAAAATTAGAAGACCAGGCAGTTACTTGTCACCCAATATCCCAAGAGGGCATGGAAAAGAACTATGCACAAAAATCCCACATAAGTGCTCTCTTGCAAGAGACTGTGCTTACAGTGCTTGCAATGAAAAATAAGTCCACTGACACATATAGAAGGTTCAGTCCTTTGTCCATGACTGGAAGAAGCCAGCCACAACATAAAAGGAACTGAAAACCAGAATTTTAGTCTCAGAAACTTGATGGCCAATTATATCCTTCAACAGTGAATGGGAACAGTGTTCACGCGTCTACGTTCCCTATCAGCACTTAGATATAAAATCTTATATATGTATAAAGGAGAAGAGAGAAAGTCCCATCAAAAATTGCATGCTAGGATTTC
Source organism: Calcarius lapponicus (assembly GCA_039654755.1). Lineage (NCBI taxonomy): Eukaryota > Metazoa > Chordata > Aves > Passeriformes > Fringillidae > Calcarius > Calcarius lapponicus. The sequence continues at coordinate 15,694,543 of CM077466.1, forward strand.
AGGAAGATTCAACATCTCAAAATGAGACTTGAACAGCTGCTGGATGATATAACCTGAATAAAAGTAATTAAAAGAAAATGAGTTCTGCCCTCTTGTATCCTCCTGACTCATGCCTCATTTTCTACTTCAGGATTTAGGAAAGCAAATGTCTATTTCTGTGTCCATCACCAGAGCGACATCACAGCAAGTTAATTAGAGCACATGACAGAGAGGTGCTATTTTTGCCTTCAAATACAGATCTTTCTGTTGCATATGAACATTTTTCTTTCAGAATTAGGGAGAGAAACTTCTTAGCTACCAGCTCTCTCCCAAAGGTGTATAAAAATTATGCTTTTTCTACAGCTTGCAAGCTTCACAATTAGAATTGTCAGCCGTGTTATATTAAAGAGGATACAGTCAGACTTGACTGATCAAGCTTAATTTAGCCTTATGTTTGTGTTTCTGAAACATGGTAAACAATTTTTTAGCATGTACATGCTTACATAAAAAAACATTTTTCCTTATTTGAATAAAAATGAAATGACCTGCAAACTCATGACCTGTTTGTTAATTATGATTTTTATATTCCATACTGCATTGCTTCAAGGGCAGGCCTAAACACTAACATTTATGTGCCTTGATTAAGAATATCCCAGGCATTTACCACAGATAAACACTGTTGAAGCTAAAAGCCATATTTCCCCTAGAGTTTGGTGCCTGTGTTGTCATGTGGAAACAGAAATTTGTATTATGTGGGGACTTCTCTTGACTGCAGGACCCAGAGTGCCCCTCTGAAATGTTTGTTTCCCAGACTGTGTGTCTAAAGCTGGATTCCCAAATTCATGTTTTACATCCTGAAAACTGTGAGTGAAAACATCATTGAAAAGGAGACACACTGATCATCATTCTTCACTCTCCAAGCTCTTTTTCCCTTGACCTTTCCTTACCTTCCACTCCATCCTCAGAAATATGGGCCAGCTGCACCCAGTGAAACAGACCTTCCCCATAGCTTAATGAGATGTCGTGGTCCATTAGGGGATTCACAGCAAATAAATATCACCAGTAATTTATAAAAGGAGCTGTGCATAAGCACTCATAGGTCAGGCAGCTTGTCAATTTTTTTATGGAGATAATAGCCCACACTACTCCATCAGTTAGCATTCAGAAGGGCTCAGCTCCAGTTTTTGTCTTGATGCTTTGCCTACAACCTAGCAGAAGTACTCAAATGAGGCCATGGACTTTGGTTTTTGTCTGTCTTGATGTCTTAGGGACCCCAGACCAGGTGATGGTCACAAGCAAGGCCCCACATTTCTCTGGCCAGTGATCCAAAAACCTCCAAAAAGCCATTTCCAACTGGGAGACCACATTAAAAAAACAACAGGGTGAGAGATCCAGTATATGGAGAAATGCTGTTAAAGTACATGACCAGATGAGGAGAAAAAACAGAACCATTGTGATGGTTTTATGGACTTTCTGAATATATTTCTAAGTGTCATGCAATTTTAACATTTCTCTGACAGGTTAATATGTGCAACTTGTCTCAAGGGGCTAAGATTAAATAGCAACAAAGCTGAAGGGAAAAGCATTGCTAATAAATGGTGAGAATTTTTTTTATAAGCACACTTTCTCTATGGGAATACTTTATTTAAGTAAAAGGGGGCAAAATTGCAACATGTACATATTAAAACGAGACTCACAACAGGCAAACTGTAATTATTGTTTTAACAATGTGACATACATCCCCAGTAATTTTCTTCCCAAAAGTAACATAGTTAAAAAGAAAAAAATAAAAATCCAGCACTTATGAGCTTGTTCTCCCTGTGGCTACCACCCAGCCCATGGAACTTGTCCTGCAGCACATCCAGGGATAGTCCAGAGCAACAAGGCATGGCCATGGCCAGGAGAAAAGGAGTTCAGGGAGCAAGGGATGCAGGAGTGTCCCAGTGAAAAGCACAAGGCATGGGTGGTATCTGAGCTCTCCTAGTGGCAGAAGGACTATTTGCTCTACTACCCTCAAGATGGGCAGTGCCAGGCTGTTCCTGAGGGAACTGAGCCATGGAAGGAGTGAGAGGCAGGAAATGAGCAATGCCAGAATTGTACAGATGACAGAGATGGCAGGGATGCTATGAGCCAGGACTGGGACTGAAAGACAGGAACACCAACAGCCCACAGTGCTGAGGGTGCAGGGCAGAATCGTGGCCACAATCACAGCCATGCAGAGACCACTGGGCAGGGCAGCACAGGAGCCATCCAAGAAACCTGCTCCTTTAGTCACCCATCATAATTGCTGTTGAATATGTCCAGCTATTCTGAGACATTGGTTCCCTGAACAAATTGCTTTCATCAGCTGAGGAGCCAAATTTTCCAGGTTCTCCCAGTCAAACCAGCTCCTCTTAATTTCACTCTTTGATGAAAGGGCAGTGTGTTTTTAAGAGACATTTCTCAAAGGGAAGAGCAATCATTTGGCACATGAAAGAGAGCAACGCCGTGAGAATAAGGGACAGCAGAGCACAACATGTAGCAAGTCCAGAAGGAACACAAAGGCAGCAAAAATAGAAGGCACCTTGGAGTAGAGAAACAATAAACAGCAGAATCCATGAACAAGGAAGCCAGTAAGGGTCCAGGAGACACACTCAGGGCAGTGGAGGATGTAATAGAGAAGACAAGAGCATCAGCCATAGGGTGGGTACACTGGCAAACAAGCACAGCAGTGCCAAAAGGAAAGCTGCTGAGTGGCCATTGGGCTGGGGAGAGAAGGTGGGCTCACAGGAAAGGGCATTGCCCCCTGCACAGGGGGACAGGGCAGCCCTTGTCCTTCACAGGGCTCGGGTGGTGGGTGACAAGTCTGAGCTGAACTGCTGCCAGCAGTGCATTTCTAACGTTGAATTTAGATGGGAAAGTAATGAAAAGCAGGAGGAAAACATTTTAGTACCATTAATTAATTAGTTTCTATATTATATTTAAAGTTCTTGGATGTTATTTTCAAAGACAATTAACTCAGCTTTATGTTCCTAGTAAATAAAACTCTCCATTTTGAAGCAGCCCCTTTTAAATCGAGTGGAAGAGGAAGTCAGACCCCTGATTCTGACCCCTACTCTTCAAATCACCAATTTTTTCCACAGCAAGATTAAATGTGCCGTTGTTGTTCTGCCAGCCCTTAACGCAAATTAATGACTTAAATTACCTTTCATCTCACCTTATAAATTCTACCTTGAAGCAGCAGAAAGCCCAAGGGCTCTTGCATAACCAGATGAAGACAAGTTCACTGCCTCAAATCCTTCCCTTCTTCCTCTACTTTACATCAATTCTTTATAAGAAGAGGTCTCCAGGGCTAACAAAGGAGCTGGCCATGCAGCAGAAGGTGCCGTGGGACTTCCAGAGGTAAAAGCCCGTCTTGTGGTGACTCAGTGCACTCCATTAGTCCTGGGAAACGCAGGGCACATCGAATGCAGCAGATGTGCCCTCCCTTGCCAGGCTTCAGACAAATGCAATCAAATCTATTTTAATCATCTATGAAATGCAAATGCGTTCCACTCGCGCACCCGCAAGATCCATTGTCTTCCTCACTGAAGCATGCCATAATGTCAATTAAACGCCGGTGCTAACTTAATAGGTGTTCTGATTGCCTAGGGGAAATTACTTTCTTATTAGTGGTATTAGTAGTAGTATTATTTCACATTGCAAAGATTTTTAAATGTTTTAATAATTGCGTTGGGGTTTGTTTGTGTTCTCCCTTCCACCGGCTCCATGGCCAGCACCTATCCAGACTGAGCAGTGAAACCTGTGCTTGCACTCGGAGAAACAACGCTGTGTAATTCCAAATATTAAAAATACGCTTCTCAACTTCTCCTAAACAGCCCTGCACAGAAGTGATGCTGCATTAATCTGCTGGCAGTTTTGCTCACACACACAGGCTGCCATACATGCACACAGCCCCTTTGTTATTCTGCTAGAAATGGCCGGGCAGCTGTAAAGATGTTTATTCTCAGACCCACAATGAAAAATGTTTGCAGTATGTATGTAGCCTACAAAGTCAGGAATGATAAGCATTTAAATCAGACTGCCCATGCCAAGTCAATATTTCGATATCAGAGGAATTGATTCTTGATCTAGTGCCAGCACTGTGTACTCAATGTACTGCAGAAAAATCCTCGCCCAGTCTTCCTGCCAGCACACTGTTAGGGATGACAAGCATGCAGTTATCTGATAGAGCAGATATTTGTTCCAAAAGACGATTTTCATTTCAAAGACAAAACATGAAAAGAGCTTACTTATGGGGAAACCAAATACAGTATTCTCCTCTTGATAAATCAAGCTTTAGAGAAATAATGCCAAAGAGAGCAGGATTCTGAAAAGAACTTCTGTAGTTCTTTTCATGCTTTTTCAGCTATTGAGCTGGCTTAACTCTGCCAACTAATAATCTTGTGTTTTCCTAAGATATGTTGAAAAAGAGTTTATTTGCAAATAATTATTTAGTGATAAGGATGCATGTATGTTTGCATTTAAACAGTTTCTACAAAGCTAATTAGGGGGTTTATCATAGAACACAGGGTTCTATATGGTTTATACCTTAAGCTGCTAATTATGGGATTTTCAATAACATCTCTTTCTTTCCTTTGCAGAAAACTAAGACAGTATTACTAGACAATAAAAGCCCTGTTTCAGTGAAAAAGGTGAAATTTCTTCATGTCACAGTCTTGTCAGCTCTCCTCATGGGTGAATTTACATAAAAGTAACCAAGTATGAGAGTAATAACAGACAGGAGAGGGAAACATCTTCATACCCTCTGAGACCAGGGACAAACACAATAGTCCTTTTATACTCTGCAAAGACATCTTTACTATTTGGCCACAGACCTCCAGATACACTGTCTAATTACGGTTAGCAAGCAGCATGCCCTTGACACAGCACAGAATAAATATAACCTGCCCTTTCAAGTGTGTCACTGTGCTCAACACTTATTTTATGTCTTCACGCTACTAACCAGACCTTATACAAAGAAACTTAACCATGCTTTTACCCACAAAAATTAAATAGTATCACATTGAATGCTGCTTTATTTCAGCAGGACATCAAGAGGGATTGACACCAAATTGCTACCATACATTAACTGAGGGTCTAGCTCAGTCACAGCTCTTCCTTGGGGCATAATTACCTGCATGCTTTATTTCACTGCCAGTCTTTTATAAAAGTGCAAATATGAAGTGTTCATCCAGTTTCAAAGAAAAGTTAAAGGTAGACTGTAGAGAAAATTAATCATAAGCATATCAGGGCCTTACTGGGATGCAGCCCAATTAAATTCAATACACACATCCACTGTGAAGACCATTAATAAGCTGCTAACAATTTCTGTATGTCCCTGCTGGGCTTTATACAAAATTTTACCCCTATAATGAACTCTGCAGGCTTTACAGGTGGGATTTTCAGAAGTGTTCAACACTGATCCAGATCCACTCTCCTTGAAGTCAGCAGGAATTTTTACCGTCGGCGTTGGGGGGGAGGCAGGAAAAGGTCAGCCTTGACTGCTTTTCAAAATCCCACCCCACCAATCTGCTTAAGGCCCATGCAACTCTGAGGGGAGAGAAGATATGCTGCATTTATAGCACAGAGTAAGGAGTCTTTGTATACTATGAAGATCAGATTATGTGCTGCAGAAGCACAGAATATTTTTGCATTGTTTATCTGCCAAAAGCACCAACCTTCAAAACAATACATAAACCTACATGAATAAAAAAATCATTCCTACCCAGGGAGGGTAACTTTTTGCGCTCACTTGTAGTGAGCCTAGAGACCCAATACAGCTATTGATCTGGTCCCTTAAACAGAAAAAGAATTGTACACAAGACTAAGATGCTGGGGGAAAAAAAATCAAACTTAATAGAAAAAGGCCCTGAAATTGTGAAAACTGCTTGTGAGGATCAAACTCTTTCATAGACTCTGGGAATCCAGAAGAAGTAAAAGCAGTTCCTCTATTAGGTTGTTGATTCGGGCTTCAAATTAATTATAAATTCATAATTAATTATGAAGTGCTACCCCTTGCTCTTCTTTCCTGTGGCCTGAGGAAGAGACAGATTCTCAAAAGCTCAGAGCCAATTTCCATTTTATTTTTAGCCAGTCAATCTCACAAAAGGTCTTACCTACAACTTGGGGACTTGCTCTTTTATATTCCATTCATGTATAGGCTAATCAGCTGGTGCAGTGATCTGTGACACTTAAATAGGAAAGATGCATATAAAAAGCAAACGCAGAGCAGAAGAGACCCAAATGCTCTGCCAGGGCCATGGCAAGGGCAAAGCAAGAAGGGTGTCCACGCTCAGCAGCCCCTAGTGCTGCTGTGCCCAGGAAAAGGGAGCAGCCCATGCCCGTGGATGAAGGAGGATGGGGCAGGAGGAGTCTCTGGGGGGGAAGCCACAGACTGCCAGGGTGTCCTGCAGAGGTGGGTGCTCATGACCTGGCTCCTCCCAGCTGCATCCACCTCCAGCTGGGAAGTGAAGGACTCCTGCTCCGTGGTGCAAGTCTGATGCACTAAGAGCCAAATCTTCAGAGGATTCTCACAGAATCACAGAATGGTTTTGGGTTGGAAGAGACCTTAAAAAATCATGGGCAGGGACATCTTCCACTAGACCATGTTGTTCAGAGCCTCATCCAGCCTGGCCTTGATGGGTCCTTTGTCCTTGCACCTAAGCCACCGCACTAGAAATGGCAAAACTTTTGTTTCTCTCTGCTCAGTTTCTAGTTCTCTGAGTATAAGAGCGTTCCATATTATTGTTGGTTTTTCATGTTTATTTATTGTCTAGCCTTTCCACTAGTATCCATCTCACATAAGGCAGTTTCTGTGAGGAAAAGGGTGGTGTATGAAGCTCAGAGATTGAAATAATCTTTTGTTTTGGTCATTATTGAAGGATGGAGTGGTTATAGCACAGTTTTTGCTTACTATTACAAAATCAACGTGCAGTATCTAAATAACCTTAAAAACTTTCAGTGTCCAGAAAACATTGATCTCTAATCCATTAAGTTGGCTCACTTCAGGACTGAGCAGCTTGAAGTAAAATACTGTCCTATGAATCAGCAGCCTTTTTTTAGATGACAGGAACAAAAACTATCCAGCCATGTGGTATTTCCAACTCACCTGGCATAAATTAGTAGTAATTCTGAAGAGGAATTAAGTGGTTTGGATAAGTAACACCCTGGATGGGTGCTGAGAATAAAGAAATGGGAATTAATTTGCTAGGTCTGCCTCCACTTTTCCGTGTAATCTCAAGCAAATCACTTATCTTGTTTTAATTTTCAAGTTTAAAAGGAATGTATGGGGCTTCTCACGCTTGCCTGGTCTCCAGAGTAGAAATTGTCTTTAAACATATGTACACTGCTAAACACAACAGAGTCCTGCTCCCAGTTGGAGCTGGTAGCTGCTACCATAAGAAATATCAGTAAATAAATCATGATGTGTGAGGAGCCCAATGGCAGTGACCAGAAGATGGCAATATTCAGGAGGGAGGACGAGGCAAGCGTCCCTATGGGTCACACACGTGGCAGCTCCCCCAGTTACCCCCACCCCCTTCTGCCAGCGATATGAAACCTCCACCACTGGCTGAAATCACCTTCTGAGCCAGGAGTAGGAGTAGGTAATTTAGTTTCCATGGTAATGCAGTTCTGGACCATTCTTAAACAGAAGCTGCCAAGTATGACAAATGGTAGGTGCTGATTTTTTTATGTGAACAGCTATTCTCTATGAATTGAAATGAGATTGCCAAATTCACTTTCCTTGGGACTGCAGCTAGGGTCAAAAGCTATTGTTACATTCAAGCCATAGTCCAAAACTAGCACTTTAGCCACCCATCTCTAGCTGCAATACAGAAATTTTTAAGTCATAGAATAAAAATGAATGACTCAATATCAGAGTTGTCAAATAGATGAGACAGATTTACATCAAGCAATTCTAAAATGCTCTGTAGCCATGAATTAAAGGAAACATATGACAAATGACTTATTCATTCTCTCATGGGGAAGAAATTCTGTTTTAAGCATTGCTGAATGTTGTGCAGTTGCTATTATATACATGTATATATGGAATCTGCATTAGGATAAACACATTAAATTAGAAGGGTTTGAATTTAACTACTTTTCTTCCATGAGCCACCACTGTATAATATGCCATAGTAGGTTTTGCACTCTGCTAATCTCCCCAAACAGTACATAAATGGCCTTGGAAAATGCTGAAATACTGTAATTAGTAAAATGACAAATAAAAGAGGAAAAGGCCTTTTCATTTTAGTCTTGTTTTCCTTCAGAATTAAGCAGCAGGAAGACAGGTTGCCAGATCAACTGTTATTTAGCACCATCTCTGCCATAAAAGCAGCCCAAAAAGCAACTCAGTTTTTCCCAGGCTGGGGAAATGGGGAAGGATGGTCCCACCAGTCATCTCCCAACTGCAGAGGGATTAGCAGAGTGCTGATGGATTGCCTGCAGGGGCTGCATGGCTGGGGCTGGATGGGCTCCCCAAAACTGCCCCAGCAACACCAGCAGCCAGATGGCATTGAAGAGGCATGAGGATTTACCTGCTGGTCCATCAAGAGCTCTCTGTGGCCTGTTTGTGCACCAGCAGGATCTGGGAAAAGTGACTCCTAGAAATGTTCTCCTTTGCATTAGCCATTCTTCCCACTTGCAACGGACCTTTGAAAAAAATACAAAAAAAGGAACAAAACATCGTAAGCATTGGAGAAAGAAAAAAAAATTGAGACATTCCCAGCTCATTCAGTGTTGAAGAGAGAAGAAACAGCTGAGAAGCATTGCAACAAGACAGTATTTTCTGCCTTTACAGCACCTTTACAAACCCTGGTGCTCAGAGCCTTTTGTAAACGTTCATTAAGTTGTACATTAAAAGAGTAGTTGTACCTGACATAACCCATCCTCTGTTTCTTCTCTATGAAATGCCTGGAATAGATGGTGCTCACCCACTGTTTGTATTTTAGGCATTTACACAGACACAGTTGATAGCACCTGGAATTGAGACATGGGCTGGTTTGGGGTGACACTGGGAGTGGCTTTCAGAGACAGGGAGAGAAAATCTGAGCACAAAAGGAGAACAGTGGCTCTTCTAACCCACTGTGGAGGGGTAGAATGTAAGAAAATAAAGATAGTGCAGAAGGCAATCTCACACCTGAGGAGTTGCAGCTGTACTAATTACCAAAGATTAGGAGCAGGCCCACCCTTAACAGGCCACAGCTGTGTCCAATGAAGATGAGTGCTATAAAAGAGTGGGTTGGGTGTGCTGTGAAGGGAGTTGGAGTTTGTTGGCTGAGCTAAGAAGAAGGAGTTGCTGTGAGGAGCTGTGTGTGAGAAATCACGGAGAAGGAATGGGAGCTTTGCAATAAGATGACAACCCAGAGCAAACATGGACTCAGTAGCCCCATGTGAGCCTGCCGAGTCACCCCAGCAGTGCCTGGCCCTGCTCTGTGATCCCCCAGCCTGCTGTCCATGCTCTGCCAGTACCTGCCCTGGAGGTACTTCATGCTCATTTATGATTCCTAAAAAGCAATGGCAGATCTCACAGGAGACTGGAATCCTCCTGCAGTGGAGTGATGCACTTGTTATGAGCTGCAATGAGCAGTGATTCCCCAAAAGCTGGCTGTCAGTCTCAGCTGAGCAGCCTAGCAGATAGCCAGAGCTGAAAGGGAAGCTGCTTTATCCTTGTAGTGCTAAGGAACTGGGTGGTGGCTTTGGGTCTCAATCCAACAGCCTCCTTAGGGATCATCCTGATCAGGAGTGGACAAAATTTAAAGGCCGTAATATTAGTTCAGAGCAGGTTATTACTGTTATTTAGCAACTAATCTGTGCAAGAAATAGAGAGTTTTTGGCTGGCTCAGCACCAGACACTCACGAATTCTGCATCTAGGAGGCAAAAAAAAGTGTGGATTACACCAGTGCCAGGGAGCTTAACTAGCACACGCAAATGAAAAAAGATATTAAGAGAGAGGGTTTCCTAAATTGCACTGGGGCCACTGCTGGTCTTCTGCAAGGAATGCCAAAACCTGTTGTCACTGTCATACCAAGTTAATATTAGGCAAACCCTCTTCAGATAACTCATGTTTTGATGCAAAATGTTGAACAATCTTTAATTTTTATCTTTTCAGGAGCAGGGACTTTGTTTTCATCCTAATATTATGGTTAAAAATGGGATGCCTGTGCCCCTGTGTGCCACAGACACTTGGGAAATGCTGAACAGGTAACTGGAGAAAGCACTTACAGCCCACCATGTAATTCCTTCCCTGTGCACAAAGAGGGAATATTTGTGGCCTGCTGACAAATAGCACTTCAGAAAGTCAGGAAAATTTGTAGGGCAGTGAGTAGATGCTAGAAATCTTTGCTGAGCAACCTTATTGACTATCATGAGTTTCTCCTCTATGAAATGTTCTTACAACTGCATTCACTGCCTCTCCCCTGCCTCATCTAGACATTTCTGCAAGGAAAAGGGAGCAGTGGAAAGCTGCACACTGCTTTTCTTAGTGGTCTTTTTCATTTAACTTTGCCACTGGGATTTATAATGCAGCCTGCCTGGGACAATGCATTAATAGTCTCATTCTACCAGTGTGACACAACAACAAAGAGCCCAGTATGTGCTGAAATATGCACTCCCCTTGCTAAGCCTGTAATCCTAGCTTTGATATTTTTTTGTTTAAGCCATCAGCACAAACCTAGCGAGAATGAATCGGAAATTGCACGCCTAATTTTGTCTTCTGCTTGACTTCCATCTTTGATCAGAGGCTGGAGAGAATGGGCTGAGGGAAACTCATGGCTTCCTCCACAAATGTGTTAAAGGATAGTTTGTCATATGGAGTAGCCTCCATTTTCTTGGTCTTAACAACAAAATCCCTTCTGTTTTTCCTGTAATTTCCTCAAGAAGGACATCAAAAGTGCAGATCTATTTTCCAAATTTGAGTTGCTGTGTCACCTGCTGTCACCTTTCCTCCAGATGCAAACAAATCTGAGTTTTAGCCCTAAAATGGGTGATCCAGATATGAGAGTCAATGCAGAGAGGTTTTCACTCACAGCACCACCACCAGGGATCTCTTCTGCCACCATCCTCAGCCTCGGAGTCAGTGTGCCCTTGCTCATTTGCCTGATATTCACCCTGGGGATGCTGCCACTGCTGCAGCTGAGAGCATCCATCAAGCTCTCCCATTGCTTTGATAGAGCTTCAAGGAATTGCCAGGGCTGCCATTTTCCATTCTTTGTTGTTTAGAAGCTGTTCGCTAACTTTTTAATGAACTTATCATGCTGATCACACAGTCCCCACCCTCTCTGACTCTGCAGGATGCCAGAAGATGGACAGAGGGTCATAGTCCTAGAGGTGGTCAATCAGCACCTTTGTGAGACCCTCTGGCCAGCTCACAGCACCTTGATTGAGTGAGTTGAGCCTGAGGTGAACCAATTACTGCAAAAATGAGAGAGATCATGTGGAAAGAAGGGTTAAAGGCTGAACAGTGCACAGCTTTACTGCAGAGGGAAGCAGAAAGGCTGAAAAACATAGACCCAGAGGACTGAGGTGCTGTAAAATCTGATCACTCTTCTGTTTCAAGGACATTCATGTTGCAAGGTAAAGAAAGAAGTGCAACCAACACCAATCTGGGCAAGCAAGCTTACCTTCAAAGAGTACGAGCTTATCTCCCTGCTAAGGTCAACAGAAAATTCCCATTGATCTCATGAGGGGCTTGGATTTTCAATTAATGCAAGACTACTGGACTTGATGTGCAGTTATGAAGCATTTGTAATTATTAATTTATCTCTTCTCTGACTTCCAGTTGACTTCTGAAGGGAGATAATATTTCATAGCTGAAGACTGAATGTATATTTGTACTTTAAAACACCATTCTCAGTGATAAAAGCCTATGAACTGACATACCATACTCTTCTGGGACAGTTTAAGAAGCAGCATGAAAATAATCTTATTGGACACATAAAAATGAACTGTGAGTCTGCATGCTTGAATCTAGTTACTGTACCATTTTACTTATTGTTAACTCAAAGCCTTTTCCTTGTGTTCATATATAACTGTAGTACACTTTCCGAAGACAAAACTCTAGGAGTTGGTTTTTTCCAGCCTTTTAGAAATTTTGTTTTGCAAACAAGATTCAAATAGTCTGCAACTGCTATTTCTAGGACCCTGAAAATTTGCAAAACTCTCAGTCTCAACAAGTTGCTTTTACAGCATTGTTGAGTATTCAGAAATTAGCTGTTTTTCTTTCAGAAATTAGCTGTTTGTCTCTTCCTCCTGTGCTTTTAAAAATCCTAAAGTATTAGACTCCTGTGCACATTTGTCCCCATGCATTCAGAGTTACACAGGTCACTGGGTGCTATGATGAAGGACCAACTGCTCTAGCACAGAGAGCTCCACACAGAGCTACAAGTGAAGAACAGTTTTCTTCCCCTTTGTAACACATCACTCAATAAACACAAAAACAATAGAGGTACAGAGGTTCCCTGGGAATCAGTGGGACCCCAGAAGCAGGATTACTAGAAAATGACTGGAATATGCAATATTTTCAAAGTTGAACCATGAATAGGGTGAAAGGCCAAAGAGATACCTGAGGAAGCAGCTAAGCACAAAGACATTCCAGGGTACCAGTCATGGAGGCTGGAGGTGACCAAGAAGGGAGGTGCAGGCTCAGGACAGGAGAAGTCAGAGGGAAAGGCAAGTGCTGGACACAGGGCAACCAATAAGCCATGCTGGCAGCAGATTTGACATTGCTGATCAGTTGAGCCAAGGAGAGATGGAGATCAGAAAACTCCAGGAGGCTGGGAGGTGATATTCAGATCCAAGTCTGTCAGCTGTGTCACAGGGTGAACATAGGTAAGGGTTTGGCAGCAGCCTTTTGGATCACTTCAAGGAAAAATAGTGAGAAATTAGGAAGGCCAAGTAAAAAATAGTCTGCAGTCAAGTAGGAGCAGATCTTGGAGCAGAGCAGCTGTATCTTGTTCACAACAAAGAGAAAAGGAACAACTCTCTGAGACTAGCTGGTGTAAGCTCCATCAGCTTTAAGTAGTTGCCCAAGTTTACAGGGAAGGAAGAGAAGGTGTTGGAGCATGAAAAACTGAAAAGGAGATGGTCATTTATTCCATTTCAAACCTGCTTTTTTTTTTTTTCTGCAGCATTCCTCACACAACTAGAGAAATAGAAACCATTACCACTTTTTTTATAGGTGGGACCTTTGCACACAGGAAGATGGAACAATTTCCCTAAAGTTACCCCGCAACTCAGTGCCAGAGCCAACGAATGAACTCAAGGATCACAAATCCCTGTCCAGTACAGATTTTTAACCTTATTCTCCATTTGCATCTAGTTTAAAAAAATGAAAAAACAAACCTGTGCAAGTTGCTTGTAATTGTACCAAAATCATCTGTACAATCATCTTTAACTGATGTATTTCCTGCCCTTTGTTTATGCTGGTTATTCACTAGTGATCATTTGTGGTGTGAGAAGTCGATCTTCCAGCATTATTTTTCTTGATACCCTGATTGGGTACCAATTTTCTTGAAAAACCTAGTAGCTAGAATGAATGTTCATTCTCCAAATACATCAGGGTGAAATTGGTATTCTGCACAAGTGCTTTCAACCAGTCATCAGAAAGCACATATAGTTGTGAGCTAAACACTCAAAATACAACAATTATTTGTGATGTCTATTTTGCCATATTTAGACTATTGGGCTGAAAGATGAAGACAAAAGAAGAGGCTGTTCATGTGCTGTAATGGGGGAAATGGAAAGCAGCTGGCAATCACTAAAATACACAGAGGTTTTTCTCATATCGTGCTGGAGTATGTAGGCTCTTCAGCAATGGCCCTACTCTGTAAAAATCCACTTTAAAAGGATGTATCTTGACTCTAATGCATTACCTATGCTGTGCAAGAAAGCAGTTATTTAGGAAAGAAATAAAAGAACACATCAGACAGTAAAATGAAAGGGCAAGGTGGGAGTCCATTCTGCCATCTAAATGCTCTACCCTGTGCCCTGTGAGTGCCCTGCAGTACCCTCCATGACATCCCAGCCACCCCTACAAAGAGGCATAGCTCCTCTCATGGGTTGTGTGCTCTCTGTGTATATAGTGCCTTGCATCACATCTGGGCCTTCAAAGGCCTATGCAAAGTCCATTGATTTCTTCTCAATGTCCTGGATCAAGGCTGGAATAAACACATTCAAACATTTCTTCTTTGCTTCACCTTGAATTTCATGCATGCTCTGCCCACCAGCCAGCCTAAAAATCACAGACTGCTGCCTGTAACACAAATATTTTGTCCACAGAACAAATGCTATCAGTCTTCATTGTCTCCACAGAAAAAGTTTTGATTTTTCCATTTCTTCTACAAACAAAATGAACGTATAATTTATGTTTGTGAGCAAAGTGATTTTATGGTATTTCTTTTTGTTGACAGAATGATTGGAATAAAATTACATTCTGTTGACAAAAAAATGTGATGAAATGTCACTTGTGCATGTAAGGAACAAAAGAGTTTGACAAAAAATGCAGTTTGCCAATGGGACATAGTAAACATTTTAACAAAATTAATTCTGTCTGTCTCCTGTTTGTCCCAGGAATGTCATGAGAAGTTTTTCCAAATCCATTATGTCAAAATAAAAGATAAAAATTTCACCTATAAAATGACAAAACACTACTGCTATTGAAGCCATTCATTCTAGTGCTTTAAGCCATATTGCTCTAGGTCACATCTCTTTTTTCCAAAATTCAGTCATTCCTAATAGAGATATGTGGGATCCACATGTTTTAGTATATATCCATCCTACACATCACTATTAACAGTAGTAGGCTTTCACATTTTTCTGGATTTTTGATAAATTAAACAATAAAGTAGAACTTTGTGACTTTCAGAAATACTAGGTATTTTTAAAGATAACAGTGTTTCTTCTTGGAAGTCATCAGGCCACTGACAGCAACATGAGTACTCACATAATTTAATTCTTTCAGAGCCTAAGCAACAGTCTGACAGCATCTGGGAAATGTGTGCCAAGCTATTTTCTCTTTGAACTTTGATGCCTGACATCTTTACATGGACATGAGCTCATGTGAGGATGGACAGAAAGGGAGGGGAATCTCTCTTTGGTGGGCTCAAGTGAATGAGCTTAGACAAGGCTGATTTACCTTTGGTAGCAGAAGGCCTTTAGGTTAAAAGAATTTGATGTCTCTACGGGGAGTGGGATATAAAAGCACAAGGCTCAGAACAAAGGGAATAGACTTAAGTCACCATCATGAAATGGTTGAGCACAAAGCAAAAAATAAAGAGCAGCTACAAAAGGTTAAAGTGCAAAAGAACAAAAGCAAAGGTCAAACAAAATTATGTAAGCATCAACACATTATGAACAAATAAAGAAAATAAAATTTGCAGCATAAACAGAGCCAGCTGCATTGATTCTTCCTTTCTTGCTGATCTTTATTAGGCCCAAAGGCTATAAATCAGCCCAGAACAAGTGACTGCTCCTGGCCAGGGTGGTGGTGAGGAGCATGAGCTTCTTTACAGAGCTGGTGTGTAGGACAAGCTCAAGGCACAGACTTGGCTACTTTGGTCCCTGGGCTCAGCATGAAAGGTTGCCAGTGCTTCCAGGGCTCAGGCAGGCAGTGAAAGAAGTCGACTTTCCTTCCAGACAGATAAAAATGAAAGAAAAACATTATAATCCAATTAGCACTGGTGGATTTCAGTCTGATCTTCCATCATGCAGAGGAATACCATTCCCACTGAAAGCACTGGGATTTTGGCCATACCCCACAGCATATCAGCTAGCTAGGGCATGAAGCCTCCTTAAATCCATTAAATTCCCCTGTGGCTAAGTGAGGAGATACAGAAAGGACACAGAAAGAGTCTGGTGAGATCCTACAGTGCAGACACACTTCCAAACGTTCACAAGTTTGAGCTTTCCAAGTCACTGGGGCCTCACACAGTCAGAAGGACTAAAGACATGAGTTCTGGACTTTAACATCATGGCCTAAAGAAGCTGTGAGCTTGGGGCCACCAAAGACCTTGTCAGACTTGCTTCTGGCATTCCAAGGTCATGGTATGGTAAATTGTGTTTAGTTCAACTGTGTATGGGTTAAAGATCCAGAGGAGACCCATCCCTGTATGTACAAATATTAACATAAAAGCAGTGATAGACATTTACATTTGTCAGCAAATGTCTCTTAGAGCTAAAAATGCAATTAATTGCACTGCTTGCACTAAAGCTTTTGTTCTTTTCTTCCCTCCCTCTCTCCTCCAGCCCCCCCGACAGTGAGAAGAAGGGAGCTAATGTGGCAAATGTTTTTTCCCCTGATTTTTCCCTTACAAAAGAATAAATGATATTAAAAGCTATGAAATGTTCAAACACAATCCACACACACATTCATTCTAAAGAAAATAGCAAATTAAATGCGAAGCCTATGCTAATGCATCACCCAGGTTGAGATTTTAATTGCAAAAAGTCAGGAAATGCAGAGTTATGGTTCTCACAGTAATCATCACTCAGCCCCTCGAACACAGCCAGGATTTGTATTCCAGGCAGTGTGCAGCATTCACTCCAATTCCAGCCTATATATGCCTTCTCTGCCTTCATTACAGTTGCTGGGGGAACCATAATTCTGCATTTGATGACTTTTGCTCAATTAATTTTTTTCCTTATTGCTGTGCTACAAGACTCTTGCATTTAATTTCGCTGTATTAAAAAAAACAAACACGTAAAACAACGAAAAGGAACTGGAAATTTCCATTGCATACTTAAGTCAGGAGATAATCCATTCTGTCTGTGCATCCTCAGGCTCCTGTAGGACAATGCAGTCATTTTAGAGCACAGGTACATAAATAATAATAGCAACAGTAATAATAGTTAATAATAATTACAATAAATGCACATACGCGGAGCTTCACCTCATTGTGAAGTGAGTGCCAAAAGATCAGGGAACTGGCATGCTCTGGGCAATGCCTTTTTTGAACCTACTGTGGTAACTGCTTATACTACACTTTTTCACAATGAAGGCAGTGCTGAGGTCCCACGTTCCCACTAAGGCTGTCTCAGGTGTGCTTCACCACAAAAGCAAATTCTGTGCCCCCACAACCCACTCACTACTTCAGTACCTCTGAGGATAATTTTGTCTGTGATCCTCCAACTACCTGCTGATGTTGGGATACACCTTCCTGGAAATCTGCCTGGTGGATCTGCAGGAGTGGCCTCAAAAGTAATTAATTCTAGTGGTCTGAGAAATCAGTTGGAAAACACCCACCTTAGAGTAGGTGTTTTCCTACTTTGTAACAAAAAGGAGTCATCAATCTCACTTCTCCTCTGATCTAGATTTGAAGGCACACCAGCAGACACACTAAGCCTCACTAGCATTATTGACATGGTCTCTTTGTACCAGCAGAATCCCCACACCATTGTGACTTCTCCTTACCCACCTCTCATCCTCCTCTGGATTTCTCCTGAAATGTGCCCACAAGGATGTACTGGATGTTCCAAGGTCAGATTTCCAAGGCAGCTGAAGGATATGAGGATGAATACAAACCCACTCAGAGTTGAAATAACTGAGCACTCGGGTAAATCCCACTAATCCCACCTTTCTTTTAAAGCTCATATGCATATAAAGTCTATTCTTAGGGAAAGCCATCCCCCAGAAGTCACCATTCTCATGCATACTGCCATGCCAGGGGTTCCCTTTTTCTCATAGCAGTGCGTCTGCTGGTCAGATAAATCCATTAGCCCTACTTAAAACAGCCCTCCCTCAGAAGATGCAAATATAAACATCTCCTGAGCCAATATATCAGAATTGTCTCTCTTTGATAAATCTTGGCATTTTCTTCGAAAGTTACTCCATATTTTACAGCTTTATGTTAGCAAATGCGCAAATGGGAAACACAGGTGCCCCCTTGTCCTCTGTAATGTCTCTTATAAAACTCTCCTCTCATGATTGAAAGAGTAGGATTTGTGCTGTTAGACCAGCATAGCCACAGGTGAGCACTGGCCTGTAATTTATAAAGAGCTATCAGACATCCATGATGCATTCATGTGCTATGTTTATTGCTGACAAATATGGGGTTTTTACCTTGCAAATACATGAAACATTTTCAAAATAAAGCTCTCAGTAGTCCTTGTTAAAAATAAGGACTGAAAATTTGTCACTGAAAAATTCCACTTTTCAAAAATACCAGCAAATCTTGGAAGAAACTTCATGTAGGTTTTCCAGCATCTCTTTCCCCTCTTCAAAAAATAAGTATAAAACTACCACTTTTTGTTATTCAGATCTTTTCTCCTTCCTCTTTAAACTTTTTCCATTGTAAATAAAAGCAAAATAGAATTTTTAAGAAGGAAGAGAAAGAATTATGGAGAAAAATTCTCACAGACTTTTTAAAAATCCAAGTTAGGGGCTTTTCTCCTCCTTCCCTGAAATACATTAATTTGGTTGAACTGGAAGCCTCTAGGCCAGCCTGTTCTTTGGACTTAGAATGTAAAGAGCACATCCAGCCAGAGGTAAGAATCCAAGGTTTCTGGCAGAAGACAGCATCAGACAGAACAGATGGCAGCTCCTGATCATGCCAGAAAGATGAAATGGTGTTGCCAAAAGTGCAAAGAGTTCACTCAGCTCTATTTAATGCTCTTTGCCAAATTTCCCAAATCATAGTCAAAAGAGTCCAAATTCTCTGTGAAGTCATGTCAAACCTATGGCTGGTCCACAGCATGGTACAACTCCTTTCACTCATTTCTAATAAAAGCATGATGGTAACACAGCAAAAAAAATGGACAGAGGTCCCCTGATCAAAAAAATGCAGCAATCTTTGCTTCCAGGGGTGTGCAACATGCAGATAGGACAGTGAGCCAGGGAAATAATGGGTCTAAAATCAGACATGAAGAGAAACATTGGTTAGCAGTCATGTAGACTTTAGACCTAGTGCTATGAAGGGCTCATTTCAGTGGTAAGGAACCCCCAGCAGAGGATCCAGGGCAGTCCCACCACACCAAGTAACAAATGTCACCTTCTCGCCCTCTCTACTGAGGAAAAAACCTGAATTAGCTGAAATAGTCAACAAATTGAAAATCTAGATCAGGAGTGGAGTTGAGCAAGCAGGATTTTAGGATGTCCTACAGGAATCAGCTCTTTTTCTTCTCCATGGCTGTTTGAGAGGACCACTAGCAGCCTAGGACTATTAAAGAGGAGATTATGGAAATCAGCATTAGGGACTACCTGGAGTATGGACCTTCCCTAGGGCTTTGCAGCTCAAAAGAAGGAGGAAACAAAAAAGGAAATAAAGAGTCCAGAGGTGTAAGATGAGTGAGAAGAGGAGGCGGCAGGCAAGGTGGTCACTCAGGCTGGGTGACCTCCAGGAGGAGGCAAACACCAGGGGGGCACAAGGAATGTGTAATGAATTGATAGGTGAGGCCAGCAAACAAATTGTCTTTTATAGTCTGGGGACAGCACAAGATTTTCACCAAAAGCAAATGAAAGTCCCTAATCACTACCAATGACACTGTAGACAATTTACCACAGCTGGTGCATAGAAAGGTTCACAAAAAGGTAATATATACACAGATTTACATGTTAAGAAAAGATATAGGAGACACCAGCCAGCTCCTTCAGCAAAGCCCTTATGAATAAATTGTTTCTCTTACCACTGGTTGTACCTATTTTTATTTAAAATAGACTGTCCAAGGACAGGCAGTGCATACCTGTGGTGAAGTTATTTGGAAACTTTCCTATCCAATTTCTGCTTCAGATTTCACTTTGAAAACCTAGCAATTCAAAAACAAACAAAAGCATCCCACAGAATGATACCAAAGGACAAAGTTATTTTGGGAATACAATTTTAATCAGTGCAGTACCAGCATTTAAATCTGCTGCTGTACTGACACGAGTGGGGAAAATATAATTAAAAACAAGGAGTCCAGAGGGACTAGCAGTTTTGGAAATGAATCCACACCTGTGTCACCTTAACATGGGATTACTGCAATTCACTCTTGATGCAGAAACTGTGGGGGAAACAAGAGCTGCCAGCTCACTTATTAGGATGAGTTTCACTGTGAGTGACACCTCTGCTCTGTGATGTACAATGGCCAACAACCAATTTCCATCTGACTCCCTGCATTAGGGACTCAGCAAATTAGTCACCTCACTTTTTATTTTCACATGAGTCCATGGTGTCCAGATCACTGTGGTGAGAAGACAAATGAAATCAATAAAATCCCTGCACCAAAGAGATTTTCTATCAAAACAGAGTGGCAAGGGGACAGGAAGGGTACAGCAAACAAGGGTGGCTGCTCACCAGACATGGGTGACATGTGCTGAGGATGCTTCCTTGTCATCCAGGGACAGGAAACCAATTCCTCTGAAGCACATTACCTTATCTGTGTGTCCCCAGTGTTTCCCTGCCCCAGGGACAGGCATGGCTCCACATGGAGCCAGAGCTGAGGGCAGATGTTACTGGGACCATCCCTTGGCCCTCCAGGCAGGCACATATCCCTTCAAAAACATCTCCCATCCCACACCAGCCCCTGTTTCCCACCAGCTCCCAGGGAGTGAGCAGCCCCCCTCCCAGCCAGGCCAGAGGGATCCACAAGAATCACCTGGACACTGAACCTGTAAAAGTAGAACCACCCTGCAGTGTAGGCAGTTCGGGGGCTGGCAACCACAGCCTTTGCTACCATGTGGGCTGATGCTTCTTAATCAGCTATGCAAATCAGGACAGTGTTTGGGTAAGCTTTATTTGCCTAAAACGCTGGTTTTCCAGAAGATAAAAATCCCTCTGAAAGCGTGAGAACACCCATACTTGTTGAGAGGTTTCTCATTTCTTATTGCTGCATGTTGGGAGGAAGGTAATTCTTTACCTTTCTTCCTTTATGTTTTTTTTTTTTCCTTTATTCTCATCCCATAACTCTGAAGTAAAATCTTGGTGATGTTTTCCAACCTTAATCTGCTGTTCATTGTTATTTCAAATAAATTGGATTTCAAAATGAGCCCTAGAATTTCCTAAAATTTTCAAATCTTTTCTGTGACACTTCAAAATGAAACATTTCTCTAAAAAATCCTTCTGAAACATCTACACAATTCTGAAAGGCTTGAAAAAAACACAAGTGAAATAAAAAGTTGCACTTTGAATAATAATAAAAAAATTAATAATATTGCAACAAAGCCAATTTTTCCATACAGTTTTTCAGCGGGGTCATCACTCAACCCTGGAATATGGCTATATTTCCTTTAGGGCATAAAAGAGCTGATCTGTATCTGCTAGAAGCAAGGTGACAAAGCATCACCAGCTCTGAGTGTGAAATGAGCCGTGTCACACTGGAAGTGCAGTCTGAGCCTTAGGAACTCCTGCCAGGAGAGCTGCAGCACCCTGGGTCCCCAGCACAGGGCAGAGAGGCTGCACTCTGTGCATCCCCCAGCACAGGCAGGGCATGGGATGCTCTGAGCACACATCACTGTGTGAGCAGGCAGGGGAGCCACCACTGCAGCTGAGGGGAGCAAGGCCTTTGTGTCAGTGCTCTCCTGGCCCTGGAGGGCTCTGCTGCCCAGGTAGAGTGGCAATCAAGCTCACCAGTAGATTTCCTTCTTGGAGAAACCCAACCCAACCTCCACTGACAAAATGCTCTTGCACAGATCAGCTCACAGTCCCCTTTCCCCGGTGGGAGAATTGGAGGCATTTCTGTGTCTGCAGGATCCTTGGAGATGTAATTGTAAGAGGCCACCTTGCTGCCAAGTACAATATTGCTGCAGCCAATAATCGTACTCAGGCAGTTTTTCACTCAGCTCATGATCATTCCAAGTGTAAACCTGTCTTCACAGCCCCTCTGGATGATAAGGGAAAGGTGGAGACACAAAGCTGGAGGAGCTGGTGGAGGTCACTGAGCAACCTGGAGCTCCCAGCCCTGCTGCTGGCCAGGCTGCTCTGAGCCCTGGGGGAGTGGTGGGAGAGCAAAGCCTCTGAATACCTACAGGTTATCCATAACTTGTCACACAGCTACTTTTGTGAAACAGGGAAAATCTCCACTACCCCGATTCTAGGGATATGAATCAGGTTTCGGGTGATGGACAGGCTTTTAAACTCAATTTTGTTCAAGCTAAAAGCTTCTTCAGAGGGTGTTTGAGTATAAACCATCTTTTATCTGGTGCTTTCACACAAATATATAAACCTAAGATTGGCAGAAAATAGCAATTGTTTGAAGCCTTTGGCTTACAGTGTATATGGAGAAGCCAGAGAGGAGAGCCAGTGGTTTTCTATCACCTACCCACCTGTGGTGTTGTGAGGTCTTTAGGATGAGGTGAGAGATGAGAATTTGATTCTATGTTTCTCATGTTATTTTATGATATTATATTAAAGAAAATTATATACTAAAACTATACTAAACTATAGAGAAAGGATACAGACAGAAGGCTAGAAAAGAATGAATAATAAAAACGCATGACTGACCAAAGTCTTGACATAAACTAAAATTAGTTATTAAATTAAAACAATTTACATGCTGAGTAAACAATTCTCCAAATCACATTCCGAAACAGCAAAACAAGGAGAAGCTGAAGCAAAACAAGGAAAAGCTGAAGCTTCCCAGAAAAAGAAATCTTAGCAAAAAGATTTTTTCATGAAATACCACAGTAACACTCACCCTCCATCCAGGCTGAACTCCCCAGTCCCTGATGCTTGGCCCTGCCACAGCACCTGCCAGGGGACAGAGTCCTAAGCTACAAACCACAGACTCATACAGACGTGTGCAAACAACAGGACTGGCAGAAATCAGACAGGTACCCTTTCTGCACAAACACCTGAAAGCTGACAGAGGAGAAGTCCTAAACTCTTGCCAGCATTACTACAATTCCCAGGTGCCTGGGTAGCTGTTACCAAACTGGCTGACTCTATGTGAACTTCTGCTAAATAACCCCACAGGTGCCAGCTAGCACCAGAGATTTCACATGCCATTTGAAGAGAAGAGGCTCAATAGTGAGCCAGCAGAGCTGATGAAAAGCAAATCACAGAGCCAGTTTGCTACCAATGAGCTCTATTAAGTGACTCTAATGGAGTTCATCGCCCCGGAGTAGTCCCTGTCCCTCACTAATCTAATGGTAGTATTGACAAGGATCACTCACACAGCTCCCCTTAAAAGGTTACCGGGATGTGTCAGGACTCTCTGTGCTCGGGATGTGCGCGTGGGCCCCTTTTTACACCCCAGGCTTGCCCACCCTGCACAAGGTCACGCTGCTGCAGCCAGGCACCGGCTGTGCCATCCTCCAAACATCTGCCAGGGATTAGCAGAGACAGCACAAGCCCATCCTAAGGGCTGAAATGATGCAGAGAAATGGGCTGTTTGACAGCAGTACCTTGCCACCAGGTATCAGTTAATCTGCATTAAGCCTACCCAGCTGTTTCCCGTGGTCAGTGTACATGCTCCCCTAATGCCAGGCCATATCACACAGCTGTAGTTTTATGTCCTTGATCATTAAGTGCAGCCACAGCTTAGTTTTACATCTTCTATGTAAAAATGCAAAATAAAAATCACTAGTCTCTCAAGCATCATCTTTGAGCTTTAACTAGCAAGAACTAGCCCCTGGATTCTAAATACATGGAACTTTCTGGCTAAAATGTCTGCTTTTCAGCCCCACTCCTTCTCTGTTTTATGATGATGAATTGTTCAAACATCACTGCCCTATTTGGATAAAGTATCATCTCTTCAACATCCAGCTCTGTCTAGAAAATGAAAGAAAACCACAGCAACAAAGCCCTCCAGATGCAGATAAGAGGAAAGACAAGAGCTAATGTGGACAATGGGCACTTTAAACCCTCTACATTTACAATGTAAATAGATAAATCAGAGAAACGCTACTTGAAGTATAAAATTATCTTGGTCTTTTAAAAATAGCTTAAACTGCCTTAAAAATAAAAGAAAAAAAAAAAAGGGGGGGGGGGGGGGGGGAAGTTGTTGAAATTCTACTTAGCTTCCCACCTAGGTTCACAGATACCGCCAGATGATCCAAAGATGGTGGAGGCCACTTTTTAAGATAGTCTCAAAAGAGACTTTGAGAGAGGATCAAAGGATCAGGGCAATCCTTGGGATGTAATCCCTGGCAAAGAGGGACAAGATTAGGAGAGAGGCAGCAAGGGAGGGTCTCAGACCTTTGACTCTCTTCAGCCTCTCAACCTTGCTCCATGCTCTCCACTGGACATACTTTGTGTCCTTGAGCAGAAACCAGCCAGATTTCCCCGTGTTTGGAGGTGTTTGCTGGAGGACCTCTAAAGCCACTGTGTCACTGGCTTATTCCTGCCCCAGGCAGCTGTCATGTACCTGCTCCTGCTCAGCTCTAGGGCCACCAGATGCTTCTGCAGCTCCAGGTCCACAGGTGACCTCGTGGTGGAGCTAAACCAGGAGCCTTTTGGTGTTTGTGAGCAAAAAATATAAAGCAGACATGCTTCAAGTTGAGTAGAGGATCTTGCCTGCCTGCCCAGGGCTGTGCATTGTGGGAATCCCTACTCACAGAGGGGTCTAAACCTCTCCACATCTTCTGCACAGCCTTGGGGAAGAGACCAGGTCCTAAGGCCACACCACTTGCACAGGAGCCCAGCAATCCATGATCACTCCTTCCAAATGGGAAGGACAGTTATTATTTTCCCATTATTTTCACTTTTTTCTCTCCCGTGCCACAAGTAGCTTGCAGGGTCACACCAAGGAGACAAAGCACAGCAAGCTGAGGAAATCCACTCAGACAGGTTTACTCTGGTGGGAGGCACTCAGTGCTGATTCTGCTCCTACTGAGCAGCACAGAAGAATAGTCATTAAATTCAATAGAGCAAGGCCACACAATAGAAGAAGAAAATATTGTCTCCCTTTTCCATTTTCTTCTGTTAACATGGAAAAAAAATAATAAAAAGACTTTCTCAATGTTTCCAGCATATGCTCTAATGATCAAAATATGGATCTCTGACACAAAACCTTTTGGGCCAAATCCAACAATTAATCAAACCTTCACAGCCCAGATGAGGATTCCCACAAGAAGAAGATGAAGCCATCTGGTCTTAAAAAGTGGGACAGCTGCTGCAATGGTATCCCAGCCTCCCTCCACAGAGAAAAGTTCACTGACAGAAAAACCTCGGCTCTGTGGCAAGCAAGTGAGAAGCTTTGGATACCTGGCCCCTCCAGGAGTGGGGAACTGCCTGTAGGTCCTGTAGTATTGAAAACACAAGTCAAGCACAACTGAGAAAGTATCTGTTAGCCTCCAGTCACTCTAACAACCCAAACCTCTTTCTTCCTCTCTAAAAAGAGGGTATCTGCCTACTGACATAATGTACTGTTTGGGCTGTTAGTTTCAGGAATATAAACACATCCACATCCCTCTCCAAATACCCTCTACCTAATCCACCAGTACATTTATAAATTATTGCACAACAGTGATGCTGAGACTGCCAAGTCAATGTCTCCAAAGAGAGGAAATGCAGAATTAAAGCTGCTCAGTCGCTCACATGCTGTTTTACTTCAAATACAATTGGTGCTTCAATTGGTGCACCTGGAAAGAGCTGGGTTATGCAGTGAATTCAAGCATTGTCCATGGCAGGCTTTCCACATTTGCCACAATAACCATGAGGAGAAAATACAAATTAGAGATGGAAGAAAAATACTTTAATTGCTTAAAAAGAGATATCACCTAGAGACAGGGCTGTCTCTGAGCATATGCAAGGAGGAGCCCTTCTGATACGTAGGCAGTGTTTTCAGTGTTTGCATGAGAATGGTTGGTAACTCATGTCACCTTCCTGGTTTTCCAGAGGTCAGGCACGGGTGGATAGTCAGCAGTGGCTGTGGAGTGGATACACAGCAGTGAGGAGGAATGCTGCTGGCTGTGGGTGAAAATGCCTGGAGTTAATTCTGTGGCTCTGAGCCTCAGTGCCTCAGAAAATACAATAAACAACAGAAGGTACTTTCAGTGAGCTTGTGCTTTAGTTTCTCAGCAGCAAAATGGGAATTATAAGATCACCCAAAACTCACAGCAAAGCTGTGAAGATAGTAGATTAATGCCCATAACATTTTGGTGACATCAAAAAAATGTCTAATAACAAAAAACCCCAGCCCTTCACTGAGTGAAACAAGAGTCCTGTGGAAACTGCAATGTGAGGTCAAGCATTCCAGCTCAAAAGCCAGAGCATCCAGGACTGGAGCTTAGGAGGCTCCCCCAGCATGGCCCAGTATGGGTGTGCACCAGCTGGATGAGCTCCCCTGCTCCCAACTGCTGCTGTCCCCTGCCAGGATGGGCAGGGAGCATCCTGGGCACCCAGCAGCAGTGCTGATCCCTGATCCACTGTGCCAAACATTCCCCAGGCCTGATTCAGGCTGTGGGCCAAACCTTAGGGCTACGCGGAGCTGCACAAGGCTGCTAAATCTGGAAGCAGCTCTGTGTTTCAGTGAATGCAAATGGCCATGAAGCACCACTAAGCCAAGCTTACTGCTCTAGGCTAATGCACCCAAACGCGTCTGCTCGCTCCATGCAAAGTGCTCTAAAGATGAAAAACATGAGGGTATTATTTTGGCAGACACCAGGATCCTAAATGCAACTCTATTTTTTTCCTACTTCATGCTGAAGTTGTTAAAATTCTTTGAATATTAAATGTCCAGCCCCACTTTCAGGGTTGACTTAAATGCGGTTTCCAAAAAATGTGCTGAATATTATTCATTTCTCAGGGAATCAAAAAGCAAGAGGCCCTTTGATGGGGTTGCTTGCATTTTTAAATCACATGCACACGCACTAGTTAGAACACTTTGGCAATTATGGTTATATATGCTGGTATCTCAGACAAAAATACTCAATGCAAAAGTCAAGATGTTAGAACTTTTCTCTGTTATATTTTTTGTGTCTTTAACCTGAATCTATCCCACATTACACAGCACAATACCAGTGTCTGAAGAAATTAAAAAAATGAAGCCTAGAATAACCAAAAAGTGTGGAGAACTGCAGTCTGCTATCTTCCAAAAACCAAATTCCTTTACACTCACTAATGAACACAAGGAAATAATTTTTCCCCAGTGCTAAATATAGATCTCATGTTGTATCTGGGTCTCAGAAAAAGGATTCTGCAACTTCTTTAGGGAATGTTTATGCTTCAATATTTATCACCTGTATTGATTTATGTTAGTGAACTAAACTTGTAGGAGCTGATATGGAATAAACTCTGAATCAGAACACTAGCTCCTGGAAACAACATACTTGAAGATAAAAGACAAATTTGAACAAAATTTGTAATACAGGCTTATATGTTGGAGTATTTATTCACCGTTCAGAATAGAGTCAGGCTTCCCACAGACAAAACCAGATTGCCAGCGACCCCAGACCACAGCATCCACAGTAGGAGACTTCCCATGTTCTGCCCAATGCAATTTCTAGACCAGCTCTCCAACCTGGTTCTCCTGGTCAAGCAGAAGTTAAACATGCAAAAGTACAACACCAATCACTACAGGGCCTAACATTCTGGCACTCAGAATGCTTAGAGCAAGTGAAGATTTTAGCACTAACTTATACCAGGCTTACACAAGTGGGCATGGGCTCCTCTGGCTGGCATGGACAAGAGCCAGGTGTGGCTCAGAAGTGTTGAAGGGTGCTGTGCCTGAGCAAGGATGCCCTGCCTTTCAGCAGGATTATTGATCCAAAGTTCTAATGTCACATATACAGCTGAGGGATCACAGCTGGCTCTCATCCGGCCAGCTCGGGCCACAGGCAGAACACAAATGTCTGTCTGCACTTGTCTTCAGAGGCATCCTCTGATTGGCATTGGAATACAGGGAGCCGCCCAGATTATCTCAGAGAAGTCAAGGAAAGATGAAGAGTTTAGGTCTTAAGAGAGTCTAGGTGATTCCATGCCAGAGTACATCATCATCTGCTAACAGTGCTCTTGAACACACATTCTTTTGTGTTCAACACCCAAGACAGGCTTCTCCCAGCAAATACAGCAAGAATACAATGCTTTCTCCTCCCATACACCGCCTTTAATCTATATTCTTGTGATTATAGACTTCATGTGAGAGGTAAAAGAGCACTTTTTTGCCAAAGTCTTTTAACCCAGCTTCTAGCATTCAGAATAGCAGTCTAGTCATGAAAGTATGCAGTGGCTTTTGGAGGCCTTGCTCTGTCCCTCCTCTTAAAATTGCTCGTCTTTTCTTGAAGTAATTACGTATCTACTGGGGCAAAGCAAAAGTAGTTTAGTTAGGTTAAGTGGGTTCACGCCCAGCTGAGGGTAGGGGCAACTTAAGAAGACAAATACTCAGCCAAAGCAGAAAAATGTAAATTATTTTGAGAACATTTGTCCCAAAACACCCTGAGGTGGAGTAATTAGGTTTTCCTGGGAGAGAGACAAGCAAGCCAGCCAACAAGGAAGGGATTTAAATGTGAGTTTCTCATATCTCTATGACATTGGTGTCACTAATGTGACAGTCCCCCAGCGAAGGATGGTGTGGGTGTTCTTTGCCACTCTCCTCTGCATGGGGAGAGGAAGACTCAGGAAGAGTCTTGAGAGCAGGACTCACAGGCTGGAAAGAAGCCAAGCACCTTACTTGTCATCCCAGCAATGTCTCAGCATGCACTGGGATTCAGATCTGCAAAAATTTTAGCTCACTTCTGAGTTTGCTGCTGCCACCCTTGTGCCAGCCCTGCCACCACCCAGCCAGGACCCAGCAGTGCAGAACTGCCTGAATTCTCTCCCTCAGTGCCTGCTTCCTCACTGCCCTGATACTGCCCTGGTAGTCATGTCTGCCCTGAAAATAAGCCATATCAGATGATAAACTTGGGCTCTACCTGGCAGGAAGGGATCACAGCAGCTTCCAGATACAACTCATCCTGCTGGGATCACCTTGCTTTTAGTGGAGCAAGGAGGGCAACCCTTCTCCTGTGTCAGGGACCTGTGTGTGTGTGGCTGCCTGGCCCATGGAGATCACAATCCAGCACCCCAATTCCTCACAGCCATGTGTTTTGGGGTACAGGCAGTCTCCAGCCTTCTCTGCAATGCTGGGCACATTTGGCCTGAGCACAGATATGAGGGAGAATGTTGTTCCTGGCCAGCACTGCAGACAATCCCTCGAGGTTCAAAAGTCTGTGCGCATGTTTACATTAAACAGCATCATCAGATAAAGTGTGCTGCTTCTCCTCTCTCCTGTGTTCCCTCTCTTACTCTGTGGTCCATGATTTCTGTACCCCTTCTGCTCAGTGTCTGTCTGAAGAGCAACAGGA
The DNA here is from genome assembly GCA_039654755.1 of Calcarius lapponicus. Classification (NCBI taxonomy): domain Eukaryota; kingdom Metazoa; phylum Chordata; class Aves; order Passeriformes; family Fringillidae; genus Calcarius; species Calcarius lapponicus. The sequence goes on from CM077466.1 coordinate 15,723,738, forward strand.
GGCACCAAGAATAGCCCTCTAATCTCTACTCACTTCTTATCCCTCTGATACTTTCAGAGGGAATGGAGAATATCTTTGCATTCCTTTCATCCTCTGCCCAGGCATGCTCATTTGAGGCTACATCTTTTCTGCAGCAGAAAGTGTTAAAAACTTGGTTGTTTTGTTTTCCCATAGTGACAGAGTTTTGTCATATGATGGTGTATGTCAAATTCTTCATTTTTGGTACCATCCTCTATTCAGGTCCACAGGGTCACTCATTGTGCTGTTTTTTTCAAATTTTTAAGTTATTTCTTCTGCAACTTTTGTAGTTTTCATTTTAAAGTGCTTGATTCCAGGGATTTGAATAATTTGCCAGGGAACAAAAGAAGCAGCCAGAAAAAAATGGAATTTGGCATTGACCCAGCCCTTCATTCATAATAAAACTTTAAAAAAATCAGCAATGACTCAGCACTGGCATAATTCACAAACCAGAAAGACCTGCTTCCCTACTTTACAATTGCATTAGTAGGTACTTAATCACAGCAAATAACATAGTGGATATTTTATTTTTGAAACCATATGCTGTTGTGTTCATCTCCTGAAATTGCTCTAACACATGGCCTCTCATTTAAAATATCCTTGTCAGATATAATTGGCAAAAGTCATCAGATGAGGCTCACGTCATATAATTAGATGTATTATATTAGGCAGAATGCATTACTTTAATAGCAATGCCACAACATAGGCTAACAAGAGGTTTTAAAATACAAACAACTTCCATGACCTTCTTGAGGCAATAACTCTGATTCTCTGTCATTTTGTTTCGGCAATAATCTATTAAAAATATGTTGGGCAACTTGTTTGGGCCTTTCTAAGCCTCCTCACGCAAACACACCTGTTGTTGCAGATCCACACACCCACACAGCTCAGCTCAGCCCTCTGCTCAAGCACTGGCACGGGACCAGGAGGGGCTGGAGGTGAGGGGCTGGGGCACTGCTGCCCACCCCCAGCATCACACTGGGCCTGTGCACTGTCACACAGCCAAACCACTGCACAGCCTTGCTGTTCTTACAAGCTCCCCAGTTCTTACAGGCCAAGGACCCACTCCCCAGTCCTTTGGATGCTCATCCATCACATTTAAAACAACTTATTTTCCTCCTGGCTGTTATGCACAGTACTATTGCTAATAAACATAAACCAGCTTTTGCTTACCTAGTGATGCCAGGTACTTCATCTAAAGGGAAAAGGAAGCCTAAGTTCTACATTTGGGAAACACCTTAACGAAAAAAAGGCAATGGCCACATGGTGACTCACTGCTTCCTGATGATATTCTGGTTTTTGAATAACAGTGTGGGTGTGGATGTCTGGGTTTTGGGTGGGTTTCTTTAAGTTAACGATCTGAAGACGCCCCTTGGTTTACCCTGTGATGCTCCTGGCTTCCTGTGTGTGTCACAGCAGAGATGAGTTCATGGCGCCTTACATGCCTCAGTTTCTCTAGCACCTCTGTTGCAACATCAGTACTGGGAACTGAGCTGAAATACCGGTAGGAAAAATACAGCCATCTATTTCCAGAGTTATATATGGCTGGGCTGTATCCACATACAGGATTTTTAGGACTAAAAAGGCACACACCATTGTCCTTTACCAGGGTAAAGCTGTTATTAGCTGTAAGCTAGCTGTCTGCTAGCTTGTTTCCCAGGAAGGATGTGTCTGTTCACAAGGATAATTATTTGACCAAACACTCACTTTCCCCACTGACCCAGTCAGGCTGTTGGAGAAGCTGGGGACAATCTCTCACACACGCAGGTGGCCCTGCACAGGCAGCAGCCCTGCTCTCTGTGTCCCCCCAGGAGGTGCTGGTCCAGCAGGGGCAGGTATTGGGGGTCAGCACACAGCTGCCCTCTGCTGCTGCTGCCTGCAGGACATTTCTGGGGTGCACCCAGAGATGATACTCTATTATATGCACACAGTAAAGCAGGGGAGAATTCAAAGTTTTGTCACAATCCTTTGAAGCTGAATGTATTCAACAAAGATGGTGAAGGGCCTTGAGAGGGAGCCATGTGAGGAGAGGCTGAGGTCACTTGGTCTGTTCAGCCTGGAGGAGACTGAGAGGAGACCTCATTGCATTCCAGAACTTCCTCATGAGGGGAAGTGGAGGTGCAGGCACTGCTCTCTTCCCTGTGGTGACAGGGACAGGATGGGAGGGAATGGCCTGAAGCTGTGTCTGGGGAGGTTTAGGTTGGAAATTAGAAAAAGGATATTCACTAAGAGGGTGTTGGGCACTGGAAAGGGCTCCCCAGAGCAATGGTCACAGCACCAAACCTGAGAGAGTTCAAGAAGTGTTTGGGAAATGCTCTGGGACACATGGTGTGACTCCTGGGGATGGTGCTGTGCAGGGCTGGGAGGTGGACTCGCTGATCCTTGTGGGTCCCTGCCAACTCAGCTTATTCTGTCATTCTGTGATTATATGATTCTGTATTGCCAAGGTCTGCTTCACCATTAGACACATATTCAGATGTTAAATTACTGCCTGCAGCTTGTATTCAGATGAAGAATAACATCACATAGGGAGAAAAATATTACACATAACCTTGTCTGACTTCAGAGAAAAATTATTTACTTCTAAAGACAAACTTCTTCCCTAAGAAAGCACAGATTTCTTTTCAACACAGCCTGACTCCCTCATCCATATTTGACTGATTCATGTCAAGTATAAGAATTACACAAAATTAGGATGGTTTCTCCCACAGGAAATTCTAATTCATCCTGATCTTATTTTATCAAATCTTTAAGCAAACCTGAATTTCCAAAATGAAAACTTAGACACAGAAATATGCAAGTGGCAGGTCCCAGAATGGGCAAGCTGGAAGGTCCAGAGCACTGCACTGGCCAGCTCTGTTCCCTGTCCCCTGCAGAGGTTGCTGATGCTTGCAGAGGATACACTGAACACAAGGACTCTCCATCTTTCCCTGATCCAGCCATCTGTGACTTAGACTTCAACACCTGAGGGATGGAATGTGTTTATTTGCTGCAGAGAGATTGACCTTTCCTTTTACGTTTAATACCTTTGAGACCATTTATATTCTTCATCTCCATGTCATTCAGTAACAATCAATTCTACATAATTGCATACAGTGTGGAACAGATTTTCCTTGTGTTTATACTGCATTTTATTTAATAATTTCTGTGGGTGCCTCTGAATCTGTTAAACTAAAAGAACAGCATGCAATCTGCATAAATTTCTCTCTAATATCTCTAAGGTTTTATAAAACAATGCATTATTCCATTCACGGTACTTTGTCTTTTCCAAGCCAAAGAGTGCCAAACTACCGTGAATGCCTCACAGTTTTTGTTTCAAGTTGGGTTTTTTGTTTGTTTTGGACTTCTTTTTTCTTGATTTTTCTGGATCTTTTCTTGAGCTGGACCAGCCATAACTACTTCTAGTGTATGAGATGGGTTCATAAATTCAAATAGTGGTGTTGTTATGCTCCTATATTATTTTTCTCATCATATATAAGTTGCTACTTACCTTTATAATTCTTCTGAATACTAATGCTAATACTATGTGAAAACTATCCACAATATTTCCAAGCGGTTTTTTTTGTCTAAATTGTAATAACTGAAAGTGACCTGCTCATATACACTTAAAACTAAGGGTGCTTTATTTAATTTCTGTTTTCCTCTATCCTCTACAACTGTGTATTATCTGGAAAGGCCATCCTTGTTATTCATCTGCTCTTTCTTGATTAGGTGTGATTGCGTCTAACACAAATCCTAGGATAAGTGGTGTGAAAATTAAATTAATGATAATTTCAAAAAAGCCTCTTTTCAGGATACTGAAGCATTTCACAGCCACATCTTTCAATGATAATCATTGTTTTGTGATTTTTGATTTTCTCAAATTATATTTAATGTTTGTGAAATTTAGCCAAGCCAAACCCTTGCCTTGTTGCTATCAGTGTCCAACTGTACATGTAATACAGTGCCCTGTTGCTCTGTGGTACACCTCTCTTGGCAGCCTGACCCTTCCCAAACACAGCCAGATGTCCAGTGATACCAGGGGCTTTGTTAAAGGTTTGCTGTTTCATGACATTTGTGTTGTGAGTCAAGTCCAATCCTGTGGTTATCACTCTGCGGCATACTAAATACAAAAAGCTAAAGTGAAACTAAAAGGATATAAACCTATGTAAGACCAAACCTACAAAAAAAAAAAAAATTAAAAAATTCAGGGTTTTGTACGTTCAGAAACTTTTTAACTCTCACGAGCTATGAGACATCTTACTCATTAATCTCAGTCCCTTTTTAAACAATCTGTGTGGAAAAAAAGACACCTATCCCAATACCTTCCAAAACAAGGAAACTGTTATTTCATGTGCACTTATTTGAATCTAGCACTGCTTCCTGAAATTCATGGTGAATGGTTTTATTTTCCAGGAACATGAATGAGCACAAGTCACAAGAAAAGCCCATGACCCCGTGGCAGTGACAGGGCACTTCTGGGCCCCGTTAGCCAGGGATGTGATCAGCAGTTCCCTCACTGCCAGAAATGGAGCCTTGCCCTGTGTGCATAAAAAAACCCAGAAACCCAGCCAACATCCAGCAGAGAGTTAACTATTCCCTCACCCCAGCTCTGTCCATCACTCAGCTCTGCTCCCAGGTCAACATGTAAACCCCAAATTTCTAATACTGGTACAGGTATTGGAACTGGATCTCTGCTCAAACTGAGTGCAAGGCAAAAGTTATCAATTATTTACTTTTTTGATTATGATGTACTGGGGAGTTTTCTGGCAAGTTAACAGCTCAGCAACTATGGAAGGAGAACTGAAATGTAATGGGCCATAAGTACAGAAACATTTGGCCACGCAGAGCCTTTCAACACATGATGTCAGCCAGTGGTTTGGATTGTTATTATTCTAATTTTCTTCAATAAAACTTAAGTTTAACTTTATGTGCAAGGGATTGTTTGGCAGTGATAATAAGGTATGTATCACCGTAAAAGGTAATTAATTCCCAGACACCTTTCCTCCCTGCAGTCAATGTTACTCGTTCAAGAAGAGTGACATCCTGGCCTGGCTGAAATGAATGCAAGAACTCCCTGTGGTTTCAACAGGAGTGAACTTCACCTTGCCCAGGATCTGGGGAAGAGCTGGCATCAGCCTTCAGATTAAAATTCAAGAGTTCCTGGCTCTCCTTAAAAGTGCACATTATTACCATGCTCCCCTGCTCACAGCCATCCATCAGCTCTGCCCATCCCACAAGTGCTTTGTAAAGGCTTCATTTTTCAGAAGCAAACTTCTGTCTTCTCATCCCCTTTCCATGTTTGGAGTATTTGAGCATCTTTAGCAGGTTTCTGTCCAACTTTGGCAGCCTCCCTTGGAAGCCACAGAGAATTAATCACCTGCCAAGGAGAAATTAATCACTTTGTTGCTGCCTCCCCCATGTGTGGTGGCAGAAATCCAAGCCTTTGGCTGCACCAGCAGCAGCCACATGCCCGTTTCAGACCGCCTCAACTCTCCTGTGCCACCTCTCCCACTTCCTCTCTGCTTGCAGCTAAGCTCAGGCTATTATTAGCTGGTTTTAGTGATGGAATATGCTTGCTTTCCCCCCTGCCCTTTCTGCCAACAAGGATGCACTGTGACTAACACAATCTCCAGCTCCAGGCTTAATTACTGCGATTGAACTGCACAGGGAGGCTCTGCCAAGACTTGGGCCTCATGGCCATGGGGCAGCTCCATCTGAGGCAGAAGGGAGAGTGCCCTGGGGGTCTGCTCACTTCTCCTCTTATTCCCAGTCCATTTCAAAACCTAGAACTTATCAACAAAGTTCAGCTGTAGCACAGACCATATCTCCAGCTGCAACTCAGCTGGCAAGGGATGCTCCACTGGCAAACAAAGATAAAGTATGCTTAACTTGTGAGTTCAGTTGCCAAACGAGAAACTGAACAAGATTAGAAAAATCCAGAAGTTTTAGGAAAAAATATATCTTTTTTCCAGAAAATAACTGAATACTGTGACTGTATGAAACCTTATTTTATGTTTTTCTGTCTGGTAGCTCATATACTCCACATACTTTCAGGATGCCTGTTGTTTTGTTGGGTTTTTTTAATCCAAGGGGTCTATGAGAGTGTCTGGGAAAAGTTTAAGCTAAAAAGGTGCATACTTCAGCATGAAAATTTATAAGGACATATAAAATTGAAAGGTTTGAAACCCCTTAATATATATGTTATGTATACACAAATCAATGTAAGCACATTATATATTCAGCATTCAAAAAACATAATGTACTGGGACAGATGTTGCCTGTGTCATCTTAATTCAGTCTCCCTGTGTGCTTCATACAAATTTAAATTATATAATCACTTTCCTTTCCTGCACAAACCTGTTGTTTTAAATTTATACAAAATTAATCAACTCTGAAGTTAAATTGAAGGTGTGTAAGCATGCTGGCTATCATCCACAGGACAATTTTTTTGTTGAAGACATAGTGAGTGAAATGTAACTGGGCTTGTTGAACTTAATCTTCCCCTGAACAGAAAGAAGGACTGGTAGAGTTCAGGCCACCCCTACCCTATCTCAGTCAAAGTGACTTTCCAGGTTCCTTGCTGACTACACCAAAGAGCAGGATGTTATCACAAAGGAGGAAATTGAAGGAGGAATAAAAGGATATTTTCAGCTCAAGATAAAAATTCTTGGAACAAAATGGAGTACTTTGACACCTGGAGAAGAATTCAATAGCCTCTGCTCCAGTCATATGAGCATTGGCCACAGACAAAAGGGACTAAGACCCTCATAGGAGCACAAATTCACTCCAGTTTATCTTGTTAGAACCTGATAACTAAATCCTTGTAGTAAGAACTTGAAAATCCTGGTTAACCTCCAATTTAGGAAGGTTTCAGTGAGCACAAATTTCAGAAAGGGGTGCTCTGTCATTCTCCATTCCTAGATCACAGGCAGCTGAGAAGCAGATGCCTTGAATGTCCCAACTGCACAAAAAGTCCAGCCTGAGCAATCACAACAGCGTGCAGGGGGTTCATTTGCTCAAGCACCTCCCCAGCTGGATGTGCTGGGTTTAGACTCAGCTTTATTCACAGTGGCTGGTATGGGGCTGTGTGAGGATTCGTGCTGAGCACAGGGTTGATAATACAGAGGTGTTTCTGTTATTGCTGAGCAGGGCTCACACAGAGCCAAGGCCTTCCCTGCTTTTTGCACTGCCACACAGGTGAGGAAGCTGGGGGTGCGTGGGAGGGTGGGAGGAGACACAGCCAGGACAGGTGACCCAAACTGACCAAAGGGTGCTCCAGAGCATGTGGCATCATGCTCAGTGTATGATGCCGCATGCTCTGGAAGAAGCACGAAGTGGGGACATTTGGAATGATGGTGGTTGTCTTCCCAAGTCATTGCCATGTGTGATGTGGCCCTGCTCCACAGGGGATGGCGAACACCTGCCTGCCCATGGGGAGCAGTGAATTAATTCCTTGTTTGTGTGGCTTTTGCTTTCCCTATTGAACTGTCTTTATCTCAGCCCATGAGTTTTCCCCTTCTGATTCTTTCCCAGATCCCTCTGGTGAGGCAGTGAGTGAGTGGCTGTGTGGGGTTTGGCTGCTGAAACCACAACACTACAAAATCTGCACCCCCACACTGCAGGGTGAAATGTGCTGGGTGCCCCTTGGTCCCAGCACCAAAGGGTCCTGAAGACATTTTATGTGTCACTTTTCATGCTCAGAACAAATTATATCCACGTGAAAGGAATTCTGCCTTACATCTCAACCTGCCACAGAAAAACTGATCAGAGAATAGAAATTGGCTGTTGCTTAGGCCTTTTAACAGATGCAATTATGTGCAAACAAAATTATACGCTTGGATCTTTGGAAGTTCCAGGTTCACAAAGCTGGGAATTGTTATGCAAGAAATCACCTGGAAGAGGAAATTTAAATTAAAAAAAAATCAATTATAGCTGGGAAATATTCAAGAAAAGAGATGAAAAAGACCATAATAAATAGATTTTATTACACATATATATATATAATAAATAATCCAATGAACAAAATATGGTGATTAGCATGTCAACCTCCTTAAAAAGAGATAAAACAACCTTATAAATATGGGTAATAATTTGAAAGTGCTGAAAGCTGAGCAACAAATACATATCAGTTAAGTGTTAAGAACTGTAGAAAGGTTAGCAGCAGAAGCAGAAATACTCAAGAAGTGAGATCAAGGCACAAAAGGTTAAACATATGGAAATTAACTGGTCCAGCTAACTTGTAGTCTCAAAGTGTTAAAAGCTGGTGGAGAAGGTCATCAGACCTTCAATATTGGTTTTCAGTACAGCAGTCATTAAGTTGCAGCTACCTGGCAGAGAACTGATGCTACCCCAGTTACTGCAAGAACAAATGGGCCATCCTGCTGCTCTGACAGAAAGCCCAGGAGCACCACAGAGGAGCAGATAAAAGACCTGAGTTTAAGGCTAATAGTAGAGGTAATAACAAACAGGTTTATGGGAAACATATAGTAGCAAACAATATTGATAACTTTCAAAAATTGGTAGTTTTGTTGATAAAGCCTCCACCACTGGAAAAAAAAATCCTGAATTGCTCTAAGATATTCATCATTGAGTCACATAAGAAGCAAGAGGGAAATCAAACCCAGGTTCACATGATTAAGTGAGAAAGGAAGTTAGTTCTTTGATAGTTTCAAAAGTTATACAGAAACAGAGAGACAGCAGTGTTTCTAGAGAGTTTTCTCTGGGGCTAGGTGATCGCTCTGTGCCATTTAATATTGAAATGAAAAAACCTCAAACATTCTAAGGGCAATGACAGAAATATTAGAAGAATATTGTGTAATAGAGAGTAACTGTTCCTCAGTAAAGGACCATGCAGATAAAGGTACAGATAAATAACCATTTTTTAAAGAACAAGGAAACATCAGTGGGACAAAAATGAGAGGGAGCATAGGTGAAGAACTGACGAGAAGGAGATCCAAAGTATCTTCCCAGGACAAGGACTTCAGTTCTCACAGAACTGCAAAAGCAGTCAGCCATTCACCCTTGGGCAGCTTCTCTTTCTTCCAGGCCAAAGCAGGAGTGGGTGCTAAATAGATGAAGGCAAGAGAAAAGAAACAAGCTTTCATTTGATGTCACTGCAAGAGAAACTGAATTCCTGCTTTGAAGGAAATATATGAAATTTTAAAAAGGAAATCCACCCCACCCACAGAGAACACCATTCTGGAGAGAGGTCTGGTGCTGGGCACTGGTCTGTCTCATGTAGGAGAGCAGTGGCAGGGCTCTGGCAGGTGCTCCTCAGAAACCCTACTGACAACTGTACATGTTCCACACTCCCACAGGGCAGCCTGTCTCTGCAAACAAGTATTTCACTTGAAAAATGCAAGAAATTTGGACGGTATAAGGAGATGCATGATTTCAGCAAGAGAGGGAAGCTAAGAGAGTCTAAGCAGCATTGGAAAATGCCTGGCCCCAACTAAAAAAGGTATTTTAAAAGAAATAGTATCTCTTGGAGAAAAAAGAAACGGTGCACAGACTGACCACATCAATGATCCAGCCATCTGTAACATAGCTTCTCCAGCACAGATGAGACAAGTAAAAGAACACCTTGAGATCCTGGACTACAAAAACATCACCATCCATAATTCAACTGTCTAAACAACAAGCTTGTGAAGTGTCCAGTGGACATAATAAATACCTTTTAGAGTCTGAACAACAGAACACAGAGCTATAAAACTGAGTGGCTTGAACAGCAGGTGGAAAACAGAGTCATTCACAGCTGTCCTGAAGGATGGTATTGGCTGAGCTGTTTTACAATCGCGTGGCCAAAACTGGAAACCAGAGAGTTCTCCACTGCTCTGCAGGTGTTCTTTCAAAAAAAACCCAAAAAAACAAAAAAACCAAACCAAACAAAACAAACAAAAAAAACCCCAAAAAACAAAAAACAACAAAACAGCCACCAAAAGAAACCCCAAAACCTTTGCACCTATCCCCTCACCTAAGAAAGGGAGCTGTGCACACAGTGAGGGCACCAAGAGGTTCAGGCGCTGCCTGCAGCCCATGTCAACTGAAACAAACCACAAAGCTGCTGTCGCTTCTGAAGGGGCCTGGCAAACCTCATTTTACCACAGAAATACAGAGCTTATTTTTCAGCTTCAGAAGTACAATTTTCAAATTGAATGCAAACCTCAGAAAGACTCAATTGCTGCAGATACATTCTAAAGAATTAGAAATACTGTGAAGAACAAACAAGACAAGAATCAATCAGATAAAAGAGAAAAACAACTGCTGCAAGTCAGGTTTCATGAGAACTCTGATTTTGAAAGCTGCTGTAAAGGTACAACCCTGTAGACTTTTGGCCCTATTTTCAGCTCAAAGAAATAATGTCATAATCTAAAAAGAAACAAAAAAGAATATATTTGAAGACATGAAGGTAGTTAACTCTGAAATACCATGATATTCTAAAAGTATGAATGAAGCTTTTTTGGAGTTTAAGAAATCTAAGACAAAGAGTTACCAGGATGAAGATGGTCAGGTTCATTGCATTCAACAAGCAAATGAAAAGAGCAATTTACTGACAGTGCTCTTTTTGTTGGTTTTGTTCTGGCGTAGTGTCCACATCCCCAGATCCAAATCCTGCTCTTCTTCAGTCTTCCTAAGAAGCTGCTCCCACTCTGAGTCTGGAGTTAATGGAGAGGGGACATGAGGTAGGCAGGGTGGACCCTCTGGGCTCAGTTCAGGTGCCTCACTAGACAAACATGGAGCACATGCAGATTTACACATCAGCCTTGCACAAATCTCCACCAGGCCTGTTAGGTTTTCCAAAGTGTTGTAACTCCCAGAGTCTTCAAAAGACACCTCTTCAAGTACTCCTTTTTTCATCAGCAGCAAAATTTACTTTCTATTCTTTTTTATCTTCCCTCATCCTGAGAAGAGTTTGGACTGAAGTATGTCTGCTGGAAAGCACCTGATGAGAGCAGCAAGCCCAAAGTACACCAGCAGCAAGGAGAAGGTCAGCCCAAAGTGCTGTACCTCAGCACAGTTCCTTCCAGCCAAAACCACCCATGAGACTAAAATGTCCAGCCTGCTTGCAAAAAACATTTCTCTTTACAAGCAGTTGCAATGCAAAATAGTGTACTGTAGAGGGAAGGAAACCTTTTATAAAAAAAAGATTGACTTCTGGAATTTATTTAGGTCAACACCAGTGGGACTTTCTCAGAGGGAAGGAAACTTTTTATGAGCTAAATGTTTACCTCCTTTGTGGGAGCAGCAAATTAGGTGTTTACTCCTTCAAGCAGCAACAGAAGCCAATACACCTGTTCCTTCCAGATTGTCCCTGCTTTTTTGGCATCCAATACCCTGAAAATGGCTCCAGTGATCCGCCACGGGAGGGCCAGGCGGTTTGATAAACAGGTTGAAGCATTTGTTTTTTAAGTACTAAAAAACCCCAAAATAGTCAATGGTTGTGCTGGCTAAGAGAATATAATGCTTATTGCCTCATTTTATTATTTCTGGCACCAATCCCACAGAATATTGAAATTAGACTAAAATAAAAACTGATGAAATGTGGTTAAAAATAAACATGTCGCATGTATTTATGAAAAAGCCTTAAATCCTATATGGCTGTGCCTTCCCTCATGGGGTGAGGGATGGGATCAGAGAGATGTTATCCATGGCCTGATCCACTGCTGCCTTGTGAACCACCCAGCACCAGTTCCCACCCCTGGGAAGGACAGGGTGACAGGAAGGGCATCTAAAATCCCATCCCTTATCTGCCAAGTGCAAACTTGTGCTCTGTTCCCACAAAAAGCCACCAGGGAAGGACTGAGGGGTGGAGATAGTGTAAGTGTGAAACCCAATTAAGCATCTGCATTTCTCTAGTAGCACCTTACATCAGCTGTCACCAAGTCACCATAGCCTGGAAGGTGACATTCAGTATATTTATGTAAAGCCACAGCTGGATTCAAACAAGTTTTTCTACAAAAGTGATAGGCTGAGAGCAGAGAACATTAAACCTTAGGGGTTAGTTCACAGTCCTGTGAAAAAAATCACTGTTTTTCTCAGTATCAGTCCAAAAATGTCTTCAGAGTCAGAAATGGTGCTGGGTTATGCAGGCAACCCAGCTCAGCCCTGGCCAACAAATCTGCAGAGTAAAGACACAGATTTAAAAATATAAAGGGCTTATGCAAAGGAGCCAGACTGAAAGGTGGATTGAAATTCCCTTTTGACCCTACACTCCTCACACACCTAATCCCTTTGGAGCATCAGTGCCTCAGCCCTGGGAGGTGCAAAATGGGAGCTCATCCTCTGGGCACATCAGCACTTGATGGAGGTACAGCACTGGCCCTGCCACAGCCAACACCCAGCACAGAGAAACAGCTTATACCAGCAAAAAAAAGTTGTTTTGCTGGTAGGAATTAAACCACTTTGCTGAACAGATTACATTATAACAACAAAAAGGCCTTTTGATGGTAGGACTGAACTCACAGTAGGGATTTTACTGTTGTAATTATACTCTTGCCATGCCAGCAAAACTTTTTAAGCATAGACTGACTCCCTGCATTTTTATCTTTTCAGTTTAAAAGGTTACACAGAGGCAGAAGTTATGAAATGGTTTGGTACCTGGCACGGGGAACTGTCTCAGCCCCCTAGAAAGCAATTCATCTTGCAATGGAGAAGGCTCCAAAGAGCAACTTCCCAAAGGAACCACAGTGACACAGCAGCTCTGGAGGTGTGTCAGGGGACTTGAAGTTGTGGTCTGAGGGATTTGCAGGTGTACTCTGCTTGCAAATAATTTTCTTTTAATTCAGACTTTGGTTGGTGAGGTTTTTTTTTTTTTTTAGGGTACCTCTTTGAAATGTTTGCATCTACTGTGTTTATAAATCTCAGGGAGTGGGGGATATTAATTCTAGAGAAGAGATTCTGCAGTGATGAAAGTGCGCATGCAGATCAAATCAAATTGTAATCCTTTGGGAAAATCTGACGTGTAAGTGCTCCCTATTCTGGATGTGCCAATTCAATGGCATACACACTTTTTATATATAATGTAATGCAAGAATAAGAAACTTAAGACACATTTGAAGAGGGAAAAAAAGGGTGGAGCTCCTTGGCAACAACTCTAATCCCTTTGAAGGCTCTGGCATCTGCTGAGTCAGGCACTCCCTCCCTATGTTTTAGTTTACAATCAGCCACTGAGTCACAGCAAGTTCCTGACTTCCCTGTTGGAACTACACTGTCATGAACTACAGTTGCATATTTTTAGGGATTGGATACTTTTATTTAATCTCTTTGTTTTTGTTGTTGTTGCTCAATTATAAATAAACAAATACTGAATAAATAACTTAAAAGGAAAAAAAAAAAAAAGAGTTCCGAGCTCTCAGCTCTGAGTACAGCTGCAAGAGGCTTGTTCTCATAAATGCTGTCCTCGAGCCACAAAGCACACTTCATTCTTTGGGAAGTCCTTGGAGCTGGAGAAGCATTTTGGAGAGCAGCCATGGGATCCTCACATGAAGCATCTGGAGGTAGGATTGCACTAGCAGAGCTCTCTGCCCTGCTGGATAGACCATGCTCCCCAGCAGCAGACTAATTAGCCAGGGTGGAGCCCCACTCTGATATAAATCCCTGCTAGCCTGGGTGTCTTTCTACAGCGCTTCCCAGTGCCACGCAGACACGGGGATGTGGCCTGGAGCCAGCCACCAATCCTGCCTTATTTCCTCATCCAAAAATTGAAGATGCAGTCTGCCTGCCAGCAGAAACTCCCATTGTGAAACTGAGTTTGCTGATATTTGCAAAGCATTTAAAGGTGTGTCTTAGTGGGAAAAAGTGTCTGAACTCCAGGTAGGTCATAGGAATAAACCTGTTTCTGATTTTAGCAGACAAAACGGCAGTGAGCAGCATTTCACATGCACAGAGTTGAGCTAGGATTCCTCTTTAATCAAGTTAAGTCAGGTTTCATTCCTGCCCCTGCCAATTATTTAAATCCCATCTCCCCACAAAAGCCTCCAACCTTGCTGTGGGGGAGCTGTTGACTCACATTGTCTCTCAGTCAGGGTTACAATACACTGACCTGCAGTCATCACCAGCAGGGATAGGGAACAGCTCCATGGGAATGTGTCAGTGCATCCTCTGGCACACCCCTGTGCTGCCATGGCATGTGCCAAGCCTCCAGAGAGATCCCAGAGAAGTTTCCTGGGAAGAATTAGCAGAGTGGGTCAGGCAGAAACTTCTCCAGCCATCAGTGGACGTGCCCCTAGAAACCTCAGGAGAACGTGATGCCGGCAAAGCCCCTGAGGCACCTGGGTTACCCAGGAGGCATCATGATGACCCTTAGGCTTGTCCAGTGCCAGGAGATTAGCTCTAGGCAATTCTGCATCAAAATATGCTCTGCATTAACCCAGGCCAGGGAACTGAAACCATGACCCCCTCTCTCTGCTTTGTGAGAACATTGGAGGGGAAATGCTGAGAAAATGCAACGTGACAGTTCATGGAAGAATGATTTCTGTCTTTTCTTCAAAATGTTTCTTGAGTTTAATAGAAGCATCAACAAACTTATCTATTAAGATCTCCTTTGCTCATCAGCAGTGTTTCTATCTCTAGGCAAAACTTGATATCTGCTTAACAGTGCAGAGCAAATTTATAGGACAGCTTAAGGTAGGAAATAATGAATTCCACTTCAGCAACTGATAGCACATAATTGTGTGTAGCTACAGTTTGTCACACTGAAATTCATGATAATATGTAAGCTCTGGGGTTCAGTTCTTATTTGCCGCTTATTGTTTAAAGAAATAGAAAAATTAGAAATATTAAAAAATGGAAATAAGTTCCATTAATTAGGTCACTTCCAGTTCAGTGAGATTCTCCATTACTTTTTAAAATGCACTCTTAACCTGTATTTTTTAAAAAGTAATTTTGTCTACTTCATTCCTATTTTTCTCCCATGCTCTTTCTGTATTTTTTTATTTCCATGTACAATATATGAAAAGCAGCCATTTCTTTCATCACATTATTTTCTACAACTTTTCAACATTTCTTCAGCTTTATAAACATTCTAGAATGTCTAAAGAAAATGAAAAATATGTATGTTTAAAAGTCTCTAAATTTTAAACTTGTAAGTAATGCCTTTTAATGATAGAAAAGCTTAAAGGAAGAGAGTGACATTTATAAAAGCTAATATTTTACCACCAGTTTTATATTTCAATTATAATCCCTTAAATATTAAAAAGCCCAGCATTCCATTTAAGGTTTTGAAGTATATAAACACATATTTTCATTGAAAAAAAAAATCTGAAGAAAAGAATTGAACTCAGTCTGAAAAGAGTGACTTTTATTGCTGAAGGGATGGAAATTAAAAGCAGTCATGTTTACTGAGGAGCTGACTGTAAGGGGGCAAGGTCATAATTTGCACGTAATTACTGGTTTGCACTATCGTTTAACCACTACTGAGATGAATATGTTTTTCTTCCTTCCCTCTTCCTGTGCAGAAGTAGTGTTCAGCACACTTCTTATGCATTACATGTTCTTGTGCAAATCACTGCTTTCTGTGGCTTGTGATTCAATAGCAAACACTGCTGTCACAAACAAGGTCTGCATCTAGAGATAGCTCTGTATTTTCTGATAATATTTTCAGTTAGTAAGAATGTGCCATCAGCACATAATTACAGACATGCATGCTATGACAAACAAAGATGAAAATATTGTTGACTAGAGTAAACCAGGAATATTTTAAATATGGGGTGTGTCTGCCTTAGTATAGTACATACAGTCACACCAGACTCCTTTGCATCAATTCACACAGAAAATATCCAGCCAAGAATTCTGGGTGAGCCTATAAATAATACTGTTTCCCAAGGCTGAGAAATATATGCTTCTTGGATAACTTTTAAGGAATTTGATTTTCAGAACTGGCTGAGGTTTTGCTTGCTTTGTTAATGCCCACTTTGAAAATGCAGTGTGTCCAGGAAGAGGTCAGCATCCCCACTCTGGGAACCAGTCCTCAGCTGAGGAAGATGTCAGGTGCCAAGAAACAGAGGGGCCCAAAATCACTACACATGTTAGGAGTTTGACCTTTATATCAAAGCTATTTTAAAAATAACAAGATTTTGTTTCAGCATTTCATGGTGGCATACCAGACACTGCAGCTAGAATAAAGGCACAGACACTGATATCAGTGTTTGTGTGCCCAAGGTAGAGCTACTGCCAGCCACCTTTTCAGGGGCAGCTCTTCCTGCCAGAGCCAGAACTCACCTTGTCCATGATGGTCTGTTGACACTTCTTTCATGTATGACCCATTGTCCTGCAACAAGCTTGAAAAATAATGACAGAATGTTTGCTCCCTCACTGGTATCTTCAACCTTTGTTCCCAGCTCTTGCTTTCAAGGGAAATGCAAGGCTTGGAAATGGACATGGGTTCTTGGGACTCCTCTTTGGCAGTCTGTGTGGTAGTCCTGATATGACACCTAAAACCTGAGATTCATATTCTAAGCCAGCTACACCTCAAAATTCACAGTGAAGGTATTTTGCCTGGGCTACTCAATCTTCTTGGCTTAACAGTCAAGATTTTAATCACTTCTCCAACTTGCATTTACACAGAATTTCTAGAGACAGGATGAGTTCCAAGCTGGGACGAAGTAAATTTCCAATTTCTCCACAAGACAGAACACTATTCTCTGCCTGGCTCTGAGAAGCTGATTGTGGGTGAGCGGGTGCAGCCCTCCCATTCTTCTCCAGCTGCCTGTGCCAAGGGCAGAGCACTGTGGGGGTATTCACACAGGGCACTCCAGAGCATCTCCCTGCACCCAGGCTGGAGAGATAGGAGGGTGGGTGGCTATTCATAGAATCACAGTGTTACTGAGGTTGAAAAGGACCTCTAAGATCCTCGAGTCCAACTGTTAACCCAGCACTGCCAAGCCCTCCATTAAACCATGTCCCTGAGCACCACAGCTGCACTCTTCCAAATACCTCCAGGGATGGTGACTCCACCACTTCCCTGGGCAGTCTGTTCCAATGCTTGACAACCCTTTCAGTGAAGATGTTTCTCCAAATATCAGATGCCTCTGTTGCTCAGCTTGAGGACCTATCACTTTTTACCTGAGAGGAGATCAAGCGCCACCTCACTACACCTTCCTCTCAGGTACTTGTAGAGAGCAATAAGATCCCACCCTGACCTCCTTTTCCCGAGGTTAAAAAACCCCAGATACCCCAGCTGCTCCTTATAGAAATTGTGCTCCAGATCCTTCACCCACCCTACTGCCCTTCTCTGGACTCCCTCCAGCACTGCAGTGTCTCAGCAGGTCTCTTTGTCATAGGAGGAGATCAGGTTGGTCCAGCAGAACCTGCCTTTTGTTAACACACACTGGCTGGGCCTGATCCCCTGGTTGTCCAGATCCTTGATTCTGGAAAGGCATAAGGAAAGGATTGTGCAACCTTAATTCAGCCCTCTTCTAATCTTCAATTACAAAAATCACATACTGTATTTTCCATGGGGCCCTGCCTCATTCAGTTCACGGAATAGCTAGTGTTCACTTAATGAGCAACTATTCAATATTTTATTTTCTTCTCACTCAGTGTGTTGCCCTAGGCATGATTTACTAGATGTAATTCAAACCTAGCTGTGCAGCCAAAATTATTAATTTCAGTGCAGCTTTTTTTTTCCTTTGATACTCATCCTCACAGCACTCCTGAGTGCTCCACAAACAGTAAATAGTATATTTTCATAATACCACAGTGAGGGTGTTTTCATAATACCCCAGTGTGATTAAATGGGGAGGAGAGGTAGAATTATCCTCTGTGTTTCACAGGTGCATAGAAAAGGCAGAGAAATACAGAGGAGACATTACAGTCCAAAGAATCAAAAATTTGTAACGCTCTCTTGACAATTTGAGTTCTGACTTTTGAAAATTCTTAATATAATTCCAGTCGAGTCAACCTGTATCCATCAGTGCTCAGAGATGGAGGAGACCTTCTAAGCCATAGACTGGTTCCCTCCTATCACAGGCAGCTTTTTAATAATCTTATCAAATTGGACTGAATAAGAATTGGGTTTCTTGAATTCCTATTAAAAAGCTGAGAACTCACTCCTCTGATAGTTAGAAACCCTTTCCTAATTTTCAGCCTAAATTTATTCATAGCCAGATTGCACTCATTTGTTCTTAGGCCAACATTGTCCTTCACCTTAGTTCCTCTCCCTTTCTGGCATTTGCCTCTGCTGATAAATTTAGAGTAAGCAATCACATCTGTTTCTCTCTCAGCATTTGTCTTGAGGAGCTAAATGAGCTACACTCCCTAAGCTGTCTCTCTGAAATTAAGCTGCCAGGTCCCCTGTTCATCCAAGAAAGTGCTTTCCATACCTGCTTCAGCTTGCACTTATCTGCTCTGGGCACGGCTGACCAGGTTGTAGGCAGCACCACACCTGCCTGTATTCACCCAGAGGACGGTCAAGAGGCAAAAGGGTAACTGCTGGTAACCAAATGAGTTAAAAGTATTTCCATATCTGCCCTGGAAATGGTGGGTCTCAGAATCAGCCTGGGATTTCCACAGCTACAGCACATCAATGACTGAAGTCTACCAGCACATCCCAATTATGCTCATTTTCACTTTCCAACAGAAAGTCTCAGCACTGGTTGAAAGAATGCATGTGTTTTGTACCACTGAATTTCATCTTGCTGCTCTCTGCCAGTGCTCTGGACCATCACTGCATGCCTCTGCTCCAGTATCCCAGTCCCAGCCTGGATGGTGAGGCCCCCATGAAATGTCAGTGTCTGACTCCACTGACAGACTAGTGAATGATGTACACCTGTACACACACGTGTATACAAAGTTGTTTTTTGAATGTGTCTGCTCCTGAAATAAATTTTAAAGAACTAACCAAAAAAAGAAAAAAAAGCAACCAAAAAAAAAAAAAACAAACCAAGAAAAAAAAATCAGAGCAACTATTAGAAAACCACCCAGGTCGGCTATGAAAACTCAGAGCATTAGACACCCTGATTTGATACCTTTTGAAAAATTCCTCTTCTCAGTGGTTGTCAAATGTTGGTCACCTATTTGACATGAAATAAATTATGTTTTGATTTCTAAGAAGATTACACTCCATTAAATGTAAGTCTGCTTCAATTATGACATATATGCACCTTTTGGGGATTCATGTGTTTTTCTTTAAGGTGTGAATTGATTTATGCAAGGCCATTTGTAGTCATTTTTTTTCAGTCAAACATCTATCTTAGAACCACATACTAAAACACCTGGTAAATAATGACCAGACCAATTGAACACAACTGGAGAAACATAATACAAATTTGACAGCAAAAAGAATGTACAGGCAAGAAATCCAAGGAGAATAAAAGCAAGGTAGTAAGTGTGTGACACCACAACTTAGCTGAAATAAATCACTTCCAGTTGCAGAGACTGCTTCTTTTTCTGGCTAAAAAATCTGCATATTTCAAGCAGAATACAGCAAGGAGGAGAATGCTCCCTACCCACTAGACCAGAACTCAAACCTGGGGGAGTGGCCACAGCAGGTGATGGTAGAACTCACTGAGCAGCTGATAACAGAAGACTGACAACCGTGAGACCACGTCAGACTTTGTGTCACCATCCTCTCCACAGATAATAGCCCTGGACAAGCTGAGGGGACCCAGAGGCATATACTGTCAGATTTAGGCCACTTTATGGATGCTCTTGGGTGTACACTGCCTGCAAAATGCTCCAGAGACTGTTGTAAGCAAGAAAAAATTCCCAAGCCAACAAATTATGGTCATTTCAGGATAACTTAGATAACCTCCAAGGTGTAGGAAGGATCAGATTTGAGCTGGAATGATCCAAAAAGGCAGTGAATAAACACTATAGCTCTCTGGCCTCAGGAGGGCTCAGCCCAGATACATAGAAAAAGTTACAAAATACCCTTTGGAAAGAAACCTAAATTCATGGAGACATAAAACAAGGTAGACATAATATATGAAGATTTATGTGAAAAGGATGCATTGTCACATGTGCTTGGGAAAAGAGAGAAGACTTTCTAGCGTGCAGGGGAAGAAAAGCAGCAGCCATAAGAAAGGCTTGGGCAGAACAGAGAGCGGGTACAAGCGTGTAGGCATTGGTGAGGGAAGAGGTGCAGGAAGGAGCAATGTGCATGCAGGCACTGCAGGGGGGAGGAGGCAAGACATGCACTGGAGCAGGGCATTGGGTGTTGGAGAGGGCATTGGGGTATTGGGTATTGGAGAGGGCATTGGGATATTGGGTATTGGAGAGGGCATTGGGGTATTGGGTATTGGGTGTTGGAGAGGGCATTGGGGTATTGGGTATTGGAGAGGGCATTGGGGTATTGGGTATTGGAGAGGGCATTGGGGTATTGGGTATTGGACAGGGAGGGTATTGGAGAGGGGGGACCTCTGCCTATGGCTCCTGCACTGCTCCCTGAGGGTAGCCCAGTCTTCATTTCCCAGTGGAGTTAATTTTGGTGCCTCTGTGAACACAAACCAAGTAGATCCAAGGAGCTCCCTTAAAGCAGACAGTTCACCTGCACAAAGGCTTGCAGCAGCTCCACTAGATCAGCTTTTCTGAACTGCTGCAGCTGGGCAGACGGGGTCTGGGGAGGTAAGGAGGGAAAACATTTGGTCCCAGCGTTACGTCAGTGTGTCTGACAGAAGTGTATTTAGCCTCTTCCCAGTGAATAACACCTATTTTGGGGGCAGAAAAAACCCCAACTGTCTGACAAAGCCCCACTTCGTGCGCCCCTTATTCTTCCTTGAGAAGTATCTTCAGCTGTGAATACGTGTATATACTCTAATGACAGTCAGCTGTCACGTCTGTAAACATACATTTACCTCCCATTAAGGGTTATTTGCCCCTTTTTGTGACCTTTCACCAGCTTTCCATACCCTGGCCATGTGGCACAGATGGTATAATCCTGTCAGGCTAAGGCAGGTGACAGTGCTGCTCAGTGTTTAGTAATCAGTGACTGTAATTAGCCAGACTGGACGCAGGCTCAGATAATAGGGCAGTCAAACAGCTGCCAGTCATGAGGCTTTTCCTGTGGACTGCAGGGGATGGAAGAGAGGATGATATAAATAGGCCATGCATTTTTTCCAATACACTTTGTACAGAAACAGTGATCATGTTATATATGGTGGTTTTCATTTAAAAAATTCCTTCCAGAGTGACCAGTAAAGTGTGTTCCGTATCACAAGGAGTTTTTAGTTGGTTTTTAAATCTGATAGAGGTGTCTGGAGAGCGTTTAGCAGCACCAGATCTTTTTCCTATTTGGAGACTGTCTTGTCATGTTTTCCTTACACAGATATGTTCACACACACACAAAATGTGGATGGATGAAGTGCTCCAGGTTCCTGATCCTTAAAGCAACTCCTTTAGCACAGAAAAGTGTGCTAAAAAAAGCTTCTGCTTGTTTGCATTGAGAGATCAGGATTTAGATAAATAAAATGAAACTTAGTTGTAGTGAAAATCAAGAAAACCAAAATTAAAGAGATATTATTTTAAAAAAATGGAGGATATTGAAACTTTTTACTGGTTTTAGCTCTTCTTAGAGATCTCAGAGACTGTCTTCGTTTCTGATTTTGTATTACACTACACATTTAGATGATACATAGGCTGCACATGCTGTATTTAAGAGGAGCAAGCAGTGTGCTGAACCAACCATATTTTCATGTGAGGGATGATTCACTGTCTCCTGGATGGTAGAAAATTCTCTGTCCTAAGCAGATGCTCATGCTTACAGTCTGTGAGGGTTAAAGAGGTTTTATTGCCAAAGAGGCAACCAGTCATCTCTCACAGAGGAAAGACTAGCATTCATTGCCTGGGAGGGCTTTTTTTTCCCTGACTTCAGAATTTTTTTCTTCCTATTTTTAAACATGTGCTTATTATTGCAAAGACACTAATAATGAGATATATTTAATTTTTTAAAACGCACACATTACAATTAATCATCTTCTCCTCATCCTTTATTGCATATATTCCAACAGCTTTTCTCCCTCTTCCCCTCCAAAATTGCACTATTTATCTATATGGAACAGATACCCTAATCTTTTTTGGGGGGAAAAAGCAGAGAATAATTTCAATTTCCATGCATTTATGAGAAGACATTCTTAAATAGGCCAGTGAAAGAGATATTGCATCTATAAATAAATTATTGGGCGCGGGCAGCGGGCTGGGGTTACACACGGCCATTGTGCGGGGAGGCTGCAAAGGCTGACCCGGGAGTGCAGCTGTTGTCTTTGTGCCGGGCTCTCTGCCTCGGCCATTGTTCCCCCGATCACAACAGGCACGTCGGGGCCGCGGGGAGGGCAGGGGGGTGGCGGGATGGCTGCGCATTGATAAGGCCTGGCACTGTCGCAGAGGGCGATGCTGGGCTGCTCAGCTGCGGGGCTCCGTGCGGGTCCCCCGCCTGCCCTCCCTGAATCAGCAGTTTCGGGAGATGTGAATGTGTTCACCTCCTGCCAGCTGGATCTCACCCACACACACACACACACACACACACACACACGCGGGGTTGTGTCAACAGATGGTGTAAAAGGGGACAAAAAGGACAGAATTTCCAAACTGAATACACACAAACAGGTGTGGAGGTAAGGGGATGGCAATGAGCAAGGAACGGAGAGCTGCAGGAAGGGTGACTGTGCTGCTCGCAGCAGAGAGGTGGGGAGGGAGCTCATTGCTCTTACCATGCTCTGCTCAACAGGAGGGGAAAATGGCCATGATCTCTCTGGCACTGCCTTTGTCCCCACAAACACCTCAGCTGCTGCATGGCCTGGCCACAGGGAGATGGCAGGGGTGAGATCCCTGCTGCCCTTTCATCCCCTGCATCATCCTGTTTCCAGCAGCACCTCTGAGAGCCCTACAGAAATGTGCTTGGCCTGTCAGCATCCTAAAGGCTGTTCTCACCTCCTAGCTGGGGCAGAGGCAGGCCAGGAGGACAGGACACCAAGAGCAGAGGTGTTCCCAGCTCCTGTTACCAGTCTGCCTGGGGCAAAAGGGAGAAATACCCCAGAACAGAAAAGAGCAAATCAATTGGACTAATCTGGGATGCTGCTGTCAACACAGATGCACTGGGGACATCTGAGCTGCATCAGCATGAAAGGCATCCATGCCCCAGGAGGTACTGTGTGGCCCATACCTTGCTACAACACTGTGATTGATTCCCATTTCCTTCTGTGGATCTCCTGACTCCTGGGACAGCTGCCACTCACTGCACCATCGACCTTTAGGGCTGCATAGCACACCTGGTGTCATGAGCCTGGACATGGGCAGGGATACACCTGCCCTGAGCCCTTCAGAAGCAGCCTGCCGGGCATGCAGACTGCAACTGGGTTATTTACCCCCAAAAGATGACAAAGCAGCTGGGCTCGGCAGCAGCCATGGAGTCGCTCGTGGCCAAACTGCCTGTCTATTTGTATCCCAAGATGTGTCAGAGAAAACACAGTATGGCTTTTTTCTCCCCACTGTCTTGTGAACTGGGGTGCACAACAGCTCACCATTGCTTCGTAGATTTTCCCCTTCCTAAAATCCAAAGAAAATCCTCCTATTTCTCAGCAGATGCTATCTGGTCACTCTGAGCTCCTCCTCAACTGCTACAGAGAAGTATTCATCTTAAACCTACTTAATTTTTATACCCCTGTCTGGTTTTCCCATTTATTTCCAATTACTGTGGGTCTCGCCCTCTGTCAGGAATAGGATCACAGGTCTATCTCTCTGTTAAAACTGCTAACAGATACCAGGAATAAGGGATTTCTGACATGACAGCCGTGGCCACCCATGACAAGCAGGGGTAGAAACCAAGATGCCTGTTACTGTGGGACTGGGACAGAGCCACTCAATGCTGTTTTGATACTTCAGTTGCTGTCAGAGACGTACCTTCAACAGCACAATCTGGAAACAAGTTTACAAAGTAGACCTACATTAACTGGTGTATTCCTACATTCTTTCTTTTGCTTATCCTGAACTTATACTGCATTGTATACAAATTCACCTTACTGATAGTCATGTATTTGCAATCTGGTACTTATCTGTCACATGTAGATGAGCTTCCTTCTCTCATCCCTTTCAAATTCTTCTCCCCAGAACTGTGTTCAGCCAAAACTGAGTGTGATCCTTAAACTGCATTCAACACAATTAGCTTTCCTGTTCATCATGCAATCCTGCCCTCATTTACCTGGCTAGGTCATTTCCTCTTTCCTCTTCCCTAAATGGGTCAGTGAGAGGATCATCCTGATTCCTCCTCCAGTTTTCCATGGAGGTACCTGCAGGTCCTCACATGGCCCCACTCTCCTTTTCCAGATTCACGATACCAGCTTCCACCACAGACACCTGTATTTCAATCAGCTTTCTCCCAACTGACTCTTGTTTAACATGTCTCTGTAATTCAGTAAATTAATCAAATTTAAGTTACTGGAGAACCCACCCCAATCATCTTTTCTTCTGATGTGGCTCCAAAAGTTGTAAGAAGATACTAATATACACAGGCTGACACCCAGTACACTGATCAATACTGTATCAGTCTTAACTTGTACTCTCTCACACACCCCTCTCTTGTCTGACATGGGAAGGTCTCTGCTTGCACATCACAGCTGGGGCCTCTGTCCCCCATTGTCTTAATTATGGACTCAATGTGCTGCAGATATATAAATCATGGAAATTTAATCAGGCTTATTGCATCCTTCATCTGGCAGCACAGACTGAAATGAAAGCTGTGGTGAAATAAAGGCTATTCCAAATGAGAGGGAATGCTACATTATGCTCTTGATAATTTTTCCATGATATAGTATCTCTGGGGACCCTCTTCCCCCACATACATGGGCACAAGCCCCAGCTCATGCTAAGTCATTTAAATAAAAGTTACAGTCAATATATAAGATACAAGACCCAGGCTGACGAGCTGGCAGTGGTTTGTTTCCACAGAAGATGGGAAGGGAGGAAGGCACACGAGATGGTCCTGGGGATGCTCACATTCTTTCAGAGGTAGAAAACCCCACCAAGGTCAGAACGTGCAGCAGGTGCATGGAGAAAGTGGGATGGGTTTCTGTCCTGCCCCACGCCCCTAGTCCCTTCCTTTACAGGCTGCTGGGATTCCTGGCTCCTTACCAGCCCCTCCATGGTGCTGCTTTGCACAGCCTTTTCTCAGCCACTCCTTGCTGGTGGCACAAAGATGGGAGTAGTGGAGTGTCACTGCCTTCAGACCCGCCTCAATGAAAGAGCAAGCAGGAACCAGCAAAGTGCCACCTCCACAGATCTGTCAGTCAGGGCACAGTAAATACTACCACTGGAGTAAGTATTTAAGCAGACATGTGGGACAACTTGTTAGGTCATTTCCATTTGCTTAATCAGATCCTGTAATAGGCGTTAAATTGTAACATCTCCTTACACTGATGAGAACCTGACTTATCCACAGGCTATTCCCAAGTAGAAAATTGAGGCTGCTAAAGTGAATCCACTCAGCATGGGGTACAGCTATAGAAACACCCAACACATATCCAAATTGTGATGGAAAAAAATCTCATCTTGATAGGAGAATTTGGGTGAAGTGTGATACACATTTGTTGTCCAAGGGACAGGGCACACTAAAGCTTTTCATCACTGTGCATTGCCAGAGCGTTCATGATTAGTACCTATTGAAATCAATTAGTTTAATCACAGTTTAATATCCTCCCGGTCTGAATGGTTTTGTAAGATGAGCCCCAAAACCTTGCCTCTACAGGGAAAATTACCCATTACTGACACTGGCTACACCCTAGCAGATGCAGATGAATAAGTAAACACATTAAGCTGCTGAGGCAGAGGAGGACAAACAGCATTGGGCACTGCTTAGTAACCACTTGGTGTTACTCATCTGCCAATGTGTTGACTGCTGTTTAACTTGTGATGTCCTGATTGACACTTGGAGCCAAGCACTGTTCAGTCTTTGTTCCTTTGGTGAGCAAGGTATGAAGCCTGAGTAGCTGTGGTTTTCAAAATAGCATTTAAAAACAAAGATGAAAGAGTTGTTATAATACAGTAGAGTACAAAATTGATGCTGGGATATTATTTTAACTTCAAAATGCTCCTATGAGCATTGCTGTACGGGATGGAATATAACACAGACTCTAGCCAGTATTAATAAGTAAGGATGAAAGCAGATATTGTGCAAAAATTTGGGGGATAAAAAAAAGCAGAATTAAGTACTAAATCAGACCAGCAGAACTGTCAAATGTGTTAGACTATATTCACAGGCACTCATGTGTGACATGCAGGCAGAAAACATAAACATTTGTTTAGTTTGAGTAATTCTGCTTTTTAGAGTAAAAGGCTTTTTTTTTCTTTTTTTTTTCTTCCTTTTTTTTTTTTTTTTTTTTTTTGGAGGAGGAGGAGGAGGGCTTTTATCTACAGTCTGGAATTTTAAAAGTCTTATATCCTGCAAGGGCTGTTTGAAGCAGTTCCAGAAGAACTGCTTTTCATTAGCAAGTGCTGACTCAATGATCTGTAGAAATGTATTGAGTTCATCAAAAAAATTAAAGAAAATTATTTGGTTTTACTTCTAAAAGGTTACATAATTTCAGTTGGACCTCATCACTTAAAGCTCTGTATACTGTGCTTCAAATATGTTATCACTTGAAAGTCGAAATAACCAAGGCAAAACAAACTGGTTTGATTTCATTGAAGTCTTTGATAAAGAATTCTTTTGATGACTTCAAGTAAAGCAATTTCCAAATATAATTTCTCAGTAAATTTTGAAATTTCTAAGTTTTGTTTAAATTTGAGAAAAAGCAAAAAAATTAAGTGATAGCCTTTCTTAAGGAACGTAAATGTTGAACTTAGGCAAATGCTGATATAATTGTGCCCAGCAGCCCAGGGGTTTATTCAAGTGAGTAAGTGTTTGTGTAGTTATATGTGATATAAGCTTGAACACATGTGATCTAAGTTTGGACATAAAGTCTAGAGGGCTGCCAGGGCAGGGCAGTTTTTCAAGCTGCTCTAATATAAACCATAATCACAGTTACTGCTTTTCTGCAAAATAAGAGAGTCTATACTTATTCTTTTCCCCAGCCTTGTCAGTTGGGTAAAAGGGGCTAAAAAGACACTGAAAAGGTACTCAGGTTATACCTGCACTGATAAATAGCATGCTTGAGCATATTAATTGGCCTAGAGGCTCTGCTCTATGGCTGTTCCATGCTCCTGGCCTTTCTCACCCACCTAAAGAGGCTGTGTGAGAAACAAGCATCAGTCTGCATCAGCCTTATCAGATGGCAAGCAAAAGATAGCATTTGTTTACATTTCATAGCAAGTCACAGTGGTGTAGACATTACTCTTCATGCACTCTTTCAAAGCCCGTGATTATCAAGTTAAGAGCAGGGAGTTAAAACCACGTCCACTCACCACAGGCTGCAAGAGAGTTTGAAGCCAGCAGTTATCTGTTTCAGAGAGGTTTATTCATGTCATTTCTTGCCCATGCCCCTAGTCTGTTTTCTGTTCAGCCAGCCTGTAGCAATGGTCATGAGAAGCACAAATTCTTCTTTTCGTCCTGCATTCATCCTGAGTTCTTTAGATTCAGTTTGTATCAAGCATTGACACGTAAGCTTATCCTACAGCCACAAACCCTTCAGATTCAAGAAGTTCCATCAGCTCTCAGTAAAACTATATAATCAGCCCAGCTCCTCCACTGATAAATTCTTCTGATGCTGCTACACATTGTAGGAATGGTCCTGCTCAGAGCAAAGGTCTGCCTGGCCCAGGACAGGAATCCACAGCAGATGCCTCAGGAAGGGAATGAAAACACACAATGATGGCTTTCCCTGAAGATGTGTTTGGTGTCTCCTGTGCCAGCACTAATGTGTTTGTGTCTAGTTTTTCACAGTGGGAACTTCTTCCATGGATTACTTTGTTCAGTTTTTTTGCCTCTGCTAGCTCACACCACCACACACCAACAAACTGCACGCCTAAGTACACACCACATAAGGAAAAGCATAAGGTAGCTCTGGACTGCTTACATGCTGGGCTCACAGACACCTAGATCTTGATGGAAAGAGGTAAGGAACCAGTAGTCTCCATATTATTTTCTTCAAAACTTAGAAGACCTATAAGTCACCCTTCATGTGAAGGCATTTCCATATTTTTCTTGTTCCTTTCTCTGAACTTTTTCCAGTTCTCCACTACATGTTTTTAAGAAGAGGGGACATGAACTCTGAAGGGATTTGTGCAGTTTCTTTTGTTCTCTATATCTTTCCTAATAATTCCTAACATTCAATTTACATTTTTATTGCTGCTGAGCATTAAATTGGTGGTTTCATAAGAACTATTCATTAAAATTCTGAGATCTCATTCCTAAGTGGTAATGTTCAATTCAGAGCCCATCACACTACAAGGAGAGTTAAGATTGCTTTTTTCATGGGTACATTTACTTATATTTACTTATATTTATCTACATTGAAGTGGTGATACCAAAATTTGCAATACAGTCAAAACTTCAATTTCCGCCATAAAATAAATATTTTCAAAAATATAAAAACTGGCTTTTGTTAAGAAATACTTGTTTGAATATGTGTCACTGAAGAATTTTCCAATAATGACATAATGACAGTGTAACATAAAAAGATCTCTATGCATCATTTTATACCTCTCTGTTTGAGCATCACTGTCTCAATATTCTAATGAGTCATCATGCTATCTTAGAGCCACAATTCCTTGAGACAAAGAAATAGAAGAAAATCCCACCTTTCATTAACAAAAATTAAGTACATTTCAAGCTATCATTTGTATAAAAGTTAAAAATGTGATATGGTTGCATGGTCAAGAACAACAGTAAACAGACTGAAAGAACTTTTTTCATTTTAGCATCCTTTTTAAACCTATTTCATGCTTTGAGAAGCATAGTTTTTAACTAGATAACAGAATTATGATGGTGAACAAAGGACACATGTATAGGTACTGTCAATCAAATTCATGTACAATGGCAATGTGTGATATATTTCTAAATTAGCCTAGAGTTAATCCAGTTGGTTTGGAGGTTTTTTCCAAGAAATCTGGAAATGCTGTCAAATTAATCATATCATCAAGACCACACTAGTTCTTGAGGATGAAAAGATTTAATACATGCAGGAAAACACCAAACAGACCACAACAATTTAATAGCAAGGAATGTGGTCCTATTTAAGACCTGATGGTGATATTATCTCATTATCCAAATGAGTGTTCTGCCCCACAGGCTCTCAGCTGGTCTAGAAAGCATTGCTCACAGTTTCTCTTCATGGAGCTGTTCCACAATGAGATACCGAGGTCCCAGTCTGAAGCACACTGAGTTTAAAAAGCAAAGCATGAAAATGACAAGCATTAGGGGAAAAAACATTTTCTCTGTTCCTATATTATGGCATATATCTACAGATATGAACAATATTTTGTCTCTGTGACTTCCTTCTTGTCTTTTGGATCAGGAATGTAAATACCGATTTATAAATGCTATTAGAAATTAGTTATCATTCAAAGCACACATAGTTTCAACAATTTAAGGGCAAATCTTAGTCTCATTTAAGTATGCACAACTAGCTAAAATGAAGCCCAAAAAGAATTATAGTTTTTTTTTCAGAAACCCCTAATTTTCCAGGTCAATTTTATTAAACATTCAAAATAATTAATACTTTAAACTTATCTTGAGAATAAACAGTTTATTTTCTATATCCTCATAAGCAGTAAGCATTTTAAGATAATATATATGCACACACATTGAGTTCACAAAATCTCTTTTTTTCCATATTTTCCCTGACACTATCCATTTTTAAATTATGACAAAGAAAAGATATTTTAGATAATCATTACATGGCATGGTATATAATAAATGTAAATCATCTTATTTCCATCCATAGGATCTTAACCAGTACAAACACAAGAATTCATGTTGCAGACCTTGTTTCTAGTAAAAGGCAGATTACCTCTTACTATCCTGCACTCTTCATTTTCATTTTATAAAAGAAGCCCTTACTTAATCTTGCTGTCAGTTTAATTATGAAGTGTGAACTGTCACAGTTCTAGTACACATTGTGGTCCCTGTTCTGATCGCTTCATGACTTGCACCTTTAATAGTGCATCACTGGAGAGAGTTTGGTGTGAAGACCATTAAACCACGGAAAAGCATGAATTCACTCCTTGCTTTGGGACCCAGTAGTAATAACTGAACATGATAGCCAAACAAATCAGTGAAGGCAAACACTTCCCATCTTTTTCACGCAGTGAGATCTACCTTCTGGACACCTGTCTGTCACCTGAGAGACACATGGCTTGCTGGAGTAAGGAATAAGGACAACACTCCTGTCTATATTGTCAGGCTAAAATCTTATTTTGGTGAGACTCTTTGCAGAGGCACAATCTCTCATAACTGCCCCACCCCAAGAGTCGTGTACACTTCTGTTTGAACACCAACGTGTGCAGATACATTAAATGACTTCTGCAAGTACCTTGTTTGCCAGAGATGGCTTTAGCAAGTCAACCTGAAACTTGCTGTTGTAATATTTTCACCAACTGTTTTGTTCCTAGGAGTTTACTTAGGTTGGTTAAGTGGGTAAATGTGAGAAACTTCTTGATTTCCATTTGCCCCAGCTACCTTATTTGTTCTTAGATGGCTCCTGGTCCGCCCAGCTGACCACTGCCTCTGCAGTGAGCTCATAAAGCTCCATCAACACTCAGGAACGTATAACATGTGGAATCTGTACAGCTCTTCTCTGATTAGTATGTGCCTCCTGTTCTCCTGTGTCGCTTCAGCTATCCTCCAAATTACAATGCAAGGTACATTTAAACTCATAAAAAGTTCTCAGCTATTTCCTCTCAGGATGAGAGGTTGTTTTGAGATCAGTTGATGTTGTTTTGAAATTTCCAGTGTTGGGCAGATGCAATAGCCTCATGGATTTGGGCTTTGAATTTTTTGACCCTTCTAAGTAAACTAAGCACTAAAAACTGAGAAGCAGGAGAAGTTTGGATGTGTAAAATATCAAATATTCATTTCCCCTTTGGATTTTGACAGAAGCTTTAGTAATTTTGTATTTTGCCTGAATTGCTTCAGTGTGTACACAGTACTGTTGGTCAACAGGTAAAATAAAACTCTAACTTTATTTTCAAGTCTCAGCTTTGTATTGAAGGTGCAAAAGCATTGCTAGGAAGAAAGCTGGGGTGTAATGCCTCAGACTGAGATACAGCACCCTGCAGCTCTGTAGATGTAAAAATGATGCTGCTATAACATCCATATGTGTTAGTAAATATGAACAGCACTGCTAGCTGGTGGGATGGGTGGGAAGGGCCAGCACTATTGCTTATTCCTCCCATTTCAAGAATCCTAAGGATTTACATAGTGGTATATGCCAAGTGACAGAAAGAAAAGGCTTTGTTGAAAGTGAATAATCAGTTTCTACCATAACAAAAATATGTTCATCTTTAGATTTTAGAGAGAGACTTCACAGAGCCACACAGCTCTGAAATCTAAGTGATACAACAATATGCCCTCTAAAAGCAAGCTAGAACACTCTTCCCTTCTTTCAGAAAATCCTGATCTTCCTTGTGGAAGTAAACCTGTGTTTCTGTGAAGTGAAAGTTTACTGCATTATTGTCAGCTTGAAATGACCTACCATACGGCTGTTGGAGATTTCACAAGTGAATTCCTTGTGTGGCTGTGGGAAGGTTTTACACAAGATAGGAAATCACTTGTAAAGTATTTTGACAGAGATTCCAGATTTTTGAGTGTGTCTTAAGTTCTATGTGACATTGTCTAGAATTGGCAGAAAAATAAATTACTTTTTTCTATTATGCATGCAAGTGTATAACTAGGGAATGACAAAAACTATCTTTGCCTTTTGGGATGAAGTAAGAGAATTAATCTTTTACTTACCGTGAGACAGTGTTACAGAGCTGAAGGGCACAGAAGTATTAAATGTGTTAGGCAATAATTGAAAGCTAGAAATCATGTTGAAGAATATGCATACACCCATGATTTTCTATTTTAAAACTTGGTGTAAGATACACCTAATACAAAGATATCATATCTTTAAATCTACACATAATAAATGGAGCTCTTGGGTTTTATCTATTTGGATTTATGCACAGCCCAAATGCAACAAGCTGGTGCTCTGGGCACCTGTTCCATAAAAACATAGTTTTTACAACAAGATGCCCACAATTCATCATTTCCATATTCTATGGCAAAGTTTAAATTAATAAAACAAACCCACCCCATTTTCAAATGGAGTACACATCATGGCTCATCTCCTAGGATGCATTATGACAGACAATAAGCTAACTTTGTCGTGGTAATTAACTAACTCAAATTATTTTGGGCTTGGTGAAGGAAGTATAAGCTTCAAAACTGTGGCACTTCTACATATCAAAATAAAAGACCTGTACTTTACATACAGAGAGGGAAAAGCAGTTCCTATAGCCAGCTGCTGGCAAGGCAGGGCAATAGAAATCAAACCAGTCAGTGCCAAAACATAGAGCCATTTTCTACTGAACAGCAGCAGGGTAGGAGACAGCATCTTGAGAAGCAGTCAGGCCAAAAGCAATCCTGCCACAGGCACCATGGTGCCCTGAGCTTGGCCTCATTGTTCAAACACACCAGCTGTGGTTGGGGTGCAGAGGGAAGAAGGACTTCATCTGTGCAAGGAAATCACTGCAGCATCTGTTTCCTTCCCTGATTTTGATCCCATTTGCAGTTTGATAAGAGAACTGCCATGTTGCAATCTCATAGCATTCTATATGTATCAATCAAAAGGAAAAAACTGTCAAAAACTAATTCTGAAAATAATTCATCAAGAAAATAAAGGCCCCATAGAAGCAGACTAATGTCACAAGTGTATGTCTTTAAAGCTTTTGTTTTGAGTTTACAAGTCTGATCTTATTAAAACAAAATGCTCTTTTACTTTTTTCCAGGCAATGCAATTTCTAGATTAAATGAAGCACAAGCAAACAAAAAGTCTATGGTGGAGTGACTGGCCAGCTCAGTCTGTGCTCCAGGAGCATTCCTGCATTCCTCAGAGCTAGGAAGCTCTTGCACAGCCACATCTATGGACCAGACTCTCTCCTGCCCAGTCCCCAAGGCTGCCTGTCAGGCCAGTAAACTGACTGTGGTTATTCATGTCAGCTCTCTCCTTGAACCAGCTACTGGACATACCCTGGGCAAGAAACCTTGCATCCCTTCAGCGGTCCAGCATTCTGGGGCGCTCCTGATCACCTGCCCTGCATGAGCAGCCATCAAAAGCAAACCCTTTGGTTTCTGGATTGCTAGTCCAGCTCCCTACAGAATGATGAATGCTTCAAGTCTTGCACTGTAAGGCATTTCATGGTTGAGGACCAAGATTGATAAATTTCCAGAGAAACCAACATGGTCAACAGTCACACAATGAAGCCTACACAGTAAAATTAAAACTGACTGTGGGGTGAACAGTTTTAGGATTTCCTGAGAGCCATTCCTGAAGACCTAATAAAAAGTAGAAAAGTGCTTAACACCCTTTTATCTCCAATGAAAAGCATATTTCTTCATTCACATACACATTTGCATATCACACTGTATGTCATGATAGGAAACAAATCAGCAAAACAATTCTACGTTATTCTAATATGCACATTTCTTTCTCTGTCAAGTGGATAATTAAAAAACAAAAGACAGATGGGAAGTCATGCTTTGTTTATTACCTTTATGATAAGGTTTTCCAATGCTGTGGTGGTAAACTTATTTTGAATAGCAAGCATTTACTAGATCCTATTATTCTACAATCTCTGTGGAAGATTTCTTGTCACCTTGGAATTTATATGTTTGTTTCTAGAAAGAAAAATTAACTTTATTCAGAGGTCTAAGTAATTTGGATATATGGCAAGTAGCATCTAAAACAAAAGTCTAATATCAACATCCCCAAAAGTAGATTTTATGACTGTTAAATATACATGTTGCAAAAGATTAGATTTACTGGTTTGCTTATATTGTGTTAGTCATTTATAACATTTGGAGACTGAATCACATAAACTTATTTTATGGTTCTTTCATCCTTTCTCAAAAGGATTGCAGGCTCCTAGTAAGGGAAATTCAACACAAGGGTTTCTGGGATATAAGCACTGCACATACAAAGGTAGTATTTCTGATGGATAACATTCTTTAAAGGTCTTTTCATGATCCATTAATTTATGAATTACACAGCAGAATAGGCATTGTCAAGGGCTTAATTTCAGTTATATGTTGATCTTCTTCCCTTTAAGCTTTTATCTAAAAGTAAGTAGGACTAAAAATACCATGTTCCCTTAGCCTGAATCTGACAGGTCAAATCACAGAATTACTGTTTATTCTTAACTTATTAAAAGGTGGGCAGTTGGGCCCATCCTTATCTATAAATAGGAACACACACAAAAAAATCAGAATAGTTCTAAGGCTTGCTTCATTCACAGCACAGTTACAAAAAGCAATGCAATTGCCATGGAATAAAATTTACAGTAAGGAATTAAGTATGCAAATTAATGCACAAATATTAAGATAAAAAAATTGATTTTTTTTTTTTTTTTTTACAATTTACTGGAAAACTGACCTCTTGGGAGCCAGATTTCCAGGAAAGCAGCCTACCTCTACCTTGCCAAACCTAATCCAATCCAGGTAAACCAGAAGTAAGTTACTACAGACAGGTTATTTAGAAGTTGATGAGAAATCATTCTCAGGGTCCATCTTACTTGAAAAGGACATTTGTGCTTTTACTCACAGCTCAAAGAAGATAACAAAAAAGAGACTGATGAGCATAATTATGGAAGTATTCTTACTCCCTAAGTACTGTTCTCCTCAAGGACTGAGGTACAGGTAAATTTCATAAGCTATCATAAATCAATTTTATAGATTATAGTTCAGTGTTTAGAGCTGTTATTTCTCTTTTCTCTCATCTCTCTTTTTCTTACAGCAACCAAAAAACCCAACCAACCAAACAAACAGAAAAAAAAACAACAATAACAACAACAAAAAAAACCCCAACAGCTCTCAAAATTGAGAGGGAGAATCTGCTAGCAAGCTAAAGGAGTGATGATAAAATTCTGACCTCAGGAGTTTTTGACACAAGGAGCAACTGTAAGCATTGCTGCTAAACAGAATTTGGC
The DNA here is from genome assembly GCA_039654755.1 of Calcarius lapponicus. Taxonomy (NCBI): domain Eukaryota; kingdom Metazoa; phylum Chordata; class Aves; order Passeriformes; family Fringillidae; genus Calcarius; species Calcarius lapponicus. Next base: position 15,758,787 of record CM077466.1, read on the forward strand.
CAGGTGCTTGCAGCACAGTGTTTCAAGTAATCCAGATCAGCTGCAATTAGATCTGTTTTTTACTTACAGGGTGTGGCAATATGTAAGAAACTCACGGTATCCTGAGAGGGAGTTTCTTAACTTCCTTCTCATTACATTCAATGGTTTCTGTTTCACAATGAAAAAGTGTGAAAAATGCTGACAATATTTACATTCAAATTTCTCTTGCAAATAATTATGGTCTTTAGTGGCAGCTAAGATGAAACTAACATAAACTTTAATATGACCACAATATTTTTGAATTTTGAAAGAGCAGAACCCTCTTTTTCTTCTACACATTACCCTAGAGGCATTACCTGACAATGTGTAGTCAGATCTTGGTTTCTTGTTGTTCCCACAACATTTTCAGGCATTGCAATTGATGGCAATGTTCTTGCCATAAGCATAATTGTAATCAAGAGATGAGATATCCATTGAGCCATTAATTTAGGTATTGTAATTCTTCTATCTTTTTCAGTAAAACTTACAAAACAAAGAGCATGGTTTTGTTAAGAATCAAACCCAAACATAAGCTATTTGTTCCATACTGTTGTGGTTTGGCTCTCCAAAGGTTTCTTTACATGTCAGCAAATCTGTGACAGGTTGGAAAAATAAAAAAGATTCATTATGAAGGTAAAATTGTCAGACGTCCAAAAGATCATGTAATTTTCTTGAAACAAGCATAAACATGAAATTCTAGGGATAAATGGGAGAAAGCTGCCTAAGCACACCTGGAAATATTTCAAATGGATATCATGGATTCTAAGCTACCTCTGATGGCTGGATAAAATATCCAGCCATCAGTATACAAGTGAACTAAATGCAGTCACTACAGGTGCTATTTTATCAGCATGTAAGACAGATTCATTCCTTATATACATCTTTTCAGTTCCATTCACTAATTTAAAACACATCTAATTAAATTATTTCAAAATTCTGATTTTTAGTTCAATTACAAGTTCCACTTATTACTGCTTAATAATGCCTTAGTCTTCAGCTGAGCATAGCAATAGATTGTATGTTCATTCTTAGACAACAAGCATACATGAGAAAAAAAATCTTTAAAACCTCTGTGTAATGGAGTTGTTTGATCTAATGATTTCTGCCTTGTATTGGCAATGGGCTACTGGACTGCACACAAATTCGTCTCCACTGACATGTGGTAACCCATTAAGCCACTGTAACTCAATTTCATGTCTGACTACGTAGAGAGAATTGAACTGATAGAGTTTGAGCAAAGCTTCATGTTGTCAGGGTGACTACAATCTTCCTAAGGTAATAGTTACTTTTCCAAAATGGAGAACAGATTGAGCATTTCTCTGCTTAAAGGCTTTATATACACATAAATGTTAAACTGCCCATTTTAACAATACCATGATAGTTAAAATGGTACATCTGGTATCATGTATTGCAGTAATGTTGATATGAACATAGCCATTCTGGCAAAGTTACTTCTATACAGATGAAAAACTGTACAGAAGCTTCATTGCTAGGGATCTTACAGCCCTCTGTAATTATATCCAACTTTACAAGCTGTAGCAGTTGTCTAATAGTTGGACCAGCACAGGAAAACACCCCTATCTGTCAATTAAGCAAGATCACTTTTAAATCCCTCAGTGATAATTTTCAGGTAGCATGTAATCTACCTTTCTCAGCCATAGCCTGACACACTCAGAAGTCTCTTTGTGTGTAAGGAAAGTATAGATGAGAAGCTGTTTCATTTGCAGACAGCAGGCAGACGGTGCTGTTACAAATGCAGGGAAAACATGGAAGGTAACAGAGAAAAGTCAGCTAATAGGCTTTGTCTGAACTCCAAAATACACAAATGAGTCACCTCCATGGAGCACACTATGACGACATGAACTAACTCCACAAGAAAGAGCTGACCTAGCGTGGGAAACAAGAATTGCCTCATACTTGATTGCTGAAATTCTTGTTGTTTCAAGAATTGCATATTGACAGCTTAAGTTTTTGTCTGCATTAAAAGAGCCAGCATGTTTTTGTTGTTCTAAAACTAAGTCCAAACAGTTATTTTGAATAAATACTTAAAATAGTCCATAATTTGCTAAAAGTATGGGGAAAAGCACATTTACACTGCTGCTCTTTTCTTCCAGACTAACAGATAATGTTTGTGTGGTTTGAAGGCATGCATCTGTTTGAAGGCTGAATACTGGCACATTGCTGACATAACATGTAGGACTTTTAAAGCAGTGCAGTAGTGTATCACCTGTCATTGGCTCTAGTGCCACTGCTAATCACTTTTGAAATAATCCAATGCAATAGACATTGAGGCCATCAATATTTTTCCCATTACCACAATGTAGAGACCATTTGGATAATGATCACTGCCCCAGAAGAGCAATGACAGAGCTCTATGCCATCGTGCTTTGTCTAGAAGCATTGTGTGCACTGTACATCATCCGGGGCTCTGAATGGCAGCAGGATAAGGATTACCAGCCCTCTGTTTACCCAGCAGCCACGGGCAAGCAGTGTGGCTGAAAAACTGGGCCTTGTCTAGCTGCTAAGTCCTCTCTTCTCTGCATGGAGCAGAGACAAAGTTAAGATGGAGGAAGCAGCAGAAAATGCACTAGGTGCTTTGGGGAGAAGAGAAGTAGCAGCTGGGGTTTCAGTCAAGCAAAGACAAAGGCACAGGATGGTCACCACCAGCTGTAGACTGCATGCAGTTATAGACATTCATGTCAACATTAAGCTGCATGCAATGTTTCTCTTAAAAAACACTTCCCATTTCCCTTCCGGTGCATCTACTGCTGTATGATGTCTTATATATAAGGTGTGGGAAGACTAGGAGAGATAACTTGGTTGTACCTACAGGTCTGAAGATTTTCTGTCAGCCTAACAGTGAACAGGTAGCAGATACAGCATCAGGGTCATGATAAGCAAAGGAAAATGTAGATTAAATTTATTCTCTTGAGGAGGTGTGTGAAGTTTAGATTGGAGCTTGAAGACATAGGAGTACCTCTTTGAACATCATGAGGAATTCTGCCAAAGTTTTTCCCATCAGGAAGGAATTGTCCAAGAGTAGCCAAGACCCATAACAGACAAAAAGACAGTTTCATTCAACTCACACCCAGGAACTGTCTTTCAACAGGATTTTATACTTTAAATTTCAAATAGGATGCAACATGGGAGCAGGGTATATGGTATCAGCTACTTAAAACTTACCTTTGTAACTTGTGTCAAACAGTGCAAAAATGGGAGAGCCAGGGGAGCTAGCTGTTCTTCTAATCTGGGTGGATCATCTAAGGGGATAATTTAATCTCTGTGATATCTAAATAATGACCTATTTATTTTAAATTCCAATAAAGGCTAATAGTGCTAACTACAATAGCAGGGGTAGTGATGTGGCTATTCACACACAAAAAACCTGGCGGAGACCAAACTCCACTTTCACATAGGTCAGCAAAAAAAAAAAGAGTGTGCTGCACTTTGTCACATCTCATTTGGATTGTCTTCAAAATGCTGAGCTAGAGGCAAAAGGTACCACAGTTCATTTCCAATTCCACATCTAATCCTCTCACCTTTAATTTATTTTAAAAGTTTAATCATAAGTTCATAAAGCTCAGATATCAATTTTTTAATAAAAAAATTTAAGCACCTGCAGGTAAGGTTTTTAGGAACTCATGTCTGGCCCAAGCTTCATTAAAAATAGGGACTCTCACAGTTCACCTTTCTGCAAATGCTACTGTGATAAAATGTAACTTTCATTCCCTTCCTATTGCTTCAGGCATGTGTCATTTACAGAAAATAAATAGAAGACTTCTATCGCAAAGAAACCATGCTCCACTCGGGGTCAGTGAAAAGCTGCACCTCGCTCTGGAGTTTCTGGCAGCATGGTAAATAACTTTTCTGCAGAAATTGTCACTAACTGCTAGAAACCTTAGTACTAATAGTAAAAGTACTTGAGATATTCTTAGTATACAAATAATGTAGTATTTGCAAATAGAGAAACCTTACTTAATTTGGGGGTTTCAATTTACTGTTAGTTGCTTAAAATTATGATATTAATAGTTCTTCAAAGATGTCAGCGAGCTTTTGAATACCAGTTGCTGTAGTGTTCTTGGATTTCCAGAAGTAAAATATTTTGACAAGTCCTTTCTCTAAAGGCTCTTAGAGAAACTAAATTACCAGAAGGATGAAAATTCTTCAGTAGATAAATGATGTGTTGGAGCATAGTAATAAATTGTTTTCACCATGGGAGAGAAGTGATCAGATATCTGCAGTAGAACTTGCTCTCTTCAATATATTCATAAATGATCTGGAAAAGGGAATTGATAATGAGCTGGTAAAGTTTGCTGATGACACAAATTACTCAAAACAGTCAATACCTTAAAAGGTGTCATCATACTGAACACTGAGTGATTCAGCAACAAAAAATGTAGACATTATTTAATATCAATACATGCAAAGTAATACACATGGGGGGAAGCCTAACTGTACATACACAGGAACAAATAAAAAACAAATAAATAATTTAGTATCACTTCAGCAAGAATCTTAGACTTGTTGAGAACTCTGTGAAAACATCTGTCCAGTGCTTACAGGCAGACAGAAAATGTAAACTGAATTCAAAATCACTCTTTAAGTATGAAAAGACAAACTATTACACCATTGTATAAATCTAGACTGCATCCACATTCCAAACACTTCACCTAAGTCTGAATAACCCATGTCCAAAGGTTTATTAGAGGTACTAATGATGTATGCTAGACAACATAGATGAATAGCAGTATAATTGTTGTAACTGTGTGAGGGTAGATGAAAGTAATTTTCAACTTTAAAAGGAGATGAAAAAGAAGAAATAATTGTATATAAAAGTTAATCTAACATAGCTAGTAAGTAAAAAACATTTGCTCACTATTCATCCTACATAAAACTTAACAAGCACCAAGTATCACAGTTTTAATCAAACAGAAATATTTTTCCATACAATCACACAGTATAGTCTATTGTTACAAGAATGCTGTGGCTAACAAAAATATAAATGCATTTAATAAATAATTGGAACAATGTGTAGAGAAAGGGTTCAGCAAGGGATAATAAATAGATGATCCATCTTATCTACAGTTTAAGTAGAGTGTATATTGTGCACAGCTGGAAAATGGGAAAATTATCACTGTGCTTGTCTTATTCTCACTCCTAAGAAACAGTTAAGAGCCTGCACTCTGTTCTGATTTAGGGTAGTCATTCTTGTCCTATTATTTAGACCCAAAAGCCACAACTTTCACAATCTAATTATATCTGCCTTCAAGAACAACTGAAATTTGACTTCTATTTTCAGCACCAGACAGGAAAACCATTAATCCTCTTTTGCAATAAATAGGGGCTGAGCAGTGCTGGCACAATGATTAACTCCTTCCTGCAGCAATTCTGCATATTCTGTACTGCTGCAGCAATCCCTTCTGACTGCAGAACAAACTTCACTCCCTACTTACTCTTCTTTACCTGACTCTGTATCCTATTGATCTCTCATCTTCCTCTTAATTATATTTATCATTTTGTACTTTCCTGATTATTGCATATTAAGGAAATTTCTGTGTTCTCTTAGACATGTGAAAGAATATTACATGTAACACTTAGTCATATTGCATTGTATATAAAAGCAACATATCCAACTCCTTTATGTTCTGTAGTACAATTTTATTTTCTGCATGGATTTTAATTCAGCTTTGTCTCCCTGAAAATTTCAGAGTGTGAAAAAGTACAAATAATTTCCAGGATGTCATAGATAGATAGATAGATAGACAGACACATATATATGGGTAAATTATTTTCAATTGTATTCACCAAACTATTTATATCAACAGTTTTATTGATCAGATACTTACATTCATTTTTATGGTTTGGAAAATGAGATTTTAATTATAAAATCAGTACCTGTGTGGCTACATGGAGCTGCAGTTCAAAATGGGAGAGCTCAGTGAGCTACAGCATGCTCAAGCTCTAAGGCAAGGCTGCTCCTCAGCACCAAGGAGAAGGAAAGGTGAGGAAAATCAGCCCTGTCCACTTCTCTCCCCAAATCAGGCTTATGCACAAATTAAATTGGAGAAAAAAAACCCAAGAGCTATAGATAATGGCTGAGCTTTTTAATAGAGCTTATATGCTTCACTTCCACAGCATTTTAATGAAATTGGAATGCCTAATTCTTCTGGGTTCTTTTAAAAACCCAGTCCGCATCACCAGACACATAAACTATGACTGAATGCTGGTTTTTAATGTTTCTAAGTCACAGAGCAGAAGAGCCACATTCTGTATTAATTATAAACTGAATTTACAACAACCAAGTGAAGTGCAGGAAGGCCTGGATTAAAGCAAAATACACGGGATGATTTGTAAGAGCCATAGTTCCCAACTGGCCTTCAGAACGCAGAAGGCAAGTGAATAAGCACCAGAAGGCTGTTATCAGAATAAATCAAAAATCCATTTCCAGAAACTTTAAAGCCTTCAAAATACTGACTTTACAGCAATAGAAACAGGCATACAATAAATGCATATTTAGCATCTTTTGCTCAAGGAATCCAAATCTGCTCTGCCCAGCCTGCATAGATATGTTTGTCACAGTGCATAGCTCTGTGAGCAGCAACGGCCAAGAGGACGGGCTGGTGGCAGACACCTCGCAGAGTAGCAGTCCTCCAGAGATGCTTCAGGAACACAGGCACTCTGAAGAACATCACCATAATTCAAGCTGACCTGGTTCAATTTACTCACTTTGAATAAACAGCCTTAAAAGACAGAGGTTTTCTGACACCTAAGGAAGAAAATGGTGCTTCTAAATTCTGTCTATCTTCTAGAGGTTTGGGGAAAGCAAGGTGATTTTTAGGGTTGGAGGCTGTTATAAGAAGGCCAGATGCAGAAACTAAATAAGAATACCAGGCAGTGTACAAGTCTAATGTGTTGTATGTATTATTTTCAGCACATTTATTTTTTGAGAAATTGATTCTGATGGTTTGAATCAACGCTGTGTTAGCACACTCTGCTTCTTCATTTTGATAATTAATGGCAAGCTTCTCAAATGTTGGCTGAAAATTTTCCTAGGCAGATTTGGGGTTTTTTTTTAGCTTGGCTTCGTGAGAAAATGAAGCTTGCGTGCATCACACCGTCTCTCTGTCATGTTTGTTTAGCTTCAAGTGAACTCAACGGTGTAGTCATTTTTAAAGTAGGAAAATCTTACAACAGACCTGTGCAAAATTCAGCACATCATGGAAGGCATTTCCCAAAGTCATTAATTTGCTTCCAGCAAAGGTGAGGAGCAGTTGATGACGTTCATCTGGTAGCAGCTGCTGACCATGCTGGACACGTACAGCTTGGCCACCTTGCATAAATGGACCTCCAGAACAGTATCTGCTGTGTCATTCCCAGTTGTTAGACCAGCGAAGAGGAGCTAGGGTTAAGTGAGAAATTTCACTATGAGGACACAGAGAGATTGGAAAGTACCATGGAAGAGGGCACTTCAGTGGGACAAACACAAATGTCTTGCACCCCAAAGAGACCAAGGCAGAGCAAACCAGTTCTCTTTACTTCTGCCATTAAGGGAATGATCTGGTTCTGTTGGGTTTTCCCTTCATCTCTCCCAAGCCACTTATCTCCAGTTTTCCAGCTGGACTTATCTTTCCTTGCAGCTCCTACATACAAACCCCTACTGAGGCATGAAGAGTCAAAGATAGGTGCTCAGCCACCTGGGAGACAATGGGAACAGGATAAGCCCACAATCAAACACTTATGTATCATAAGCTAATGCTATATGTGATGCAAAATGACATACAATAGATCATAGAATAGATGGTTTATCACAGGTAGTGTGATTATGCAATATGCCAATGTTTTTATTTACACAAGTGCCAGCTCCACTTGCACACAACAAGCAGCACCTGAAAAGATGTCCCTCAAATGGACACACAAAAGAATACATAAGGGCTCATATCAGAGGGACGCTGCCTTTTCTTCACATGCGTAAGAAGAAAACACACTGATGCTGATGCAACAGCAGGTCTATTTTCACAGCTTTGCAGGATGATAATAGGTGCCTGTTGACAGCTCCCTAAATGGAAAGGAGGATCTTTTTGAAGCAAAGGAGTACTTTCACATGTATGTAACAGAGCAGTTTAAGAGCAGAGACACCTGCCAGCACAGCAACCAGGCAGAAGCCTGGCGGACCTGTTTGCCTCTTACGAGATGATGATATGTAGCTTGGCTTCCAGCATCTCCTGACATCCCCTTTCCACCCACTGCTCTTTGCAATTCAACAGAATCAAAACAATAAGCAAATCTGTTGTATCCTCCCTCTCTGATAGGGCAATGTTAGTAAAGTTTCTTATTTATGCTTTGGAGGAGTAGGATTTTAAACAAAAGCAGTGCTGCAGAAGGGAAGCTAGACTCAAAATAAAAGCTGCTGCAAACACAACACACCCTTTGTTAGCTGCTGCACACAGCCAGCAAAGCAGCACTCCCAAGCCTGAGTGGCAGCTCTGCAACTCTGTCAAGCATCCCGAATGGCAGAAGCCCTTTTTGAAAAAAGATACAGTATTTTTGACCTAAAACTCTCACTGCAGCAAAAGTGATAATTCAGGATTTAAACCAGAACAGACAACCTGCTGTTTTGTGTGTGGCATAATGGTTCACCTGTTTACCATTCCTTATCACAGTGAGCTGGGTTATGCAAAAAAAAAACCCAAACAAAACTCCCAAAAAAGGCAAAACAAAACAAAACAAAAATCTATCTTAGAGAAATCAAGCTAATAAAAATTCCAAAAAAGACTCTGATGCCTCTCCCACAGGCCCCAGTAATGACATTGAGTTGTTTATATCAGATATGCCCAAATGATCATAATTATGATCTCAGATATGCCTAGATGTCATCATGAACAAGAAAGAAAAAAGAGCTCAAAGCCCTTGCTATCCTGAAACTGTCTGATCCCCCAGCCAGACAGAAGATAGCAGCTATATGAAAGAGAGGACTTCCCTGCAGAGAAGCAGCCCAGTCTCTCCAAGGTTTTACAACCAGCCATGTCTTCCCCTGAGGCTTTGGAGAAAAATGAAATAAAAAAAAAATCAGAGTTAACCTAGAGAATCAGTGTCTCTCCTTCTGCAGGCAGCCAGCTGTTGCCCTGAAGCATAAGACTGAGGTTTTTTTAGTCATTATCTTAAAGCAGAGCTGAGTATGAGAAAATGTTGTGGTCAATGAGTACTCTCTGTTTTCTTTAACACTATATAAAAAAGGGAGTGACAAAACACAAATACAAATTCACAGATGTAAAGATTGCACAGAACAAATGACCTCCGCTGCCATCCACAGAGACGCTGCCAAGCCTGTTCCCAGACTCAGATTAAAGTGTATCCAATTGGATTAAATTCCTAGCAATGGCAAACTTACCACCTACCTACACTGGGAAATTATTTCTACATGTAATCACCCTCACTGCATCTTTATAGTGATTGAATTTTTCAAGCTTTGATTTCCAGCCATTGGTTCTTCTCTGGTTTGTTCCTGCAAGACTGGGATCTATACTTGATTTAGTTGTTCTTTTGTTCCTAATACATTGGTAATGTCTTCTTATTGTCTTAAGCTCTACTGGCCAGTAATAATTCCTTATTACCTTTATCTTCTCCAAAATGTCATTTACTTTGTGTAGATTCAATTTTCATTCTCAGTTATGCCCCTCTTTTCCATACTTAACATTGATTTCTTGTTTAATTATCACCTTTGTGCCTTCTTTACTAGGCTAGCTTTCCTCTCCAAGGTAACTTACTCATCTGCTCATTAAAGCATAGCCTTTAGAATACCCAGCAGGATTTCCTTGAGAAGTCACACTTTCTATTAAAGCTTCTCCTTTTAGCACTCGGTTAGGGAAACAAATTGTTCTGATGAACTGGTCGATTTTATGTTCCACATAATTCTGCCTGGTGCAAAACCTTTGTTTCCACAAAGTAGAGATACTGCAGTATCTGAGAGTTTTTGGCTATCCACAGCCAACACTGCTTAGTGCATCACAAAGTCCAACACAGATTCATTTCATGCTTGATGCAGATATTTCCATATTACAATATCCTTGAGATTTTCCTGAGATTAGATTATTCCTAATGTTGTTTAGAAGTAGTTCTCATTCTGGATTTACTGATGGCAATACATCTTTTCCTCAGACATTGTGAACAAATCCTAGAAAGTGATCCTCTCCATTGCATCAGAATCTGTCCATGCACTTGTACTAAATGCCCACCAGTCTACAGTCTGCTTTGCTGTTAGTGTAATGGACACAAAATGTGTGCCATTTTCATGGTACACTAAAATTCCAAATCAATTACCCTCATTTAAAATTTCTGGGGGATTGAAAATATCTTTAAAAGGTAATATAGAAATATTACTCCCCTTTAATATATTAATTAAAGTTATCATTGTTTTTCCTTTGGAATCTGCAAGTAAAATATATTGTGGGGAACTCAACTGAACATTTCATATTGTGCAAGTAAAATGCCAGTGATTTTGTTTGATGGCTGTTTTTGTTGGGGTTTTTTTGGTTGATTTGTTTTTGGTAGATTTTTTTTATTCTGGTACTTGGATTGCAAAATCAAATAACAGTAGCAATGAATATTGATCCAGGTTTTATTACCCAGTACATCAACCATTATACCCAAGCTGCTTTTGTGAAAAAACTGTGGTACTTGAAAATACTTTTAGATATTTCGTGTCTCCTCTAAAACAAAACAGATTCCTTGTCCCACCATAAGTTACTATATTGTATACATGAAGTTATATGAGATACAGAAAGAATAAAAAGGCCCCCATTCCACCATTTTTAATACCAAAAGCATTAAGGTAAGTACCTTTCTAAAAAAAATTTAATTTGGCTAGCTCCACTTACTCACCAACACCACCAAGATGGAGCCATTCAAGTCATGACTAATCACTTTACTACAGGCAAGCTCATTCACATCAAAGGAAAGAAACCAAACATCAAGACCTTGTAAGTCATAAGGATCACACTGGAGCTGGGCAAGCACATTTTCTTTTCACCTTTTGGGGAATTTCTCTGGACTTTTGCATTTGTGAATGAAGAGAGGAGAGGAGAGGAGAGGAGAGGAGAGGAGAGGAGAGGAGAGGAGAGGAGAGGAGAGGAGAGGAGAGGAGAGGAGAGGAGAGGAGAGGAGAGGAGAGGAGAGGAGAGGAGAGGAGAGGAGAGGAGAGGAGAGGAGAGGAGAGGAGAGGAGAGGAGAGGAGAGGAGAGGAGAGGAGAGGAGAGGAGAGGAGAGGAGAGGAGAGGAGAGGAGAGGAGAGGAGAGGAGAGGAGAGGACAAATGAACCTCAGGGAGGTATCACACCTGTAGTCCCTAGTCTAAGAAACATCAGAAGTATATGAAACAAAAGAATCATTGTGGCAATAAGTGAGTTTGAAGGAACTCCAGAATATGCTGTGGCTTGTTACACCCTCCTCCTGAGGGCACAGCTCAGGGTTGGGAGCAACACAGGTCCAGCTCTCCAAAAGAAGGAAAGGACTAAAACCAACTCTCCCGTACTGGAGGTGAAGGCTGAAGTCGTTGGGCTTTAGGGTAAAACCCTTTTCTTCCAGAAGCTTTGTGAACTTCTGTTCCTTGCTTTCATTATATGTAGTCAAAAATTAAATAGTATTATTGAGGGCAAAGAGACCACAAGCTGAACACAGCCTGGTGCTGTTGCAGGAATGAAAGCAGATGGGGTTGTAGGTTTCCTCAGTATGTCTGCAGCCAGCAAACCAAGAAGACACAGCAGTTCCATTCTCCTCAGCACTTACTAGGCCACACCTGGAATATTGTGTCCAGTCTTGGTTCTTCTAGCTAGAAAGATATACAAAAAAATTGAAGATAATATAGCAGAGGGCCATCAAGCTGATCAGAGGATTGGAGACCTTGACAGATGAAGAAAGCTTGAAAGAATTGGGTTGGTTCAGCATGAAGAAGAGACAATTGAGGATTGAACACCATTTTCTAACACTTATACTGTTGTTACAAAGATGACAGAGATTCTTTTCAGCAAGATGCCACAAGGCAATAGGCGGCCTCAGGGGAAACCCATTTCTGTTTAAGAAGAAATTCTTCACTGTGAGAGCAACTGAACTTTGAGCAGGTTACCCAGAGAAGTAGGGAACTCATTGGCCTTGACAGGCCTCAGATTATCTCCTCTACGGTCCTGCTTTCAACAAGAGCCTAGGGGACATAATCTCCAGAGCTCCCTTCCACCCCAGGTTTTTCTATATTATTCCATAACTATCAAAGTTTGGTTCTGACTAGAAAACACAAAGCAAACAAACACACTCAGTGATGCTATAAATATATAATTTTCAGTTAGAACTCCAGACAGAAAAACAGACTTGCTGTGTAGGTTTAGTTAAATTTCATCACTGTCTTCTGTCTCCATTCACCTTCACTGAGGGCTTTCTAAGATACCTCTATAAACTTGGTCAGTAAATACACAAACAATTTGCTGATTTTTGATGTCTTGTATGTTGCACCTTGAACTGTTGATAGGCATTTATTCAATGCAGTCCTATTTATGTACAAACCATATCTATTATATGCTGTTTCACTGAACACAGTAGGAAGCAAACAGCAGGAGACAGATTCCATGCTCACAGTTTCAATCATCTCTTTCTCAGGGTCACTCTGCAAGCAGACCTCAGGCTGATGGGTTTCCTTGTTCCCTTTTCTAAGCATGTCTGCAGTGCTCTGCCCCTTCCACAAATCCACACAACCTCAATAAAATTGATCTCAGCATTTTCAGAACACCAAAAAAGTTCCTCAGATAGTTTAGCTAAGGCTCTACTATGACTAGCACACTGCCTGCTCTGGAGAGAACGGCTCAGGATTGGAAACTACTGCTAACTAAAATGAAATTTAAATATTATGTTTCAGTGTGCTTGCACAGCAGGCCTGAAACAGCTGCAGTGATACAGTAAAAATGTAAAACCACATACTTTTATCCTTCTAAAACACTTATCAAACCATTTTATGACACCATGCAAAGACCTCTATTCTACATGAATTAAGAATAAATAACAGAGTTCTAGTGGTAACCAGAACCAGAGTCATCTTCCATTTGTAATGTTTCAGCAGTCAACTGACAGGAAAGATTTTTTGGACTAATTCTACTCATTTACCTTGGGTGAACATACACGGATATGCTTTGATGAAAAACCTAGAAATTCTACAGGTGAATAATAGGAAATAAAGAAAATGGCACAGCCATGCTTCCTTGCAAACTGCTTCACTTAAAATGACAGATGTATGCTTCATTGAAGATAAAAATATTGGTTACACATGTTGAAAACAAAAAGTAAACAGTATTTACAAGACTGAAGGCTATTTTTTCAACTCTGAAAATAAATAATAGCAGAAAAAAAGAATATGTAGCAGGAGAGAAGCACTACCAATGTGTGCAACACTACCCAGGGCAAACTCAAATATTCTGGTTATCACAGCAAGGTATCACCTTGCTGTCTCCTTCTAATAAGCTTGCCTTGAAAAACATACTATTCAATGGAGGCCCTTACAAAGTGTCTCTCATAAAAGGCTTCTGATGAGAAATGTGTAAAACAAAATCTTCTCCATGTTTCCAAAACAGCAAGAAGAGCATGCTTTTTGCTCAGCTCTTGCTGTAATTCTCTCATTAGTAATACCACTGCTGACAATGCTGATGTCCTTACTTAAAAAAGATGTCTGAAAACTTAAAAGAAGCTACAAGAAAAACTGGTGATACAGAAATCTTGCCTTACGGTTAGAAACTAAAGCACCTCAATGAGATTTGCTTAACAACTAAAAAGGGTGGAGATGCCTTGATCCCAGCCTTTAAGTATTTTCATTGAATACTGTCCAGCACTAAAGGCTTTTTTAACCCAGCAAAGATTAAACAAGTTACGTCAAAGCTAAATTCAGACCCCAAATAAAACACTTCACATGAACAGTGAGTGTTGGTATGGACTCTTTGTTCTCTGAACGCTTTAAATATGAACAAGACATTTTTCTAATGAAGTTCACCTTGGTCTTGAAGCAAGACATACAGTGCAATGCTCTGTGGTCAGTGCTAAGGCTGGACTGGATTACATCACCAAAATGATTGAGCTCTTCTTCTCTTAAAGTCTATGCAGCAATTACACTGAGACATGCTTGTAATTTACTCTAAGGACATTTTGTAAATAATTATTAGTGTTACTACACCCTTACTGACCTACCAAAAAGTTATTTTCATGTAAATGGGCTACTTTTGTAGAGAACATTTTGACTACTGTCCTAGGACTCACATATTTAGGAACTAAAATTTAACTGGGATATATGAAAATTCATCTATAGCAGCTCAATGGCTGATTTGATCAGTGTTAACTGCTGAGGTCCTACAGGGACTAAAACATATTCAACTAATTCTCCAGTGTCCTATTTGCCTGAAGCCCCAGCTGCTTTTTATGGGAGCTAAGAATCTCTAATATTCTACCAGTGTTTAGCTATTACATATATTAATTTATGAGGTTCAGCAAAGAACAAGGCTTGTTTATTAACCTTTCACTAAACCCTTCACAAACTCAAACACTGGCAAGAGAATAAGAACCAAAATGCACATGAGTGTTATGAGGAAATGTATATATTTATTACTTTCCAATTTCCCCAGCCCTTGGTAACCATTGAATTTTCATTATTTTCATTGATTTGATCACCTCCTTTTAGTTCAGAACATGAATAAGCTTAAAAGTAAAGAGCCAAAATAAAATTCCTTTTCATAAAGCATTTGTCTCAATACAGAATTCACCAGCACAATTACACCCCTATAGTTCTGATGGTATAACTCCCCATGTGGACACTTGAATTCTACAGGCATTCATGCAAGATTATAAAGCATCCACAAGGCATAATTATACCACTCTGGTCTCTGATAAATTTCCTCTAATAAAGACGACCTTTCAATGTTGAAAAAATGAAATGTTATTTGGGAGGAAGGACAGAAAGTAAAAGCCCTTCAATCTCCTAATGTAGGAATTTTATGAGGTTTTCTGCTCTTTAGCTACAACCTGCTACATAAGCATGAACACACACACAAAAAAAAAATTACAACTGTGAATACAAAGGTTCTTTGGATGATGCATTTTGACTGACCACCAGTCAAAGCACACTGACCCGAAATGATATCACAAAATCACCCAAAAATGATATCACAATTACTCAGGTCATTTGCCAAGGTTTGGGAATTTTTAAAGATCTATGTCATCTTCCCTCTTAATATCATGGGTCCAATTGATTTGTGGCATAGATGTTCCTCAGCTTCTGTAAGATATACTAAAGCAACAAACTGTTTTGTGACATTGCATAAAAATGGATCTGAGCTCTCAGTGCCATAATGAGAGAATAAATGACAAAATTACAGTAGTTTTTGTACTCTCTGTGTACAAGATGAAGGCAACAATTCTGCTCTTTCCTTAGTTCCTTCGCCTTGTAGCTATGTGGTTAGAAAGTACTTCCAGTGCTTGGATAGATAAAACTTACCAAAAATTAAACATATGAAAATACAGGAGTTGATGGCTAAGGCATCCAAGCAATCATAATTCTTTTATATATGGGCATAAAGGGTTAAAAAAATAGAATCTACTGAAACAAACTAAATTTAACTCCACATTTCCCCCAGGTTCTCATTATAGAAGTAAATTAAGGTTGTCTGGATGGCATTTAACTGTGTGTTTTCTTTTTTAATATATTTCATTTTATTGAAGTGCAATATTTTCCCTACGTTTTCTAGGTTTCAATTATTTTTTTATAGCTAATGGACTTCTAAAATATTTTAACATTAATATTCTAATACATTTAGCTTTGCATAGTTTCTTGCAAAGATTTTTTTATTTGATTTCTCTTCTTTACAATTATTAACAATGTTATACATGAGCATTAAGAAATAATCATGTGGATAATATGACCTTTAGTAACCAAAATATATGGGGCAAAATCAGCATATTGCTTTACAATGTCTTTGTATCATAATTGCATGAACGTTCAAAAGTCATGAAGCTTAACATTGATTTACAATTCATCATCAGATCAGACGTGTAAATTATTATGGGAGAACTCAAGATTTCTTGTTTCTGAGTCCCAGCTAGAGCTAGACGTATTTAGAAGAAGGAGGGAGACCCACAGGAAAATAAGTGAAAGCTTCAGTAGAGTCACTCTGCACTGTTCAGAAATATAACTTAGTAGGTTAAAAAACAAACAAAAAAGCCAGGGGTGGGGAAGGCAGCTGGGACGTGACTAAAACCAGCCAAGTGTTGAGAGAGCCTTTATTTACTGTATGGCAGAGCTGAGTTCAATTCTGCACTGCGTCCAGGCCTGCCCCTTTTCCCTCCCAGTGGGGCAGCCTCACCACTGGACAAATCTCATTATTCCAGCCATGGAGGATGGAGCACTTCCTAAAAGATGTTGCACGCCCTCAGCAAATGGGAAAGAGATCATCCTACCCCTCAAGCAGGCTGGAGGCTCCTGACTAGCTAAACTCTGATATCCCTGTGGCTGGCCCAGAGCTGTTGACCCCACCTTGACTACTGGGTATATCATCATAATTACTTACAATTATATGGTTAATGTATTTTTAAATTTTAATCTGTGCTTTTTCAGCTCTAGACTGACTAATTTTAGTTCTATGGTAAATCTGAAGAGTCTGCACTGGTAATTTCTGAGATAATTCCATATTAATTAAAGCAGCAAATTTCTTGCAGAATCTGTTGAAAATAATTTTACTGTAACAGTGGGTGGTAGTGTAAAATCAGTGAACATCCATCTTACACTAAAAGAGAAAATAAGGTCAAGTACAAGAGAATGTATTTTTACATATAAATTAGATAGGTTGCCTTTGGTTTTCGTACAACAAGATGGTATGGTTCAGAAGGGGAACCTATTCCTCTATTACTTTTTTGAGTTTAATAAGTAAGCTTTAACAAATTTTCTTGTAGCAACTGAAAACACTTTTAAAATTGCCTGCTGAGGTACAAACATATACTCCTGTTTCAGTAGCTACGTGATCTGTACACTCCTCCAGGGGGGAAGACCAAGGAGCTACAGACACAAACTTGCTTCCTCCGGCTGCATTTGAGATCGGGGCTACCTACAGGACTCAATGAATGCTACTTCAAAGCCTCCTTGCCCAAAAATGTCCAGAGTTTCCTTGGGTCTCCTACCTCATCTTCTACCTCCAGTCACACTAGAGTATTTCACCCTTCAGAGCAGATTATTCTATCACTGGAAGCACCACACAGTTATTCCTAGCTCAATCCAGTCCCATGAGCTTCTG
Organism: Calcarius lapponicus; assembly: GCA_039654755.1. Taxonomy (NCBI): domain Eukaryota; kingdom Metazoa; phylum Chordata; class Aves; order Passeriformes; family Fringillidae; genus Calcarius; species Calcarius lapponicus. The sequence continues at coordinate 15,776,107 of CM077466.1, forward strand.
GAGACCTAGCCAATGACCTCTGAAATAATACCTGAAAAATTTCAATTTGCCTCCTACACCACAATATTCAGGTGCATAAATATAGGCTGAACATTTGTGCAATTAGTAGAGGTGTCTCCTGCATTCTGTAAAGCAGAACCCAAACTTACTCACAGAGCTGTGAACAACACCTTCATGTTTGGTAAATAGTGGCAGCTGCATCTGCACAGTGCATAGAAAAGGAGATGAGAAAATACTGTGCTCTGGCTACAATAGCACACACTGCTGCACAAACCCTTCTTCTGCTCACAGCACACAGCAAAAACCAGCAGTGAAATCTTAGCACTCACAGAATTTTGGTTTTGTTCTAGTAATGTGACCAAATTAAACAGCCGTATTATAAGGGCTGTCAAAAACGTTATCTGATATGCAAGTGCACCAGCAACAACACAAGCCTTAAAAGCTTAAAAGCCATTTTGAGAATTAAACAAAGATTGACAGTATCTCTATTTTGTAGTGCCAACTTTTTGAACACTTTGCATTTGTCAAGAAACATATGATGGTGTTGGCAGCAGTTCCCAGTTAGCACTGGTGCCCTTTGTGAAAGCCACTGCCTAAACAAAGAACTAGATATGGTCTCATCGTCAACAAATTTGAAGTGTCTCTGCTCCACTGGTGAATTATTGCTATCCTGTAGGAAGATAGAGAAGGAGTGCAGAATTCTGCAGTACACAAAATAAGCTCTTCACATGTTTATTTGGCTGTTCACATGAGCCATTCTATCACTTTTCAGCAACACCAGCTTACTTTATATCCACAGACTTACAGTAAGCTGAGATAGTCACAGTATTTAAACCCTCAAACAATCTATGCTGCAAATCTGCCAGCCTCCTGTTCATCAGAACGTTTCATCTCAGCTAAAAATTATCAGTTCAGAGGGATAAGAGCACAGAGGTATACAGATGACTGTAATGCATTCCACCAGACAGCCTTTATGAATTTTTTAGCTGAACTTTCCTCTCTCCTTGTTGTTCTTGCCAACCACATGCAGAACATTTTAGAGACAACAGCAATTCCTTGGAGGTTTACATGCACTATTCAATTCCCAACAATAAAAAATAATAAAAATCCTTTTTCTAAACCCAGTTTCATCTCATATTTTTCTTTATCCTAAATTATAATTAGCATCCAGTACTTGCACTGCAGAACTGAGAAGCTAGCAGAAATTGCCACATTCAATTAGCACAGCAAAAGTAGCAAACTAGAAATAGGATTTCATTCACTTTAATTCACTAGTTGGTTGCCACAAATACTCGTCTGTAAAACATGGAATTCTGAATACTCTAGACATTATTTTCCTTTCATGAAGATGTTTGTTTACTTTGGCAGTGATTCTCTTGGGAGAAAGTCTAATGACTTCCAGTACCAAAAAAATCCAAAACAAAAAAGAATCAGAAACTGCCACTAGCAAGCAAGAGAATATTAGTCTAGTGAGCTGGTTAAACTCCAGAGCACAAAGGAGAAAAAACAGAATAGATCACTGCTTTGCATTCTTGTGACCAGAACCTATATCCTTCAAGTTTAGCAGGCTTTCATGATGGAAATCAGACTTTGAATAAAGCAAGAAAGCTGCCCATCTCCTGTGAATTTTAAGATTTTTACCCTTAAAAGCAAATGAACCAAAACATAACATGAGGGTGGGAATAAGAGAACAAAGCAAACTATTTCAATCACTGGTATTAATTTTCCCCACTGCTTTTAATTTCATTTCAACACACAGTGATCTAAGAAAGGGTTTTTTACCCAGTTTTGTTATAGCTGGGTAATTTTTTTTAATGAGAAAAAGCACGAGGAGAAAAGGTAAGCTACTGTAACTCAACAGTCTGTTCACTGCTGAAAAAGACCTCCCTACCTCCTTCCTAAGGGTGCATTACTATTATTTTCAGAGTTTTAAAAAATCAAGAACAGAACAGTGAATGGAGTACATTGTTATAAATCTTCAGACCTCTTTTTCCTGTGAAATGTCAAACTTCATCATCTGCTTTTCTATATGAATAACCTGCAGTCCCAGACTGTTTACCATGTTTCCATGGGAGGAAAATGTCATTAACGAAAAGTCAGCTTTAGGGTTAAGAGGAAGCAGCTCTAGCTTGTGAATCGTGTATTTTGTTACCAGTTAGAACAATGTGCTGTTCCTGGAACGCATATGCAAGCCCATGTCACAGTTTAGGCTGAGCAACAAAGCAGGCACATGTCACAGACCACAGGACAGCAGATCGTGTGCTTCCCTAAACAGCCTGATCCCAGGGAAGATTGAGCAGATCTGCAGCAGAACCCTTGCAAGCACTGCAGGACAGACAGCTACCTAAATAGAGAGGGCTAACAAAGACCCTAGGATAAGAAGTAGATATGCAAAACAAGAAGGAATGGTGAAACTGCAAGAGAAAACAAGAAACAGATTTTTCTTTTTTTTTTTTTGTGGCTGTAGAGCCTTGGAAAAGAGGTCAAATGGAGTAGTAAATCTTTGGAAATGGTGAAAGGCCTATAAACATTGTGGGCTGTGGAAAGAACAACTTGTTGCATTACAAGCAGGCAATGAGTCTCTACTATGCTGAGCCAATCCACAGACTGAAGATTTTTTTGAAGTCAATACCATCTGTAACACTTACTTTTAACTGTAACATGCAAAAAGAAAATCGAAAAAGCTGTGTTTAGTATTGGAACAAAAGCAAAGATACTTCTAATGTGCATATCTAATTGCAGCCCATATTCAAAATCACAGGCATGGTGATTTTCCAATGAGCTAATAGGAGGGAAAGAGCAGATTCTACCACTGGTCAGAGCTATGTTGTTTTGCATACATTAGCTCCTTATATTCTAGTGTGTATGTCCATTTACAAAACGAGGAAGTGCTGAAGTAGCTCTGTGTACATATCAACTCTACATACCATGTCTTAGTTTCATGACTTATGGTGTGTTCACAGAACTCTAACACTTGTTAAGTGATATCAGAGCATTACAAAGTATGGATCCTACCCCACAAAAGAAGACAGACCTTTTTAAAGCATCTCAGTACAATCCCATTCGTATAATTGCTAGAGGTTTTATTGTTCAACCAAAAAAAAAAAAAGAACAGTGAGCCAAAATCCTTTCTCATGCAATAATATCCTGTTCCTAACACTGGCCAATAGAAGATGCAATTCTCCAGGGTTTATAAAAGGAAAGAACTCAAGCTGTGCATGGCAATTTCTAGAAGAGATGATAACCACTACCTTGATGATCCCTTTCATGTCACCAAAACGGCAACCAGAGGAGCTGCTCTGTAACCCTTACAGTTTATTTTGTCTTCATGGAGTTATAGTTATTTTACATAGGTTAATGTGATTTGTCCTTATACTTTCCATTCTATTATAGCATGGCTGGTTAAACTCACCGCACAAAATTTAACACCCACAACATGATGCAGAACAATATGATCTGTTGTCTTTCAGGCACCAACAAATCCAGGAGAGCTGTCAGCCCCAGCTCTAGCACAGGCCTCCCCGGTGAAGTCAACGTCTGGCTCGTTTGTTGGAATGAATATACAGAAGCAGGTTGATTAATGGCTGCAAAAACAATAACTTATGTATATTTGGTTCTACCACACTGACAGCTTGCTTTGCAACATCTGGTTTTTTTTAATTTACATATTATGTATAGTGATATTGCATATGGCTTGGCATTTGTAATGTTTGTTGTCTAGCCTAAGGAACTCATCTCAGCTCCATGACTCCAGCTTCTTCAAGTCACTCAGGTGAGGTATGGCTCTGCCAGCATGCTCCCCTCTTCAGGCAGTCTCACTTCAGCAATCATCAGGGAACATGGAGTCCAAGATTCTCAGTACACCTGAAGTTCTGGAAAGGCAAATTTCAGGAGTTCCTGTGTTGCAAATAGGTGAGATACCTGAAGGAAGCATAATACACGCTTAGCTTGTTCTTACACATTTGTTTAGGCATTTATTTTCAGACAATATTACCTTCCAACTAGTCTAATCCAAAAAAAGCTCTCAAGCCTTCCCTAGAAAAGCTAGGATAAAAGAAAGCAGGAAGGAATCAAGGGATTACAAGGGAGAGAAAAACATTAATGCAAAGGCCAAATTGTCCAAAATCAACAAAGTGGAGACTGGAGAGAGAAAACAAACTGCCAAGGACAGGCCTCAGCACTTCCTGATGACACCAAGGTGCCAGGTAAGAGACTTGACTCGCCAGAAGAGAAGCCAGAACTTGTGGCCTCAGCACACAACAAGGAGTTTTATATCTGAGTCAGAAGAGCGTGCAAGATGCTTGGTTTGGTTTGGTCCAACTCTTCTTGCTTGTATTAGAGTCAAGGTGTGTGCCACAAGACCAGGGACCATGAAAAGACCTAGTGGATTCTGCAGCAAGACAGCCAAAATCTTTCCTCATAATCAAGAGAGAGAGAGATCAGGTTTCCCTCTCTAGAAGTACCTTTGTTAGAGGATGAATCATCCTTTGATAACACCTGTCTTGTGTTTGTGGCACATTAGGCAGCTAGTGCAGAGTGGACACTTACTTTTTACCTGGTTAAAAATAGATGATCTTCACTCCGTGAAAGTTGACTTAACAAACACACACAATTGGGGTGAGTGGCCACCGTGCCAGAGATACGCTGTCATGGAGGATGTGAGCACTCTTGTCTTTCAATCCATTTAAAAAATACTTGCATATGCCAAGACAGCTGTTTTGAAGGAAGAATTGCTAGAATTCGGGCTTGATTTAAAGGTGAGGGACAGGGAAGCTGACTGCTTACAAACAAATCCCCTAAAGTGAACGAGTTCCTACACACTTTGCAGAAATAGGCAGCTGGTTATAGGAGAGTGCAGTGCAGCACTGCTTCCACTGGTTAGACACTGCCTGAGAACGCCCCAGGTAGAGGACAACTTCTGTTCAGGCTTGCACACAACTCAATGTCAGGTATATGACAGGAACACAAAGGGAAGCCAGATGCTACCAGTTCTGCAGCTCACCAAACAGTTTATGAGAACTGTGCTGTGAAGCAATTCACTCCTCAGAGAGGAACAAGTCCTCAGCCTGCAACATTTACTCAGCATGCGACCATCCCTAACGCCTTGGTCTGAACTCTGGATTTTTTAGCCCTCGTAAGACTGCCAAGTTCCTGAAACAAATGCCAATATAACAAGTAATTCTGGAGTGCTATGCCATAATACAGCAAAGATAAACACATATCAATTATTCTTCAATGCTGCAAATGCATTTACATATTAACCCTGCAAGATAGCACGGATTCCCCAGTATATATCCACACAGGTTCATAACCACATCAGAGATGACTGGAAATACTTAAACATTTTTCCCCTTCTATGTTTTATATGCATATAGCAAATATATTCAGATTTTAAAAAAATTATTGTTACACTGGGTCAGACCAAAGGTCCATGGGGCAGGAGGAATGAAGCTATCCAGTCACTGATAGTGGGTATGGACAGATGCCTAGAGAAAAGTGCAACAGGTCAAGCACACAATGACACTTTCCCCAAGTACTCACGCATTCAAGAGCCCTGTACGAATTCTCACACTGCTGAGCCACAGCCTTCCCAGAGCACAAAGAGAGGCCGCTGGCTTTAGTCTTTTCAGGGACGTAGACACTGACATCAACGTTACATCTGTACGTGCCAAACTGTTAGTTTGTGGGCATTGAACAGCTGCCAAGAACCGTACTTCCACTGTATGGAAAGGGTAAAACCCCACCTTTGATACCGGAATACCTCAGAAGCCACCACCCCGTGCCACCATGCCACCACACCCCAGCACGCGTTCCGCCCGAGCTCCCGTGCGTCCCCGAGGTGCCCAACAAACAAGGTTTGTGGCAGGCCCCGTGTGTGTGGCGAGCAAGGGGGAGGACGAGCCCATGTTTCCGCGGGAGCTCTGGACGCTTCAGCGCCGCACGGCACAGGCACAGGCACAGGCCCGCACCTCGATCCCACAGGGAGCATGGGCATACGGCGCACCCCGATCCCACAGGGACACGAGCACACGGCGCACCCCGATCCCACAGGGACAGGGACAATCCCGCACCCCGATCCCACACGGACACGGGCACACGGCGCACCCCGACACCACAGGGGTACACGGCGCACCCCGCACCCGCGCTCGGGGGGGCGGGGCCGGCCCGGGAGTGGGCGGGGCTTTGACACCCGGCCCGTCTCGTGCCGCCGCGCTCGCGCTCCACCCCACCCCCGCCCCGCCCGTGGCGCGCGGTCGTGCGTCAATGCAAATGAGCGGCGCGCGAGGCGAAGGGGCGGGGCGATCGCCCTCGCCCCCGCCCCCAATGAGCGTCTGTAGGGATCACGGGCGGCAGGAGAAAGCGGCGTCACGGCTGCCCCTGCCCAGCCTGCTGGGATAAAAGCCGATCGCAGCCGCTGCCGCAAAACGAAATAAAATCTCTTTGTTTCAGGTGTTTCTCGCTTGATGATAGAAAAGTCGCCAAAGCCCAACGAGAACCTTCCGTGCCCGAGCGGCCCACAGGGCGGGCACCTCCCTCTGGCTGAAGTGGTAGCACCCACCCGGCCCGTCGGCGCCAGGGGGGCGGGCTCCCGGCCTGATGCATTATTCATGGCGGGCAGGCCCACAGGCTCATTACCAGGGTCCGCCGGGCTGGGGCGGTGCCCGTGACGTCAGTGTGACGAATGTTCCGGCGCTCTTAAGGGCGCCGCGGCGGCTCCGAGCCGGCAGCGGGGCGAGGGCGGCCGGGGGGCGGCAGAAGGCTTGCTGAGGAGACCGGGTCGCCTGCCCTGTGGAGGTACCGGCGGCCTCCCCTCCTTCCCTCCCCGCCAGTGCCAGGCCCGGGAATGCCCCGCTGTCCCCCTGCGTTGCGGTGTGGCGGCTGGGGGGGTCGGACGGAGGAGTTTCTGTCCGGGGGCAGTGACCTGTCCGGGCGAATTGCTGATCTAGTGGATCCCTGTGGGTGCGACTGCAGGCGGGAAGGGCCGCCTTACCGGGGGTCCCAGTAAACGAAAAAGAAGGAGAAATCTCCGATAAAAATGGGCTTGTATCAAAAAGCTGCAATATTTTTAAAGCAGTACAGTGGCGTTGATGGGAAAGAAGAGAGCTTTATTCTATAAATAAGCTATTTTGGGACTTACATAGTGGTTTGCGATAGGCGGGTGTTTAAACTCTACCCCCGCCCCCCAACACTTCGCCACAAAGATTATTAATTATCTTTGTCTCTTTAGTGTGCCGAGGTGGGGGTTCACCTCTGCGCCGAGCCGGTGTCAGGGGAGCTCCCGCAGACGGCCACCTCAGCCCCTGCCCACCGCCGGGTCCTTCCCCTCCCCGGAGCGGCCGCAGCCGCCTCGCCTCATTCCTCCTGCCCCTGGCCGCCCACTGTAGCCGGTTCGTCCGGCAGCCGGGTCGGCGCTGCCCTCCCTGTTTCCCCTCAGCCGTCGCTGCTGCGCATCATCAAAACATGCAGGATGAGCTGCTCCTGGGGGTGACACAGCAGCAGCAGCCAGGCTGCGAGAGGCTGGGCAACAGCCCCGCGTCGGGACACCCCCCTCTCGGCCACCCCTCCTCTGACTTTAAACCCTGTCTCAGCCCCCACCAGGATTTAAACAAGCAGCAAGCGCAGCAACCACAGCCGCCGCCTCCTCAGCTGAGCCAGAAGAGGAAAGAGTTTAAGCAGCAGCTCAGCAGCCCAGCCCAGCTCGGCAGCAGCCACCCCCTGAATAACCACCACCCCCCAGACTATCATCACCACCCCCCTCAGCAGCAGCAGCAGCAGTTCAGCCACCCCACTGACAAGTACCAGCAGCAGGAGCACAGGCAACAGCAGCAGCTCCAGCTCCTCAGCGCTCAGCCCCCGGAGCCGCCGCGGACGGGGGATCACTCGCACCACCGGCCCGTCGGCCCCGCCGAGCACCAGGGCGCCGCGGACAGGGGGGGTTTGGAGCGGCTCGCCCCTTCCTGCCCGGGGGGATCGGCGTCCGCGGACCCCAATGTGGGGGTGGCCGCCGCCTCCTGCGTGAATCCTCCTTCGTCTCCTCATCTGCAGGCGAGAGCCAAGCTGCCCCCCATGGAGTCCCCCCCGAACAGCCACTTACTGGGCAGCCCCGGGAACCTCCTGCCCGGCGGGCTCGGCTCTGGCTTCAGCAGCCTGCAGAGCCCGGAGATCCCCAGCCCCCATCACCAGAGCGGGGGCGGCTCCTCCTCGGCGGCTTCCCCTCCTCCTCCGCCGCTGCCCGGCTTCGGCACCCCCTGGTCGGTGCAGACCTCGTCGCCGCCTCCGCAGCAGACGCAGCAGCCTCCGGTCTCCAGCGGCGGCGGCGGGCAAATCAGCGCGATGCCACCCCCGAGCCCGGAGTCCGAGACCAGCTTCTACCCGGGGATCCCGTCATCGATCAACCCCGCTTTCTTCCAGAGCTTCTCGCCGGTGTCTCCTCATAACCCCTGCGCCGGGCCCTTCAGCAGCCCCTTCTCGGCCGCCGCCCCCCCGCCGCCGCCGCAGATGAATTTACCTCAGCAGCAGCAGCAGCAGCAACAGCAGAACCGGAGATCCCCTGTGAGCCCCCAGCTCCAGCACCAACACCAGGCGGCGGCCGCCGCCGCCGCCTTCCTGCAGCAGAGAAACTCCTACAACCACCACCAGGTACCGGGCGGCGACCGCGGCGGGGAGCCCCGGGGCGGGGAAGGGGGATGCGGGGAAGGGACGGAGGCTCCGCTGCCCTCGGTCGGCCGGCCGCGGGAGCCGGGCGGCTTCGCTCTCGCCGTCGCCGGGCGAGGCTGCGCGGCGGTGACAGCCCGGCGGGACCGCGGCGGCGACGGCAGGGCGGGGCCGGCCCGGCGGGAGGGAGGGCACCTGCGCCCCCCGCCCGGTGCGGCGCCGGGCGGCCGGAGGGGTCGGCCCGGTGGGGTCTGTGGACAGCAGCCGCCCCACTCCCGGCCGCTCTCCCCGCCCGTTCCGGGTGGCAGGTGCCGGGTGTCTCTTCTTGCCCTCCTTGGTGCGCCGTCGCCTCCTGAGGGACGCCGGGGCTTTACTCGGGACTAGAAAAGAGGGCTTGCGTTTAAAAAAAAAAAAAGAGCTCAACCGTTCCTGTTGGTGTCTGGGAGTTCCGCCGTGAAAACGCCCCCCTTGTCCCCCCTGGTCGGTCGCGGCGGGCGCGGTGTCCCCGGAACAATGAGTCTGACAGCTCCGGCCGGCGCCGCCCCCCCGGCAGCCCCTTCCCCAGCCGCGGGCCGGCCCTCGGGCAGACGGGCTCCGGTCGCCCAGAGGAGGGTCACATGCGAAAGTCGACACCGTGCTGCCTTTTCGGGGCATTTGACTGACATTGTCTGAATGTGTATCTGAGGACGGCGCAATGTTTCAAGTTTTGTAGCCCGTTTTAATCCGATTTTAATCGAAGGGTTTAACAATCCCGTGTTAAAATGGAAGTTTACGTTTCTTCCTGGAACAGAATATTACAAGAAATCAGTGAGAAGCAAATCCGTGTTAATATTACCAGCTGTTGCGTTAGAAGCCCATTTTACTTCAATAATTTGCTTATTTATGAAAGGGTAAAGTTACATAGGCCTCATCTTTTTTTTTTTTTTTCATTCTAGTATTGAATCCAGTCAGATTTAATCACTAGAGATTCATTTGTATCAGAACTGGAATCTCACATTGTGTGCCTTTTGAAGACCTCATTACGATGCGTTATGATTAGGAGCTGGTTGTCCTGAACATTTATAACAACCTTCTTCAAACAAATTCCAAGCAATTCTCCAATAGTGAGGTGTACAGGAATTTTCTCTCACTTACAAGTTGTGGGTATACTTAAACAGTGCCATGACAGCATAGCTGGCAATATTAGAGGCTTGTTAACATTTGGCATTATCTCTGAAGGTTTGTTTCACAATAGAGTGCCTGCCTCTCCCAAAATTCCAATGCAAGTATTCAAGTTTTACAACGTAATTATCTATAATTATATAGAATAGGATGTTTTCCTGATCACTTGACCAAGAATGGCTTTAGTGGGTTTTTTTGGTTTGTTTTCTGGGGGTGAGGGTGGTGGAGATGTTGTTACAATTTTATCTTTCTGTCTTCAGAAAGTTCTCTTTTACCTGATACATAACATATTGACATGCTTTAAATTTTTAAGTTATTAGAATGCGGGTTGAGGGTTGCTTGCAGCTAGGCTTAGAGATAAAAGTACTGTGTTTTCACTTCACAGAACTGAATTTAGAATCATCACACACACCCCCACTGTATTTCTATGTTTGAGGAAAAGCGTTTCCAAGAACAGTCAGATTTGAGACTACTAAAGATAAATACCGTTCTTCACTGTCAGTCATGCTCAGTGGATCCACCTCTTGGTAATATGACAACCACTATAGGTCACTTTTAGCAGAAGTTTTATCTTACAAATAAAAACTTAATCCTTTAAAAATCATCTTTCTTAAAAACCGCTTCCATTTCATATCAGAGAATATGGTGCGCTTAAAAAATGCATTTACAAAGCTGTAAGGTACACCAGATCTGGATAGGAGAAGAAATCATCAAAAAAATTCTAGAGTACACTGCTGAATCCCACAGATTCATTACTCCAGAAATTGCTCCATTCATTACTCCAGAAACATTTGAGCAGTGGCTTCAGAATAATGTATTTCAATGGAAATGTTCAGATAGCTCCTTCAGACAGATTCTCTGTACAGTAGTCAGTGCTCTTTTTGCTCTTATATGGTAATACTGAGACAATGATATTCAAAATACTGGAGTGGAGGGAATTAAATCTGCCATTTGAATTTTAATTTTTGACTTTCTACTCACTGTAGTAAAATACTACTACTCATTGAGTAGAAACAAATACTATTTTAATAATAATTTTTATGTATTTGAAATTCTTCTATTACTAGAGATTTCATCATATAATAACAAGTAATATATGATAAAAACAGGTTTCAGGATTTTTTGAAAATTGGTTTTACACCCTGAAATTTTTCTTCTGCATAGCTTTAAAAATGCTACCAGTTGCTAAAATGATAATAATGATAAAAATTATAATCAAAATTGCCTGCATAAGTACTGTAGTATGTTTTGGGGAGACATGGGGGAGTAGGAATGACTTTTTTTTTTTTTAATGAAGGTGTGTTTTCTTCCTTGCTTCAGTAGCTAATTTACATGTTATCAGAAGAGAGTGGTTTATAGAAATCTCTGTGCATTGCTTACTTGGTGGTTGGTTGTTTTGGGGTTTGGGGTTTTTTAAGTAGAAAATTTCAAGTATTTTCAGAATAACAGAAATTAATTTTTGTTTTTCAGCCTCTTCTGAAGCAGTCACCCTGGAGCAATCAGAGCAGCGGCTGGAGCACAGGAAATATATCCTGGGGAGGAATGCATGGCAGAGACCATCGTAGAACTGGAACCATGGGAATTCCAGGAACTATGAACCAGATCTCTCCTTTGAAGAAGCCCTTTTCTGGTAATGTCATAGCTCCTCCTAAATTTACTCGCTCTACTCCATCACTGACACCAAAATCGTGGATTGAAGATAATGTTTTCCGAACTGACACCAACAGTAATACTCTCCTTCCTTTGCAGGTAAGGATGGTATACCTGCTGTCTTCATGGTTTTGCATAGCATTTTTACTTCATTCATTTTAAATGAGAACTAAATAGTGGTTGCAGTCCTGATACTTGGTTTGAAATTTGTGCTTCTGTATTATTTTTAGTCTTAAATTGCAATTAATCCCCACATGTTGAGTGTGTTCAGCAATATATGATTCTCACAGTTGGATAAGAATACTGATTGTCAAAAAACCTACAAACTGTAGGCACTGATGAAACAATAAAGCATAGTATGTTTAATCCAGCAAGTATTTTCTGCCCATGGTAATGCTCATATTCTTTAAAATCCCTTTCAACCTCAGGGTTTTTTTTGTTTGCTTTGTCCTTCTACTTAGGTTTTCATACTTTTGTAGATGTTCTCAAGTCTTTGACATGTTCATCTTTTATTAGTATTCTAGGCTGATGTTTGTGTGTCAGCAAGATTTTTTCCCCCACATTGTAGCACCTTTTATGTTTTGTTTTGTCTGGAGGCCCTGTGATTTAAAAGTGTTAAATGGAAGGACGTGTCTTAGAACTAAAGATCTGGATTCACCTTCTGAATTTTGCCAGTGACATCTCACGTGACTTTAAGTCACTTAACTCCACCCTCAGTAATCTCTTGGTAAATGTTATTTTTCCCATTCTTGCTTATAATAGAGTTATTCCTTGTTAGCAGAGGCCTTTCATTTGTCATAATTGTGACCACATTTGAGTTGTATTTGCATAAATGGCAATCCAGTGCTTATGCAGCTGAAGTAGTGGCAAAAGGTGCTTCTTGGGACCGGATTTTTCTTTAGAATTCTGGGTTTTCATACCATTTTTCTGGTGAATTTGGCACAGAAGGCTATGTCCTGACTCCATCCAGGTGCACTTTGATACTTGCAGTGTTTTTGAAGCTTACCCGATTTTTGGATGTGCCGAAGTTATGCTGAAACACACATTTGGATCTGGTACTGTGAAGACAGATTCCGTTAAATAGCCTTGCTAGCTGGAATATAGTAGTTGAATTATCTTTTGTGTGGGTAGGAAGATGGGGGAAAATATGTGGTATTCTTCAGGAGTTGTGTTCTGTTAAGGAAAACCGATTACAAATAGATAATGCTTTGCATTGCAGGATGGCAAAAATAGTAGAAAGTAAATCTGTCCTGAAGATGTTAACCTAAGGAACAGATTTAAAAATACTAATGCCATCATACATTGCAACTGCTGTGACATATACACTGGAATTCATACATGGCTAAGCACACAGATTGTGAATGTATTTGCTCATCCAGTATGCCTTACAGGTCCATGTGACCAATACTTGGAACTTTCAGAAGCAGTTTTCCAATATTGATGAACTTGTTTTATGTCAAAAGAAGCGTCTTCTGCATTTAGGCTATCATCTAAATAATTTGTGCCTAATAAGCTAGGAAAGAAATCCTTGCAATTTAACTTTATAATATCTTAATGTTTCTGTGTAAGGGTTGGCTGATTTTTTTTTAAGGCATAATGTCCAAGTAAGAAGTTAGGCATTCTTAATTGTTGGTTACACCTATGAGCACCAGGCCACCAATTAAATAGGCCTGTTTGGCTATATTTATGCTGTTGGTCTGTCTATGCTTAAATCTCCCTGACATGTATAAAGTCATAGTTGCAGAACACAGTAAAAATAAACCTCTTTGAAGGGTTGCAATGTTATCTACTGCTATTGTGGAAACACTATATGTTTCCATAAATTATTTTGCTACACTGTCATGTTCTTATTTTTCAGTTAGTACACTATTGTTATATGATTAATTCCTTGTGATGACTGTTACATTTTGCAAGTCATAATGAAAAGTTAAATGGAGCTTAGAGCTCGTGCTTCTTTTCATCAGGACTTGTTGGCAATTCCAATGCTGTCAAACACCCATCTTGCTGATTTGTACTGTGCTTGTCTCCTTCCATAAAAGGCTGTGGTATTTAGATTGAGAGTTCTTAAAGATACAGTAGCAATTTCAGAAAATACTAAAAAAATAGTACAAATTAAATTTTGTGCTGTTTGGAAAGTCTAGCACAAAAGTATTTACGTGCATGTAAAAGTTACCTATCTCTTCCAAGCTTCCACGGAGCAAACACATCTTAGCATGCAGGTTGGATACATACTGCATCATTCACAGTTCAGCAAAATTCCTTTTTCTTTGGGCTAACTGCAGTAATAATTTTTGTAGGGGAGGAGACAAAGCAACTCTCTTCCAAACTTTAGCTAGCTCAAAATTGGCAATTTAAGAACTGGCTTAAAAAAGCCAGTGCTCTCAGGGACTTAGCGTAATCTTCAGCATTCAGCTACCATTTTTTAAAAATGTTATATATTTTTCCAAAGTCCAGATAGCATTCAGCACGTTAGCTGCTCATCCATTTTCTGAAAAAAACATGTACCTCATGCAAACATGATAAACCACAGGGGAATTGTATGCAAATTCAAAGCTTTGCCCTTCCATCAAACTTCTTTATTCTTTGGTGTTTGCATTGCTGGGTGGGCCCCAGAATAGAACTGGCATCAGTTCTGATGAAAAAAAAACATTTCTTGACATTAAACTAATATACCAGTGACAATGAATGTCATTACTGATAACTGAGTAAACTGTTATGAGTATTGCTTGTAGGGATGAAAGCACGTTTTCTGTACTTTTTAGTTAAAACTGAAACATGCCCCATATGAAGTTGAGTTCACAATGGCCACATTAGTTCCAGCAAAGCTGCTTTTGCTTGCAGAAGTTATGAAAGACATCTCTTAGGATTTTTTAAAAGTTCAGCAGTTTGTTTTGGTTTTAAGTAAAACATAATTAAACATCATGGCAACACTGATTTAAACGTGAACAAATTAAGCATATAGCCAAGTTTTTCTTATGTGCCTCACTGTTAGAAGCTTTCTCAGCCTTTCTCAGGATTTTAATAAAAACTGCATCAAATACAGTTCTTTCATAAACATAAAACCTGTAGATGTAATTTTAAGTTCAGCCATCCTGTTTCCACCATTGTCGGTACTTCATATAGGGAAGTTGCCTTGCACTTGAATCATTAAAGGGACAGTTAGAAATCTTGTCAAGTATTGGCACCCTACAAGTTAAGCATTTAATTGAGGGACCTATTTCTCTCTCCTTAGAGAGAATCTAGGTTCCTTATTTAGATAATCTAATTCTCTAGAAGAACATACCTGCCACCACTGACCTTACGCAGCCCCTGGGATTCCACTTTAGGCACTTAACATTGCATTTCAGGAAGTCAGATGATATGAATAGTCTCTTTTATTCCCTGAGCTAAAGTACAAAAAAAAAAAGCCCTGGTTATAGGGTACAAAGCTGAATATATATTTCTAAACTTCTATGCTAGTGTTTTTACCTGAAAAACATGCTACAGGTGTATCTGTGGACAAAACCCAAGGACAGAGATCATATTTTGTATATCCATTTTTTTGATTTAAACTGCATGTATGAGGAAAATGATTAACTATTCTTTTTACTTTTTTTTTTGAGAATTGCAGTTTTTGCTAACTCTATTTTGATTGCAAGCTTAGTTTTTCTCACTGTCTTGCAAATAATTTTACTAAAACCTGTTAAAAATGTTTAATACTGCATATCAGTGTTTGACTACTTTCATTCTAATAAAACCACTACATTCTATGGACGTGAATCTAATTTCTATGTCCCTTTTGAATTAAGGAAATACACCATGTTTCAGGGTGATTTTCACCTTGATTTGTCCTTCCTGTTTGTTCAGACAAACAGTGTGTAATGTTCATGGTCCTGAAAGCTGAGTGTTCTTATTCTGTCTTTAAACATAGCTCTCCAGCTGGGGATTGGTATGGTGAGGCAGTATCTTGCACCAATGCAGATCTTTCTTTTTCTGTTTCTATTTCTTTTTGAAATGTGCTCAAGTTTTCAAAGAAAGCAAATCACATGAAAAACAAAATGAGGTTTAATGTTGTGTCACAACAGGTGTTAGTTTTAGATATTTAAGCAGCTGTCACGTTCTGCCTTAGAATCACTTCCATTTGGAAAATTTCAAATTTTCAGTGTGATAATTCTAATATCATTTCATACAGCTTAACATTTTCAGTGGCTGATCTAGATGATACACATACCAGTGAATATTAGGTGAAGAGCAGATTGTTAAAGTTGAGTTCCTAATGCCATGTTTAGACTTGCAAATGTGGCCAGTTTTTTCAAAAGTGTTGAGTGTTTGGCAGCTGATGTTAAACTTGAAGGCATTGAGATTATCTAGCTGCAGAGTTTTCGTACTCTTCAGAGTAATGTAATTGTCCAAACACTGATCTATAAGCCAGGCTTTACCAGTTTGTTTTTACTGAGGCTATGCTGGAACAGAACAGTTTCAGGGTGTTTAATGCAGTGGATTGATTAATATATCACACACAACCAGATATTTGTGTTTGAAGACCATACTGGGGATATCTCTAATTGGGGAAAGCGGTCTGTGGCCATGCTTTTAACTTCAGGATCACAACCTTTGAATAAATAGTATTAGGAGCTGCACAAATTAGCCATTCAAAGCAATCAATTAGTGGGAAGTTTGTAGGTCTTACCATGCAAATGTTTTTATGACTTCATATGATATAAGACTTTTCTGCTGATACTTAAATTTTCTTGAGTTATACAGCTCATTCTATCAATGCAATACAAAACCAGAGTTTGAAAAATTCAAAATATTTCACAGCCATGATAGTAAAGGAGTGAGTATGTGACGGTTATCTTATCTCACCTTGTTCTCTGAGTTAAAGTGAATGTGTTCTCACCTAAGATTCATCCAAAAGTACATTTGCATATGTGCTGATGTATTTGCATTTAAGTACTCAAGACTGTATAGGTATTTCTAGATGTGGGGCAAGGGTGTCAGAAACTCAAAACTTGAATAACAACTTCCCTTTCAAATTTCTAAATGTCCCTTTAAATATTTCATTGAAACTATTAATATACAATTTTTCTAGATTTGCCATGTAAGTCAAGATTGCCAAGACTTTCATCATCTACATAGTCTGGTGTCTGGTTGTTTCCAGGTGATGAATACATGTTCTTGAGTTCAAGTACTCCAGTATTGGGATTTTTTGTTCATTTTTAAATGCTTATGTAGCTGGGAAGTGGGTATGTCTTCACCACAGGACCTGTTCTTGGTGCATTTTAGGCTCAATTTAGTTATATAGCTTATGGTGTCATTTTAACTTCAAATACTTTGCTGTCAGGTTGACCATTCACAGATGTCTACCAGACATCTTTAGTTCATCTTTACCACTAATGACGCTGTGAAAAGTAACCAAGCAATTTTGTGTATCGACTTTGTCTTCCTCCTTGCTTTTTTATAGAGCTAAAATTGTAGTTCCAATAGGTTTTCATATCTAGTTTCTCATTTACACTAGTTATGGTTTCAGCAAGGGGCTTATGATTATAGTATATCCCCAATAAAATGAGAATGACTTGAAATTTAGATCTTAGTAGAGGTATTTTAGAATATGTATGTAGGAATTGTTATTACTGCTAGCATTAACAATGAATGCTATATTCAGGTACTTTTTAAAGTGTAGATACTTTATTACTAAATCACCCCTCACTTTCTAGTCTTAAAGCACATTTTTATTCAGGGGTCAGGTTTAAGGTGAAAAAAAAATAGGATTTGTTAATATTTTAGTTGGGGAAGCAGTTTTAAAAAGGCTTCTTTAATTTAGCTTTTAACAAACTCAGTTAATTCATCAAGGTCAAAATTGAAGTCCTTTTTGTAGCCAAGTAAGACCATACTTGAAATGATTATAAGCTTTAGGACTTTTTTCTTCAGCTTTTATCTCATGGTGCTACATTTCTTTAGACTATGAAGAGACATGTAAAGATCATTCCTTAAAGATACCATTTATAGATTTTAATACCTATGTTAGTGTTCTAATTTTTTACTTCAAGTAGTCCCACAAATCAGTAATTTAAAGCATTTTTCCAAAATTCAAAGGTGTCAAACTTCTTAACTATGAAGTAGTGTTTGTGGTGCAAAATTATTCACACTCAATAATAGCTTTGGTCCTTGTATTATGCATAAGTGAAAATATATATGCTTAGAGATGTGACTGCAGTTTCTGCAAATGCTCAGACAGGATAATCTTTGCATAAATTGCATGGGTATATATAGAAGTCCTAAGCAGAATGTGCCAAAAATACCTATTTGTTCATGAGTTTAGTACTGAAACTTGCTCTTCAGAGAAAGCTGCCCTTCTCCCATTCCCGCATATTCAGATGCATGGCTTGGGGACTGCTTCTCAAATGCATCTCTTTGGGTGTACTTTGCGTGACATTGTCAAAAGCTCCTTCTAGGACTTGTATTCTGTGGGAGGGATCCTTGTGCTTTTCCTAATCCTGAAGTAACTACCATTTTCTGTAAACTTTCCTTCATAGACAATTTTTTACTTAACCATATCGCTCAGTCTGCAGTTGTGATTCTGATATGGGAAAGGTAGATGAAGCAGGAGTCAAACATTTAGACAGTTAAAAGTAAAAAACTAGTCTGAGAATTTTTAGTGCTTGGGAGAAGTTAAGTGTCAGCTCTGAGGGGAAAAAAGCTAGCATTCTGTTGTGACATTCCACTGAGATACCTTTTGACACAACAAGAGTTCACTTGCTTCTTAGCACAGGACTGATGAGCCACAGAGCTGAAGGAAATGAAAAATATTTAACAGGAATTCAACCTTGACAATTCTGGAGTCAGAATGATAGAAAGTGTGCATTAACATACATGCGTAGGTATCAGTGCCTTTGCAATACTGATTATCTTTAGTTTTATTATTTCAACATGGTTGATAAGCAGTTATCTTCCAAAACAATCTGAAACAGTCTTTAAGACAACATGGAAATAGTTCTGATTTTTGGGACTACTTCCATGTTGTTTTAAAAGTAGGTCTATGTTGTTTTAGAAGATAACTGCTTATCAGTTATGTTGAAATAATGAAACTAAAGCTAATCCTAATTCTTGGGACTGTTTTCACGTGCATGGAGATCTGGAACAATCATAGTCTGTGATAGTGCTTTTCATGCTTGTCCTAAAAATGGACTAAAACCGTAATGGAAGTTTTCTGATTTAGTAGTGCCTGCTGTGGTGGAATTATCCAGTTTTAACAGACCTTTCTAGAAAATACTGGCTGGTGTGTGACCTACATTACTGAAATACTCTTAAGGTCTGCTTTGAAATTAAAGCTTCCTATTAGCATAGATGATAACTGTTCTCTTGAAAGATATGATGTACATATTTGTGGAGCTCAGAGCAGTGTTGGAGCATTATAAAGCCAAGCTGCACAAAGGTTTAGAATGAACCTTGTACCCAAAATGTTATTTACTCCTTTAATGCAATTAATCAGTGTCATTTGGAATAGAGATTAAAATTTTGAAGCACTGATTACCAGGATAGTGCCCAAACTCACAGTTGGGTAGTGATGTGTGGGTGATGGGATAGCAGAATGCAATTCTCATATTTAAATCCTGCTGTACTTCAGCATATTCACAATGTTTTGATATTGTGTGGTATCTGCCCATTGTATGTTTCCACTGTCCAAAATTAAGTAATGCAATTCAAGGAAACAAACCACAAACTTTCTAAAAAGGATGGGAAAAGCTTATTTTTCCTTCTGCTTCTAGCAGAGCAAGACCTTCTGCTTTAGATACACAGAACTTTCAAAATAGAATGATGCAGGGGTGAAGTTAGAATCATTGCGCCATGTCACCCAGTAGAGCAGTGTACAAATAAATTGCAAGCTCGTGTTCTGTGTTTTACTTTTCCATTCCTCTGCAAGATCTAGGACCCAGTAGCCCAGTTCTAGGAATTAACCATGGCTGAGCCCACAGTGTCATTAAGTCTGTAATAATGACCATTTCCCAGACAGTCATGTGTTACTTCAGCGCATATGTATGTAGCAGTGTTAAAATAAATAAGAAAATTTGTAATGAGCCTGTTACAAAGATGAAACACCATATACAGTTTAGTCTGGTTTTTACCAATACTAGTGCTTTTCCCTTATCAGCTACAAAAGTAGCAAAGCATGTTTTGTCTTTGCTCAGTGTTGGTATTTGCAAGAGCACTGACTACGTACCAACTAGTGCTGCGAACTGAATTTAAGACTTCCTTAACAATCCTGATGAGATACCTTCTGAATGCTGGGGGACAGTAGGGAACAGATCCAGCTTGGTCACTGCTCACACCTATAGAAAGCAGGTTTGCTGTGGTAAGCAGGTTCTTTTCATTGTGCTGTTGAGAAACAAACCTGTAAGGGCATGGAAGCAGATTAGTCACTTCAGTTTCTTTTGGTGGTTCTCAGGGCAACTAAACTGAACAAAAGCCAGCCAGTCCCAAAAATTAAGGTTACTGTGAACTAAAATAGTGATGGTGACTTGCTGGCAATCAAACCAGGTTGAAGATTGCCTCATGAAGTATGTGTGGCATTTGGTCTGGCATGTGGCAGGAGATAAGAGAAACCCACGTTTTTAATTTATCATTAAAATTGTCAGACTGTTCCAATATTAATTTGATCAGATATTTTATTTTTTGACAGATTGTTTACCCAACAGGAGCCCATTACTCTTAATAGTTGTTTGAGATAGAGAGAGGTGGGAAAAAAGGCTTCTTCCTCTTCATCCCAACATTGGCTAAACTTTTTAAGACATGAAACTCTGGTTTCATCATGGCAAAGCTGATCAGAACTCATAGTGTGTGATTCATAGAAAACTTCTGTTCCAAAGCTCACTTTTTTTACTCCTCCAATGTGAAGAATACCTTTTTGCTGAGAGATGTAGTTTGAAATGAATCTATGGTTCTGCTGAACTGTCATGGAAAGTCACAGTGAATGTGGAATACACCTTCTGTCCCTATTATATACATACTAATGCATGGCTGCATCTTTAGGGAATTTCACCAGTCCTGGGATGTATATGATGTATTTCATCCTACTCTGCTGAATTACTAGAGTGAAGACCACAGTAAAATTAAGGCACAGTTGTAGGATTTAAGTGCAGTACAGTCTAGGCAGAAGCCTTGAAAGTAGAAGAGATTGTAGTTTTACACAAACTGTTTTTAGTTTCTAAAAGGTATCCCAGGAAGACCAAAGAATTTAGGAGTAGTCTTTTTTCTGTGTCTGTAACTTGGGTGTATTGGAAAACATGGGAGAAAATGGCTTGGGTAAAACAAAATCAATGAAAACATATTCAGTTCATTGCAATAACTTTTATTACTGTCAGTGAAAGTATTTGTAAAGATAGTACAGTAACTTCCTAATAATCATACATAAAAGAAATTGTCCTCTATGAGGCTGCTAATCTATTAGCAAGATTTGTGACATTTCCTTTTCGTACTTTAGCTTCAATTTTCCACCCTTTAACCATTAAGGGCTAACCATTTGTAACTTAAGTCTTTGTATGCAAAGGCCCTGAAGCCAGTAAGCGTGGCCTCTGGCAGGGGCTGGTGGCCAAGCACCAAGAAAATGTTGTCTGTTATGTGACATGACTGTCCTTGTCCTGGAGTTCCCCACCTTCCTCACTATTTCACTTGTGCATGAAATGAAATTGAACTCTTACAGAGATTAGTCTCCTTCTTTAATCAGCTTATGCATAACTGTGCTGTGGATCACTAGAACTGATTCAAGCAGTTTTGAAGGGAACAGGCATTCACAGGCTGTCAAATGCATACACAGCATTTGTTCACACTGCATCACACAGAGTTCTTCACACTGCATCTCTAGTTTTATATTTGGATGCTGTTAAAACTGCAGTTAATAAAATTAGATCTTACTTTGTATCATTGTCCATCTTCAGAGTGTCTGAGTGGGCAGCTGTTAGAAGGAACTTGTGTTTTCCTTTCAAGTTTTTTGTTAAAAACTACAGAATTTGTATACCAATACTAAGGCTTTTGTTTTCTTTTAGGATCGAAATAGAATGTATGACAGTCTGAATATGCACTCTTTGGAAAACTCCCTTATTGACATTATGAGAGCAGAGCATGATCCACTTAAAGGTATGTTATTATGCTAAGTAAAGAAAAAAGGGTCATCCATTCTGCATATTTGAATGAATACTGATTGTTAATTTTGATTCTAAGTTCATATTAAAGTGGAAAATGAACTATTTTTTCACTCAGATGAAAAGTCAATCTTAAGCTGTCTTTTACTGAAAATATTGTTTCACAGTCACTTAAAACAAACCACTCCAAGTGTTTCCAGGTAGTTTTCCCTTTCTCTACAGTGAAAACTGAAAAAAAAAATCTAAGTCAATTGATAAAATCAGGATTTGTCCTTTAAAATAATTTTTCAAATTCACTGGAGCATACTAATGCATCCAAATCTGGAGAAGTCCAGAAATAGAGTTGGCTTTTTAGAATGCTGGTTCCCCTTACAGTCCTGAGCTCTGTTAAATCATTTGGCCACAGCAGTGAGCATATAGCTAGTATACGTGGGTTTCCATTTTAACTCCTCTTTTCACTGTACATTAATTCACTCTTGTGAATTCTGTTCTTCCATACTTTCTCAGGTAGCATTTCCTATTGAACATCGGGGCAGGGAGCACAAACAAATTCACTTGGGCTGACCAGATGTTACTTCATTTGTGTGATTAATTTTAAAATTATCCAAGACTTTAGGCTTGCTTTGTAGAAATTAAATCTCTGTATTGAAGCAATAGAAAAAATAAGACAATCAGGTATTTTTTCAGCATTATTTACTCCCATCCATTCTCCATTTCTAGAGGCTCCTATACTTACTGTATATTGCATTAGCACAGAAAGGCCTGTTTTTCTCCTGATTTGAAGGACACCTTGCTAGACTGCTCATGATTCTTTTAAGATCTGTGTAATTACTTGGAAGACCTGTAGTATTCAGATAGCATTTAATGGTATTTTAGGATTTAAAATAGTTAGCCAAAAATTTGGAGTTTTTTCCCAACCTGAAAACTTCTACAAAGCATCTGTAAGTATCTAGCATTTACTTAAACTGTTAATTTTCCTTGACTTTAAAGTAAGTGGAAGCCAAAATTAAATTTTCTTAGATGTTTTGAAATCTGATCTCTTCTTTGTTATGGGCCAGAGAGAATTAATTCCATTTTAGCAATTTTATTTGAGTCCATTACTAAACTCAGTTTCTGTCTATTCTACATGTTTATAAAAAATTAAGTAAAAGGTTTGAGACCTGTGAACACCTAGCCCAGTGGTGACTGCTGTGTGCTAAAAGCATGCATATCTCCTCAAGGCTGAAGTGACCAGGTGTGTCATTCCTCTTACAGAGGATTCATGTTTCTAATTGCCACACTCAGGTGGTTACTACTTCTTTCCTTGTCTGAAAGCTGCTGTTAGGCATAAAGCTAGAGAGTGCAGATCTTCTACTGCACTATACTGCCATTGGCACCTCTCACATTCCTGACGATGAAAATCAGTCTGTTTCTTCTTTCTGTACATGCTGATACGACAAATGGAATTGATTGCTTGGTTCCCCTGCCATCTCACTGTTTTAATTTTATCTCTGTAATGCAGAAGAGATTTCAGAGGCACAGTGAGCACAGAAGATAATAATTTTTATTTTTAGTCATCTCTTTGTATTTCATTATGTTATGATAGATGAAAATGATGTATTTCCAATAATAATTTTCCAAGGAGAGTAAGAGAAGGAAAAGCTTTAAGACTTGAAAGTTAATTTGGTTCATATGTAGATACCTTGAAAAACTCAGTAGTTCCCATCTGTGCTTTCTAGGGACATGAGAATATGGTGTCAGTCTACAGTTAAGAGATTTTTTTTTTAACAGTTAAACAGTTATGTTCTTCCAGTGAAAATTCTGCTAAGTTTTATGCTTGAACTAAAACAGATGGAAGCCATAGATAGTGATGAACTCGAAGGAAATCCATTTTTCCATTCAAGTGCCAGAGAACAATGCACATGCCAACTGAATTTAAATAGAGTAATTGTGTGCTGCTATTTAAGTTGATGGATAAGATATTTTTTCTCCATGGATGTGATTTCAGCTGAAATTGCTATGTTATTAACAATAAGGCATGAGAAATGTTCCTTGCAGACTGAAAATGGGAGGAGGAGACGTTGTAGCATATTGGCCTTTTAGTTCTTCTCTACTGTCTTGTTTTTGGTTTTTTTTTCACCATTAATGGAAATTTCTGTAATTTCTGAGCAACTTTAACTTTTTTTTTCTTTTCTCTGCCAGACATGAAACTGTAATTTGGTTATATCAGTCTGTCTGGCTTTTCACCACAGAATATCTTAACATTTACTTAAAATGCCATCACATTTACTTGCAGAATGCACAGGTTTAAGAATAGTATTATTTGTTGCTCTTAATAAAATACAACATTTTGTTGCAACTAAAGAGTATTTTGTAACTAGGGAATATTTTTTGACAAATTTTCAAGTAAATATAAGCACACTAAAACAATGCATCTTTTATATCTGATCACAGCAGTAAAGTGAAACTCCCTGGAATTTTAAGCACGTGTTTCAGATTTAGCTGCTTACAATATCTGGACTATGACTAAGCATCTTGTCTCAAATTTTGCACAATGCAGAACAGACAGTCTGTGTACTAGCTCATAGCTTCAAGTTTTGCATGTCAAGATCCATTTTAGGAGCAAGTCAAATTTCACCACTTTTGCTTTCATGAACTTGAAAAAAAATTATTTCACATATGAGTCACTGAAAGCTAAGTTTATGCCTGCCAGAAAATTGTTTATAGATGACTAGTTTTGGCTTTGCTTAGGCAAAGCTTTGTCATTACAACAAATGTGATCAAAAGAAAAGTAATTTTTAGCTTTCAATAAGATACTTTCAAGGTAGAGTAATAGGGAGAAGCTGTTTGGCTTCACTAGTCATTGCAGCAGAAATACTGATCATATTAAAACTAATCTTTCCCATGCAGCTTTCTTGAAATGCATTTCATAACAAGACCTTAAGTAATGTTTAAGATTATACCATCCATTCAATTCCAGTGAAATAAAAACTGAAGTTAAATTAATTCATTTTTATTTTACCCTTTTTATTCTTCTAATAGTTCTTAAAACAATTGAGAGAAAAATGAAAATACCGATAGCCTGACACATAGAGGTATTGCTAGTATAACTCTTCAGACATACCACCTGTGTACCTGGTTTTCTTTTTTTCTACTTCTGCTCCCGCAAATATCAATGCATTTTGCTGTCAAGAAGCAGGGAAGACAATGCATTTGGGCTGAAAGAGATTATGGAGAAAGCTTAGAAGCAGGTGTTACATTTTCTAAGCAATACATATTATTATTGAGGAGACTAATTTAATGGGATTCATTACCTTCTGTTTTAAACATCTTTCAAGTAAAGTTTGTGGCACAAAGAGCATTGTCTTTCTTTCAAAAGTGTTTGTTTTATATTTTGTGTTATGAAGCTCTAAAGTTTAAAGTTGCACGGTTTCTTCCTAGAGTAATTCAAATTGTGCCAAGAAAAGAATTTCTGAGGCTGGAAAAAATACAGAGGAAAAATTCTCTCCCTT
This sequence comes from Calcarius lapponicus, assembly GCA_039654755.1. Taxonomy (NCBI): domain Eukaryota; kingdom Metazoa; phylum Chordata; class Aves; order Passeriformes; family Fringillidae; genus Calcarius; species Calcarius lapponicus. The sequence continues at coordinate 15,801,182 of CM077466.1, forward strand.
GTCGCATAAAAGGCTTTGAAATCTTACATACACATTGTTACTTCTTTCTTAGAAACTTTTTCTGAAAAAAGAATATATTTGAGACTGATAATCCATGTATTCAGAGAAATCAGTTTATCAGAGACAGCCCATTTGGCCTCGTTGTGACTTGCATGGTTCATAGGCAAGCGCTGGGAAATGCATTCTCTGGGCTCTCTGTGACTAGGTGTTGGCCAAGCATGGGTTTGTGCTGTTGTCTTAACTACACTGGTTCCAAAAACTGTGCTTTCTGAAACTGCTCTCATCCTCAGCCATTCTCTCTTACTGGGAAAAGCTTGATTTGGAAGCTTTTTCTCTTCTACTCAGGAGATCTCTTGGGGGAAAAAAAAGGGATAAGGAGTTCTTGATTCTCAGTCTCTTCACACAACAAACTAAGACTTTTTTTAAAAAGGGGGAGAGTAGATGTGAGGTATCGAACTTGTGTATCTGTGAGTCAGTTATGTTTTAATATATGGGGATTCCTCCAACAGTTTAGTTAAATAGGAATAAAAAGTATGCATTTCTAAAAGTAGATTTGAATTTGCCTTAAAATAAAAAGTGAGCGAGTATGCCAAGAAGAAGTTCACAAAAATTTAAATTTCCTTTTTCCCTATCATTAACATAAGATTGCAGAAATGCTAAAACTAAGTTCATTACTCTTTCCTCTTGTTTGGATTAGCAAGACTCAATTGGATTCAGTGGCTATAATGGCCCACCAAAACTTACTTGAAGCTTTTGATTTTTTTTCTGTCCTCACGGAAGAATGCATTGAGAAATATGTGCGAGTCAGGCAGTTCTGTTAATATTAATTACATTTAGGTAAGGAAGAGGAGGCTAGATTTGATAGAATGCCGGTTGTATAAGAAGTGTCAGGCATACCTGCTGCTTCTTGGTAATGCTAGTTTCAATTTAGCTATGATACATGAGAATTATTAATTAGCAGTAGTATGGTGAAGTTGCAAGCTCAGGTTTGCACAGAGACATGATGATCTTTCTGATACAGAATGGTAATATTAGGCACTTATTTGTTCCAGATAGTAGGAGGTTACAAATTTTGGATCTGTAGACAAGTTCTGTAGAGAGGTAGTAAATTAATTACTTAACGTTTTTCAGGACTGGACTAAGTCTATTATTTAAATATTAGATATTTTCTAACTAATTGGTAGCTGACTTTAAACTATTCAATCATCTTTATTATTAAAACTACCTTTTTAAGCAGGTGGAGGCCACTGAAACTGCTAGAAGACCATTGAATGGTTTATACAGTTCTAGATTACTGACATTGAAGCAGCATGGGATTAGATAGGATTTCTGCCTTGTTCTTAAAATGGTATCTTTTTTTTTTATGCATCGATCAACATACAGCGAAAATAGCCGGCTAGAAAGATATGTGATAGAAGCAAAGTAAATGGTTGCAAGATAGTGCTCCCATCTTCTGTATTCTACATACTGATATTTTAAGTGATGTTTAATAGAGTAAATGTCCATTTAACTAGAATAACCTGTTCAAAAATGCTGTGGTCTAAGCCCTGTATAAAACTGATCTTGAACCCAATTCTACGTGTGAGATGTTCTGAATTCATGTATGTCATGAAATTCAGGTGGACAGCCTAGAAAACAGTTCATTTTACTTCAAAGGATTAAGCTGAGGAATAAGAACCTAAGTTAATATTATAAATAAGTAGCAGTGATTGCATTTTGAAAAAGTAAGCAAACATTCTAATGTTTAAAATGTTCTTAAAGTTGTATGTCCAAGTGGTATACCAGGTAACAAATACAGGGGTTTAGTTCACAACAATGCAGTAAAGTGTGATTTCATTGAAATAACCATGTAAATAAAACTTAGAAGTATCAATACAGCAGTGTACTGAATATTGTGTTACTTATTTTCCTTTCTAACCTGAAATCATTCATTATCTGAGTTAGCAAATTCATCTCCCCAACAATGAGATGGGGTTTTGGGCTGCAGTGGTGGGCCCAGCTGCCTGATGCAGTCCTTTGCTTCCACTCAGTGAGAATTCCTTCATTATCTCAGCTTGGCATATGTGTTTCACATGCAGCTTATTTGTGAAGCTATAAAGGAAAAAAGCAAAAGAATGCAAAAGCAGAATGCATAAACCTAGAATTTACTATTTTTTACAAATTTTCCTCTCCAGCTGTTGACACTGGTGAGCTTCTCTCTCCTGCTAGGCCTTAAATCTGAATTCTGTTTATGAAATCATTGCAGGAAAAAAAAAACCCTATCCTTTCTCTCTCTTGCTAAATAGAAAAAGATAAATTCAGACAGGGAGAAAGATTGTCACCACAGAGTCAAGAAGTTTGAGATATGTCTCACAATTTCATTTGTTACTCTTGATAAATAGAGCATTCTGATTTGCAAATAATAATGTTACAAATATATAGCAATATATATAGCAGTGTATATAAACATTGATATAGCAATGTTTATATAGCAATGTATATAAACATGGTATGACAGTAATCTTGTCAAATTCTTGCTGTTAGACAAGTGGATGTTAGCCTTGGTAGAGCACAAGCCTCAGAAGTATAGCAAAGTAACTTAAACACCAGGCTGAGCTGTGGCCGCTCCCAGACTGCAATTTAAAGATGCCTTTTTCCTGATTCTTTCCCTGTTTTACCAGCATGCATTGCTAGAAGGGTGGAAGTTTTATAGTTCCAAGAAACATTAGATATAACTGTAGATGCAGAAGAATTATATTAAAACTGGACACTTTGAAGACAAGAAACATAAAGACAGAGGCTCCTACAAAGGTTTTTGTGTTTCCCGTCTTGTTTAGCCTGCTCAGAGATTCTGTTGAAGTTAGAGAAGATAGCAGAGTCCTTCTGGGTGGGATGCATCGGCTCTTCTCCAGGAGCCTGCCCTAGCCTTTCAGTGCTTCCAAATTCAACAGCAAGTTGTTATTACCTAATCTGCAGGTGTTCTGATACCATCCATTCTTACAATAATAAAATCTGTGGGACGACAAATAGTTCATAGCTGTATAAAAATCTTTTTTTCCACAAAGCCTGTAAATAATAAGGCTGAACAAAATTTCCTAAATTATCTTAATCCTGTTATTTTGAAGTTTTACATTTCAGAGTTTGCAATGTGTGTATTTTCAAATTAATTTTTGGGCAGAAAATTGCTATGTTGCTTTCTTAAAGGAGAAGAGGAAAACCTAAACCCTATTATTTACAGATTTACAATAAAATATTTTTTATTTAACCCCAAAGGTGTCTCTTGGGACTCAGAACTACTTAAAGAAATTTCTAGTCTTGCTCCTTAGCTCATGGGTTTTCCAGCAGTAGAGGACCAAACAGCGTATAAGAATTGCTAGACAGCCTTAATATATAGCTTGCTGATTTGGTTTTCTTTTTTTTCCCCCCCTGGGGTTTCTTTTTCTTACAAGCCATCTGCATATGTACGACCCTTTAAAATGTGTGAGTTCTACATGTCCATTGCTTCCAGACTGGATTATTCTTTATGCCTTTACAGGCATTCCCATTTCCTTCAAAAGATTTAGATGTTTAAGTCACAGTATTCATATATACATATATATAATGTTCCTCAGATTATAAGCAAGCAAGTATATTTGAATAGAAAGATAGATGGCAATGCAGTTTTTTGCACATTCAACCACAGTTTTTCCAAACACAGCAGTTATTGTAAATGTCTCTCTAGGTCAGTGCGTACTACTGGTATGCTTGCAGCTTCCTGTAAAAAGAAAAAGTCTCCTTTAATAAAAAGGAATTTGCAGCGAACAGACTCTTCAGCTGTGCATTTTAAACCACTCATTTAAGTACTAAAGTATAACGTGCCGCTGCTGTAGTAAAATGCAATTCTTGAAAAATCCTAATGTCATGATATAAGGTTTACATGTAATTTTTTATTCTGTCTAAAATGCTGAAAATTTTATCTATAACAGTCTTTAATATTGCTGAATCTGTAGATAAGCAACTGTTCTAATGTTGCTAGACTTACTGAAAAATATTACATACCAAGGTTATATGAAATACACCAAGATGTAGTCATAAATATAAATCAGTTAATAAAATTTGCATGCCTTATTTCTTACTAAGGTGATTTTTTCTTAAATTGCTTCAGTGGAAAAGCATTAAGTTGTAGAAATGCCACTCTGTTAAGCAATGTGCATAGTGCAGTTATTCACAGTCACTGTGAAAGAGGAGACTAAAGCAGTCAGCACTATTTCTGGGTGTCATGAAACAAAAAGTGGCTTTATCCTATTGGAGCTGATCCCAAAGTACACTGCAGATCTTATGACCAGAGAATTAAGGTTAAGAAGTCTGTTCTTGTCAGCTTTAACTTGGGTCAAGGGTATTGTTGGTTAATGTGCTTGGAGTTAAATATTAGCTCTTTATTTCCCTTAGGCAAATTCTAAGCAGTGATTTTTTCATTATTTTTTCTAGTATAATAGCTAAAACCTCTGCATTTGTTTTGTTCTTTGGTTTTTGTTTTCTTTTAAGGTCGCTTGAGTTATCCACATCCGGGGACTGACAATCTTCTGATGTTAAATGGTAAGTTCTAATCTTATAACAGTTTCTAATTATCTCTAGCTTAGCTTAAATCTGACGTGTTGGTATAAAATTATACTACGCTATTCTGTTACTGAATTACTTGCCTCTGGTCTTCAACACTGATGGGACTGTTGCCATTTCTTGGAGTTGAATGGCAAGAGCTAATCTTGCAACAGACTTTAATTATATCTAGCTTATTGGAAATCTGAAATGCTCATAATGATGCACTATTCTGTTTTGTTCTCAAGCAATCCAAGGGTATGTTTTCGCAAGAGCTGTAGGAAATCTATTATACTGAAACAGGAATTAGAAAAATAAGAAGGCCAGAAACACGTGTTTTTCTATATTGGGTAAATAAAGAGTGAACTAGACACTTTGCATTACACTCATGTGAAATAACATTTTATTTTTGCTGGGGTTTTTGAAAGTGGCTTTTGTCAAGCACGTGTCTAACCATGAAATATGCTGAAGTTAGAGTTCATGTTCATGTTCCTTTCCCAGTAGGTCAGACTTCATGAACATCTGCTACTCAGTGAAGGCATGAACTTTAGCCTTTGTTCAAGGCTAAAGAAGGAAGCACAGCTTGGTAATCCATCTAAGTCAATAATAAATCAGGGGTTTTGCACATAAGTGTTTTCTGCATTGGAAAAAATTAGAGCTGTAGTGCCACAGCTTCTCTAGATTAGAAGACATGGAAGCTGTTGTACGGGTAGTACACTTTTGTCATTCACTTGATGAGTCCAAGTGTTAACAGTAAAGATCTCTTAATAAAAAATATGGCCAAAACACATTCGTTGCTATTTGAAATTATGTGGAGGGTTTTTTTTTTTGTTGTTTTTGTTGTTGTTAGGTTTCCTTACCCATTCTGCACAGTCGTTTACACTTGTGCAAATGGATATAAAATGCAAACAAAAATCTATTTTGCCTGCATAACACTGAGCAAATGTTTTAAGATTTTAAGGAAATTAAGATTTACCTTTATGCCCAGTAAAGGAAAATACTGCACAATGGCCATTTGAAGTAGTAGATCCTTTGGTATTGAATAGGCAACTTTAAGATAATGGAGTATCTTGAAAAGAAAAAACAGGTACTTAACTATAGAAATAAAATCAGTGTTTCGCCAACACTATATTGATTCCTCTACACTGAATATCAGTGTGCTTGATGTCACAACATTTACAGCATTTTACTTTCTGTATTTAACTGCTGCTTTAAGACCTGTTCTGCAAACTGGTTTGTTCAGGTGGTATATGTGCAGTTGTCATTATCTGCTGCTGTACAAGGAAGTGTTAGATGGGAAGGTGTGAAGAGAAAGTGAAGTATTTCAGTGAGGTGGCTGTAAGAAGCTAATATTTTAATTTGTTTACTTTTACTTAGAATGGTGAACCTCTCTTTTTAGAGTTTCGAATGCTAAAAAAGCACATGGGGAGCTATTGTTACTCTAGGAAATACCTAGGAAAGGAGTTTGTTGTTATCATGAGCACTGAAGAAACACAGTGGTACCAGTCTATCCTAAAATCTTACCACAAAGCTAGAACATGCGCTGACAAATATCTTGCTTTAATGCTTATGTGGTTTCTCTTGTACTTTGAAAGGTAGCACTCAGTCTGACTGCTGTCCTCTTTAAAAGCTGCAATATTATTTTCAGCCTTCAGTAAGTGAGATAAAAATAAATTTAAGTATCTAAAAGGTGCTGCAGCACATAACTTTTTAAATTATGCCCTTTAGAATTTAGTTCAGAGCCTTGTTGTGTCTCTGCCACATAGCTGGAGTCTGATGTAGCTGTTGGTGCAGGCCAGGGCAGTCAGGAACTCTCTTCAGAGCCCCTGCAGGTTGGCATGTCTTAACTGCCGCTTCTTGCAGCTCAGGAACAGAAGCCCTGGAAACAGCTTTTGGGGAGCTCCAGCTGCTCAGACTCTCCACAACCTTTCTTAGCAAGAATTGAGGGACTTCCCCAAATGTGCAGTAAGGAGAATTATGGTTTGAACATCTGTTGATGAACTTGTAAACTTCAATTTCCTTCTCCACTTAAGTAGGTTCAAGCCAACATTTCCCTCTGTCCCTGTAACTGGTGCCTTGGGGGAAGATTTGGGAAAAGAATAGTTGGTAATTCAAAGACTCCACATTTGTCTCTTAATTTCTCAGTAAGTACTGTAGTAGCTATGAGGAAGAGCAGGAATACCAGACCTTCATAAAAGCAAATCACAAATATTTTTAAACACCCTCTGCACATTTATGCAGGCACTAATACTTAACACTGACCCTCTCTGGATTTTAGTGAGAGTAATTTTAGTGAACAGGTATCTCTGGATTCCAGAAAGCTTCTAACATGACCCAGGCTAAAATTGTGCAGCCCTTTAAAGACTAAGCACGTCTAGATAAAACTTTTTTTAGCATAGCTTTTCCTCCTCTTAAATGATAGATTTTTCCAACTCATTTAAAATGTACTTACTGAACTGTACCTAATATTAATATTTACAGTTTTCATTATTTAAATTAATGAAATGAATGAAAGGAAACCTGATTTATGTGTTTTAATAAATTATGTATAATTATGTATCTGTTTCAGCTTAAGCTGTAAAAAAAGTAATGCATTTTTAATGCCTGTTATCTCTCAAAAGTCAAAAAAAAGATACTTTGGAATGGGTACACCTGACTGCAGCTTTCTCAGCTTAGAACATTTTTTTAAGCAAGTAATAATGCAAGAGTCAAGTTTATTGGGATGTAGGGTGTTTTTCCCCATTATGGGGTTCCCCCACTTTCTGTTGTTTTAAAGCATTGAATTTTTTCAGTTGCTGTTGAAACATAATTCCCCATTTGATTTGTTTAGCAAGGGTATATTAGACTTCTTACATATACTATAACTGGTTATGTTTCTTAAGAAAGCACTTCAATCAGAAATTAATAAATTATTTTAATCAGAAATAACTAAACTTCCTATACAGAAATTGCTAAATGAACTTCTGTAATCTTATAGGTGTGCCAGCTTGAATGGTCATAATGATGTCTTTCAGCCTTAAAATCTATGACGGTGTTATTTCTAAAGAAATCTAAATGGAATTTGGGCACCCAAATCCAATAGAATGAAATGGGGATTAGACATATACCTCCTTTAGTCTAGACTCTTGAGAAATTACTGCTGTAGCTGTTTATGGATTTCTTTAAATTACAGTTATTAATGAAAAAGGCTTCATCATGTCTCTGTCACTGTTTGATCATTATGTTGCAATGTTAGTGACAAATCGTATTTTATCTTTGTAGGAAATTTGCCTGGTAGTTTTCCCTGATACACAACATAGTACTTTTAATTCAGCTTAGTCATTCAGCTGAGTTCTTGCAGTATGTGTATATTTGATCTCTGGTTGTGTATCTGAAATATGTCTGAATAAAATAAAACCATACATTTGGTATCTTTGTGGTAACATTGCTCACATAATGTACAATTCTGTTGTCTTGAGGTAAGATAAGCATACGCAGCAAATGTATTTACTTATGTCTTAAATCTATGACCTGATTTACATTGCAGAAAGTGGGATTTTAATTTTTCTGATGGGTGAAAGCTGTATTAGCATTCGGCTTCAGGGATACAGAAAAAGAAGATTTTAGCTAAAATCTTTGTTGTATATGCAGCACTCTTAATTTTGGAAGGTTCCAGTGTTACTGGATTTAATTTTATTGGGCATCATTATACTTCTTGTATGTGTTGCCTAATTGATATTTTCTATAATGAAAGTGTCTTTCATGCATTCTCTTGAAATCTTTCCAAGTTACTGGCTAATTAAAATATCCAGCTTTATAAAATAAAAGAAAAATTTCTGTATGACTTAGTATTTGGACAAGTTAAGGAAAACAGTTTAATCTCTCCTTTTTTGTTGCTGTAAATCAGTTATTTGCCTGCAGTGTCTGGCCTTTTCCAAAAGAGTTGTCTTCCCTGCAGTTATTTATGTATAAACACGTGCACTGATTATGTGTATGTTATATACATCTGTATAGTCTTGATGTATAGGTAAACTTGTAATTAACTATATTTATACAACTGCCATGCTCTATAAGGTGTAAAACATTATATGCATATTCTTTTAATAAATACAGAAAACCTGCATTTTTCTAGATGCAAAGTAGCACTAAATCCCTGCCCACACTAGTTTGCACTCTAAATGAGCAAGCCATGAATTTTAAGGAGGAAGGTTTGCCATAAAAGTAAAGTAAATGATGTGATAACATCAGGTACAGTTTTTCTCCTGTTTTCCCTGATTTCATTGTTTGCTGAAGCAAGAAATACACAGATAACTTCAGTACGTTGTTGCAATTTCTATATATAAAACAGTGCACCATCTACTGTTTTAACTGCATTGGGTTTTTTTTTAACATTTTAGTAACTCTTTTTTGTCTTTCCTTAAAATTGCTGTTTCCTTTTTTTAATGCACAAAGATGAAAACTTCAGTTTTTCTGTAACAAAATATTTTTCTGCCTATCAACTTGTCTTAACTATGAAAATGTAAGAAAATAGCTGAGCTGGTTTGGTGGGCTGAAGAGGGTGGAAGAAAAGAGAAGCGGTATCCTGACACTTGTGCTGAAAGATATTAATATGTATCACTGTATTATCCTTTGAGAGAGAACACAGCACTGCAGACATTGCTGTGGATGGGCTGCCCTTGAATTTTCCCTGCTTACTCTAGTTTTATTTGTGGATGGAATTTATTTTTAAAAAGCATGTGGGGGCTAGGCAAGGGCTTAGTGACGCTGCTGCTAATGCTACGTGGGAGTCACTTTGGCCTGGAGTCAGAGAAGATTTGTACATGCTGCAGCACTGCCACAGAACTGCATCTTCTGAGGGCCTGGCTTCAGGGAGAAAACATGTCTGAAGCTCAGCATCCAAATCCCCAGCACCTAGAGAGCTGATCACACAGAAGAATACACAGATTTGTGGATTCTGTTTTGATGTTGGAAATTGGAATTAGTGTTTCCGCATGTTAGGTACTCAGGTCTCTTTTAGAAAGTGGGGTTTTTTTCTGTTTTGGCTTTCCAGTAGAAATTTTAAGGATATGAAAACCTTTAAGCAAAAACTATTCTCTTCAATAATAATTATTTAAGGTGAGAGAATAAATCTGAAAGCAAGTTCAGTGCAAATTGGATAGAAGTATCATGACTGTTGTGTAAAAATAACTTTTCTAAGAGAACAAAAACAAGAAGGATTTTTCAAACTTCCATAAGCAATCCACTGAATTTCTAGTTGGAAGGGATCAAGATAACAAAGGGAAAAATACTATATCTAATAAACTTTTTGAAAACCCCTAATCAAATAGGAGGTACCAGTATATAAGTATTTCATAATATGAGAATGGAACAATGAATGACATTTATGAATCAGTGGTTTTGAGTCAATATATATTTCAGTGGCCCAGAACAACAGTTCCTTTTAGGAGAAGTGTATGTATTGAGGCCTCGTAAAATCAAAACAATAATGCCAAGACACAGCAATCTGTTCCTAAATGTTGCTATGATCTTATGGTTAATAGTAACACCTATTTGGATACTTAATGCCACTGTGTAATAATTAAAGTAATTTTTCTCAGATACTGAGTCTGTTAAACAGGAATAGAAAGTACTCTGTGGAAATGTAACTAAGAAATTGCACAAAGCTTAATAGTTTCTGTATTAGTAAGCTGTCTATTTTTAGTTTTTTAGCCTTCAGGCAGAGAAGCAATCAGTATGGTCTGCTGAACTGTAGCTGCAAGCATGAACTCTTTAAGAATCTTGCAAAATTCAAAAGTTAGGAAAATCTTGGATTTACTTGCAGTCTATGCGAAATTGTTGCTTTGCCTTTGTGCAGTGTTTTTGATACAATGCTATTTCTTGTGACTTGTGGCCTGATTTCGTTTGCTAGTACAAGGCATCTTTTGTTTCAAACAAAACCTTGCGGTTAATTTTCTGCTAGGTCTTTTCATGAAAAAGGAAGGTCACGGCTTACAGCATTTGCATTGTCACTGCAAAGGACTGTACAAACTGTTCCATGTGGACCAGGATGTGTCTGTGATTAATTTAACACTTGCTACATGCTTTTTACAGTATTATTTTCCTTTTTACATTTTCAAGACCATATGTGTGTTATTTAGGCACTTGTGCAAGATACAAATTCACATTTTGAGGATGAATTGCAAAGTTCCCATAATTAATTTGTCCATAATTAACATGAAGTGAAGATCAAGTTTAAAGATGTTGAAATATTTGAAAGAATTTTACTTACAGCTGCTGTTAACATCAATTTAGTAGTATAAAATAGTGTGGTATTTATGTGAGATTTTAATGCATTCTTATCTACAATTATCAGTACCAAGTACAGATGCAGATTTTTACTTACTGCTTACCCACATGGTTCTTTGTATCTTAAATATTTTAGTCTGTGGGCATGATACAGTTATTTGACATTTTACAATTTGTCCTTTGTTTGCATGCAGCGAGGAGTTATGGGCGAAGACGAGGTAATTCACTTCTGTTTGTTACAGTTCAATTAATTCTGATCTGTTACTGATCATTATGATTAATTAATCCAGATTATTGATTGTAATTGCTTATCTGCATGTTATCTTAGTTTGGGGAGGATGGAGGGTGTGAGGGAAGGAGGAGTACAGTCTGGATTGTTATGATCATTGTTCTTTTAGAGTCTGAATTGAAAATCCTTTAATCAGTTAAAAACCACAGTTCTAATCATGGTTTAGTTCATGCTAATGGCTACTGCTTGCAGTCATTACCCCCTTTACAGTTTGCTAGTTGTCCTTCTAACTCCTTTTGCTTCTGTAGAAGCAGTAGTGTACAGAGTAAAAGCAAAAAGCCTTTCTAAACTTAGCAAGAAATCTATTAGAAGTAGTGAACACATCTTCATAGTTTAAGCCAATATGTGCTCACTAACCTTGAAAAGCTCTTACCGTTTTAACTGTGCTAGGATGTGACCTGAAGTTGTTTTAAAGACCATGTAAAACATGCAAGAAAAAAGTACCAAGATCTTTGGTAGCTTCTGGTATTCACCACTTACACATCAGTTCATGTGTCTGTCTTGGTCTCTGCATTGGTTCATAACCTAGTGCTTGGTAGCCATAATCTGGAAAGGGATGATGTTGTAGATCATGGCCAGTGGATGTAACAGTTAGTGCAATCATTTTGACATTTCCTTTCAGATTCTGCTTATTTTTTTACTGTCATAAAAAGAATGAAGTGTTTAGAAGGGCTAATCCTTTTTATTCAAAGTCATCAGGAGAAATGAGAAAGCCTAGTGAAATGGAAAAGCAAATTACCTTTTTGCTTTCTTTATCTGAGAGACTTCTAGAAGTGAAGAGGATGGAAAAGAAAGTAATAGGAGTCATATAGACCATATTACTCTGAAAGTGTTTATCTATTGTCCTTCATGTCACATTAGCTCTCACAGGAGCTCCAGTGCTTTTGGCAAACCTTTATCCATATCCAAACCTTATGTTAAACTGAGCTCTCTGATGTCACTTCAGAACATGTTCTGCTGGTTTTATTTGTAAAGAACAATTCTCATTGTTCTTAGATTTTAACATGGGTCTGTGGGTACAAATAAGTTATTCTGAGGGTTATTCTAAGACTGTTTTCCCCATTATATACTTGTCTCTATTGTAAGTTTTATTGTCTAAGAAGCACTTCTTATAAACCAAGCTAAATTACAATAATTTTAGATTTAAGATATTGAGAATAACTCTCCTCTATTAGTGGAATGTCTTAAAATTTCCACTTTCAGTTACCTGCAGGTTCCTGCAATATGAGTCTTATTTCTTCCATCATGCACTTCTTCCTGTCACTGTCATTATGGTAACAGCTCCATCTTCTCAATCATTCAATTACTTTAGAAATTCAGAAATTTGTTGCATTCAGCTTTCTTGGTTGTGCAGCCAAATCTTACCACTTGTTCATATACATCTTAAAGAATTGGTCATTCTTACTTGTCTTCATAACTAAAATTCATATCTACAGTATGCAGCTGCTACAGTCATAAATTCAGTCTTGCTCCTCTCATGCCTAAATAGTTGATACACAAGAGGAATCTTCTTGCCTGCTTCATCCAGCTATGTTAGCTCTGTGTCTCCATTGCTTGCTCACTTCCCATTGAGGACCAGCTGCATGCTTCCACTTCCTCACTTTCCACAACTGCTGACCTGTTGCCAACCTGTTTAATGTGTCCTTACAAGACCACGCATCTTTTGCTCCCCACTGGTCATTCTCAAACATGCCTATCACCAATTCTAATGGAAAGGAGGAGCCTGCTGTAGCTTTCTGCATTTGCTGTACTCCTCTTCATTGGATGTCTGCTGAAGACACAGATATGCCACCATAAAAATGATGCAGTTAACATTCTTTGTTACTAGATACAGTGCTGCAGTCCTGCTTTTAATTTTGTGCTCCTCATGATACTTTTTGATATTTGGTTGTTTTATATCATCCTGTTTTATATCGTCCTTTCATTCTTTTTTTTTTTTTGTTGAGATACCACATCAGTGTCAAAAGGCATTACAGTAACATAAGTCGTTGGTCATAATATTTGCTGGTTTTCACCCTTGTCTTTTAAACACCGGTTCTGAGGTGGTCTTCTGGAAATTAAGGGCTTTCATACTGCTCTCACCCCCAGCTGGTCAGTACTGGATCTGCTGGTATTCCTGCTAGGCTTTACTGTTAATGTTCTCCTGTGCTGGAGAATTAAAGACTGCAGTATTGCTCACAGCCAAGGTACTGCGGACTCAGCTGTCAGGAACCTGCTGGTCCTGACTATGGGTTTTCAGTGGTTGAATCTCGAAGAAGCTGTCTGTTTAAAATGAAAAACTAGCTTGCTTCCCAAAAGTGTGCTGTGTTTTTTGATTTGGCTTTCTTGCTTTTTTTGGGAAAGCAGTTGAATTAATTAATGATTATTTTTTAAATTAGTGGCAAACAGGGAAAATGGCATTTCAGAAGAAATGGTGATGTGGATCATTTGCTTTGCTTCACAAAGTCTTTCTTTTGAGGCTTTTTTGCAATTAAAAGACTGAGTTCTGAATTTGAAGCTATCATTAATCTTAATGTTGCTGACTAAAGCAATAAAAGATTAAATATGCCAAGATAAATATCCTGGCCTTCTGAATATTTCTTTGTTCAGAGTTCTACAAAATTTGTAAATATGAAATGGGGAAAGAAATATGTGGGACAGAATTGCCATGTTTTCACTTCCTTCTGTGCTCCAAGTGTCTGTTTGGGTCAGATTGCATTTGCAAAGCCATCCTGTGAACTTCTCAGATTTTACACTTGCTTTTCAGGGTAACAGTAAACTCACTGGAGTTTACTGCATGTTAGGAACTGCCACAAGGCTTCCCTCCAAGACTGTAGTAAATTGAGAGTGAGAAGAATAAATCAGCATTGTGACTCATTTTTCAAGTGTTACATTTTACACATTTACTAAAATTCTCTTTTGCTTTCTTAGAAATTGAGTATATTCTTGTGTTAGCAGCATCCGATACCTTTAGAAATACATGTTTGAAACTTGTGGTGGTAGTGATGGTTCTGTTTCCCTATTCAATTAAAATTTAAGGGGTTTAGACACACTGTACTTACTCAGGTGGAGAAAGTTACCAGTTTAACTTGAAACTAAACCAAAGGTAGACTAACAAAACTCACTTAAGCAATCTGTAATATTTTCTTTTCATAAATAAGACCCTTTAAGTAAAACAAAATTACCACTTATCTACTGAATGCAGCAGAGCAACTACCATGTAATGTAATATGAAGTATACACTTAAAGTGATATCAGCTTGCAATCTTGAAATTCCATTTTGAAGTTTAACACATTTTTTCATTCTCCTAATTTTTCTTTAAACTAATGTCAACTTTTCTAATATCTTGGTGTTTTCATTTTGACTCTCCAGACTGCTATTCCCCATTCCCTAAAATTACAAAACCACTTACTACCACAAAATTATTTTAATGTACATTATTATCTTTTCTTTTTAAGGCCGTTCTTCCCTCTTCCCAATAGATGATGGCTTGCTGGATGATGGGCACAGTGATCAAGTTGGAGTCCTGAATTCCCCCACCTGCTATTCAGCTCATCAGAACGGAGAACGAATCGAGCGTTTCTCTCGGAAGGTATTTGTTGGAGGACTTCCACCGGATATTGATGAAGGTGAGCTGCCTGAAAACCAAGCAGACTGTGTTTGGAGGGAGAAACAAAAACAGGTCATGAAAAACCTGACTTCAGTAGTAAAAATAAGCCACTCAGCAAAATAACATTGTGCAAAAGGCTGCAACCATATGTTCTTTATGGAAGTTTGTATCATCTTTTTTGGTTTTGGGATGTTGCAGTTGTTTCTGATTCTCCACTTGCAGATTAGAGTTGCATGTAATGCCTGGAGTGCGTGCTGCTGTTTATCCTGCATATTCCTTTCAAATGCATCTTAGCCCTCCTCTATCTGTGCCTGCTTTATTCTGCAGTCATAGGAAATTTCCATTTGTAAATGAATTTCATATTCTATTTTACTATTACCTGAAGATCTCAGCAGTGATACAGAAAGGTTAATGTTATTCCTGATGAGAAATAGAAACTTAGGCAGCACAAGGTCAAGTAGGAGAGCGCTCCTGATGCATTGAACAGCGACTCTACTACAGAAACTCGGATTTTAGCCAGCTGAAATTGCTTTGTACACCAGTGGTGATTTGAAGTAATTGTGCTGTTTAATATGAGGTTTCTCCTGTGCAGATAAATGTAAATTGCATGTTAATTTTCTAATATAAATGGAAGTCCTGTTAGGAGGTTCATGGTAATCCTAGAACGACATGAAAACCAAACAAGCTGACTGCGTTTAATTAACTTTCAGACATGGAAAGACCAGATTTTGGTTCCGTTTTCATTGAGATGCTCTCCTATAATCTACTAAGGGATTTATTTTGATATGCTTCAGCACAGCTGCCTATAATACTAATGCTAAACAAAACCACGTGGAAATACATTTTATTTCGCTCCTCCCTGTTTATATGATGATGGCAGGATATGACTGAAAGAAATTGATCATACTTGTGTTTGAGTTGCTGCTTTTACATAGTTCAGAGTATTTTTAACCCATGGCCAAGGCTTTTTCAGTCACTGACATGTAAGTGTGGCTGGGATAGAAAGAACTCAGAAAGTTGTGTAAGGGGCATAGTAGATCTTGCAGCAAGGCTATTCATGGTTGTTAGGAGCACCTCTAAATAGACAGTTTTAAATTTCTGTCTCTGATACATGCATAGTGTTTGCTATAGGGCAGATATCCTGTATATATTTCCTATATATAGGAAACTGCTAGCATGTTAATTGTGGTGTTACTTGGTATATAAATATCAACTTGTAAAGCTCTGAACTGTACATCACTAAACAGTAAATTTATTTGATTTCATTCAAACCAGATTCTGATTTGAATTAAGGGAAGTACCACACAAGTTTCCATGAATGGTTTTAGTTGCCCGTATGCTTCTGAACTGCTGTTTTAAGCACTAAAAAACAAATGTAAGATTAAAATCGCCAAAAATATGTTGTATAAATATTAACACTGGGAGATGCATCTATTTAAGTCTTTTGTTTATGAAAATTGTACATTTTGTTTTGTTTTTCTTCCCATGAAATGTTAACCTTTGCTAGAAGCAAAGGTCTTTGCTTGATAGTGTTTTTTCATTGAGTTTTGTAATTTCTTTTAATCGCAACTATTTTACATGTTTTTAGATGAAATTACTGCTAGCTTCAGACGATTTGGGCCCTTGGTAGTAGATTGGCCTCACAAAGCAGAGAGCAAGTCCTATTTTCCACCAAAAGGTAAGAGAGTTAGAAGGTTTTAACCTGTTACTGAGTGAAAATCTTGCTCTGGGAAACTCTCTCATCTTTTTCCAAAGGGTATAATGTAGAGTCCCCGTGAACACTTAAATCTGTTGGTTCTGTGCAGGTCCAGGTGTGGTTCCTTTACATACTGAGTCTAAAACCTGTTATTTTGTTACTGAGCTTGATCAGGTCAACACTCTGTAGTTGCGTGCATCACTGATTGTCACTTCTGTATTTGTATTTCTGTCTAGTTTCCAAAACTGAAATTTTATCAATTTTTTTAAGACAAAATCATAGATAAATATTTTCCTAGGAAGTTAAAGGCAGTATGCAGAAGGATGCATGTGCTTATGTGGTCAAGATAATTAAATATGCATCTTTCACTTTTAGGATGTGAACTTCCTGTTGAAGCTCTAATCTTTTTGTTAAATTGTTAAATATCGATTTTTTTTCTTTTAAACTATTTCTGGTGTTGCTGTTAGATTATATTTTTTGCTATTACTTACAAAGTGTTGGAAAAACCATTCTGTAGATCAAGTATATCTCGGTACATGTGCAATCATGTATTGTTACATATAAAATAAATGCAGAAATGTGATCCAGATATGAAAGCAATGCAGGAATTATTGATTTTGTAGAGAATGGAGCAATTCATTCCTTCTGTAGAAGTGACAAATGTAGGTATAGTTTTTTTGTAAACCGATTCTTTATTTATCTGTGCATCTATGCTGGGGAAAAGACAGGATTATTATCCCCAATGGGCCCTCTAAAGAGTAGGAAATGGAATTGAAAGCATTTGAATAGCACTTACGAATGCTACCTGGAAATTTTAAGACAAACAAAGAGACTTTGGCTTTTTTGATTGTCAGCCCAGCCCACAAAGCTACTGTCAAGTTAAATTTGATTATCTTAGACTGCATCTCTCTTCATAAATTACCAAGAGAAATTCCCAGGGAACTCTTTGAAGAAGATGCATCTCACAGAGTCTGTGATGAATATATAGAAGACAGAAGATGTAATATATTCTACCTGAAAGGAATGGATTCTGGCATTCGTTTCCAAGGAGATAGTCCTATCTCAGCATCTGAACATCTTAAGGATGTATTTTCAGACTTCCTTATTTGATAAAGCTTTTTCATATAGTTGGGTTGTTTATAATTACTGCAGTAAGAAAAAAAACCCAAACTGTGTTGTAAGTAGAGCTTCTTAAAGGCAGAGAATACAAATAGAACTTCAGTGTATTGATCTAATTAATTCAGGAAACATTTGCAACCTAAATGCTAAGTTGATTTCCCATGGTTAACTGATCCTTACTTGAAAAATAAAAGCATTTAATGTTCTATCTTAACACTGCAGCCTAATTTTTAGTTTGCTGCATTATTCAGTATTTTTGGTGTGTAGCCTAACACATTTAAAATACAGTGTCAATTTCTCTTTGTAAATACTCTGGAAACATACTACTGCTGAGTGTTACAGTGTACATATCTCTTTTGTTCAAAGCAGTACATGTGACCCATAATTATTTTGCAGAAGAATTTAATTAAAAATTGTCATTCATTGGTATTACTTGTGTGAACAGACAAGAACCATGTATACATACATTAATAAGATGTCTGAAATGGCAAAAAAAGGATAGTAAAAAAAAAGCTTTGAGATCAATTGGTAATTACCAGTTGAGAAATACATACTATATTAGTTCAGGGAATTAATGTTTTTTATTATTTTCAGTCTCCATTTTCTAAATTGTCACTCTGCATTAAATTAATTCAGTGTCTATATTTTTCTTTGTTCAGTTTCATTAGAGATTTGCTATAGTATTGCTTTCCAAAGACATCTCAGAATTAGGCCATTCTGGACTAATTGATGTAAGTTTTCTCTGTGGTGAAGAGATGAAGCCTGTTTTGTTTTGGATCGCTTTTTTTTTTTGCCTTTTGTTTTGTTACTGTTCAGTTTTCCAGACTGTGCTTCCTTCCAAGCTCTCTGCTTACAGAAGGTCCTGAGGGAAGGCCAAGTTCATAATAAGTGTTTCTTTGCTGAAAGAAATTCAGAAAGTGTCTTGATCCATCAAGGCTGGCTGCCTCCTGAGAAACACCAACTGCTTGTTCTTAACTAATTACATTTTGTGTTGGTTCACCACAAAATTAGATCGAAACATAACAGGAATTTTTACAACTTTACACTGATCTTACAAGGAAGCTCTGTTCTGAAAAAAAAACCTCAGTTCAGCTCAAAGTACAAAGTCTGTAACAGTGATCTGCCAACTGTGATGCAGAATTCCTTCCTTTCTGACTTGCCACTGTTTATCATAACTCATGTTATTACGTAGTTGGCAAATACACTTATTTGTGAAACAATACACATGTCCAAAGTAACTTGCTGGGTTGAGGACTCCTCCTTCTGATAATGAAGCTCACAAAGAAATGGTGCCATAAAGATATGGAAATTCAAAAAATGCCTTCCAAAATGCATCCAGTTGTTTGTGACCTCTGTACTATTTATAGGCTGTCTCAGAGGATAATCTGATTTAAACAGGACAATGTCCCCAGCCTTATTCTAACTGGTTGTTTCTGCTGCCTCGTATGACAACAGTTGTGCAGTAACTTCTTTCTTCAAGGTTCCCACTTGCTAACTCAAGGCTGACTAGCTGAAAAACTCAAGTTGGAAATGTTCTGCTTCTAGTTTCAGAAGCAAAACCCCAGGTCCATACAAGTTCTGTTGAACTTGTTGCTTGCTACTTTGAACATACTGGATAGGATCAAACTCAGGGTTCAGGCGAGTAACTGTAGGTATCTTCATATGTGATGAGAGTCTAAGCTTCCTTTAATCAGTGTGAATCTGGGCAGTACAGCCAGTGAGGTATAGAGGACAATTCAGGTCACTGTAACATAAGCACATTGAGCTTGATTCATTTATCCAGACTGAGGATATCTAAAAAGCCAGATACATGGGTCCCACAAATATAGTGCAGCACCACATTTTTTCATCTTATATGTGTTTTGGAATTTATTCTCCATCAAAGATGACTGACATAAAGGAAAAACTGAAAGATGGGTTATGTAGATCCATTGTCTGTGTTAACCTGCAGCTTGGACTGATTCTTTCTGATTTAAGGTGCAGCAGTCTCTAGGCAAGCATTGCACTGCGTTGAGGCCATTTACTGCCCTCAGACTGTGGAGAGTCTGTCAGGACAATGGAGGAACCAGCCCCAACCCAAAATACGACAAATACGACTGCAGTCACTGGCATGGCACTACATGGGCAGTGCCATGCTGGCTTGCACTGATTTTTTTGACTCCTCCTCTAAGCCATTAGTGACAGGAATTAGCTGGAGGTTGATAAAACTTAAATCTGCTCTCTGATTTCTACACAGAATATGCATAACAAGAAGCATGTTTTCTCCCTCTGGTAAACTTTCATATTGCTTTGAAATAAATAATTCTTTTCCTTGCTAAGAAAATCATGTTAGCATGAATCTAGTCCAGAATGCTTTGCTTTTGATTTGTTCTTTAAATAATGAATACCAGAAAAAAAGTTTTAATGAATACCATGAAAAGTTTTAATTTGGTAGGACTCTTCATTCATCTCAGCTCTTCAAACTTAGCTGATGTGCTTTCTGTGCCAGTGCTCACCAGTCCATCTCTTTAGTGAGCATTGTAAATCATTGAAGTCTAGAGCTGTGTACTTCTCCTTTAGCGGGGAGCAGTACAGCTGAGCTCATGACACAAGGCTCTCTGAGGCTTTGAATTAAGTGGGATAAACCAAGACATGAGTACATGTTTTTTAGATGAGGTTGACAAGGCAGTATTAATGTATGTTTTTTCTATTGCTTTCCTTTCCATGTCAGGAGTGGTAGTATGAAGTGACCCTGAGATTAGCTCAGTTTGGTGCTAATAGCAATCCAAATTGTGGATTCAGTCTCTATATGGACTATTCCCTTAAGAGATGCACTCAGAGATTTTTGTGTCCCATCCAACAAAGAATATTCTGTGAAATCTGTTACAATCTTTATCACTTCTTGAGTTCTTGTACTTGAATTTTCTATTTTTTGCAAGTTGCTGCAGTTAAGCATGTTAATAGCTGCAGACAACCTTGTATATCTGGAACCACATGGCAGTACCTTTGAACTGCATTAGGAGAAGAACTGATGAAAAATCATTATCTGGAGAATCTTTTTGTATGTCTGATTCCTTGGACAGTATCACATGCAATTAACCCTCCCTTTGATTAATCAAGTTTTTGCACTCGCGTCATTCTTGTACTGGGCTCTCCATTCAAACTGGAATGTGTGTGTGCTTCTGACCAAGTAAGGACAGTTACATGGAGCTTATCTCACTCATGCCAGTTGGCACATGCCCTCATTCACTGAGTTTAGCATGGGTAATATGTCGATTTTAAATTCTGTGATAAATACTGTAATATATCCCCCTTAAAACAGATTTTGAATCTAAATTATTGCTGATTAAACTTAAGTTAAACAGGTCGTCATTAAAAAATTACAGTTCAGCAGTGAAGAATAGACTTTACAAGAAAATGCTTCAGTCCAGAGATTCCTTATGACATATTTGTTATGAAACTAAATAAGATAAAAATAAAAATATAGCATAAAATCCTGTTATGTGTCCCTTTTATGTAGCTGGGATGGGACTGTTGTATCAGGGGTAAGAAATAAGGTACAGCTTTGGAAGAACCAGTATAGACCTTACAGCTTTTTCTTCAATTCCAGTTCTTGTTCCCCAATGTCTAAAATCAGTTGTGTGTTTGTTTTTTAAATCTTACATTGTTAATGCACTGATTCTTTAATGGTCTTCAAGATACATCCTACCACCTTTACCTTGATGACCTGCAGTGTCTGTTTGCAGTAAGAAGTGACTGGTGGTTAGTTAGCTTCTCTCAGAAATACAGCAAGATTTTCAAAAGGCTTGGTAAAGCATCCATGTTCCCTTTTCCCAGGCCCACTCTAGGGCAGCTGCTTCAGCATTTACGTCTCCATCAAAGTCATAAAACATAACTTTGTGTGAAAATTCTAAACTTGGTAGTAATCTCAGAAAGAAATGTGAGTTATGGTCGCTTTAAACTTTGTTTTAGTATACAACCCTAATTATGCTATTGAGGTATTTGTAAAGTAACAAATTCAGTGTATCTCATATTGTAAGTGTGAAAGTAATGTGTCGGGTTCTTTGCTTGTCTGACTGTTTGGTTTTATGTAGCATTAAATAAGCATTTTAATTCTTTTTTTTGGTAGTGTTTGAAAGGTTTGCTGGGTCACTTACGTAATAAAATACTTTGATCTAATCTCCAGAATAGAGATTAGTCCTTTGTGCCAAGTCGGATTTTCATTGTATAATGTCCATTGCAGCCAATGAATGATGTTTAGCCTAGAATTACAGTGCATGATAGAGCAGACACATTTGCTTTTATTTGGTTATTAGTCTCATCTGACAATTACTTTGCAGATGGAAATTCTGTTATTATGGCAATGTAGTACACAGTTAAAGAAGATGACTAATACGAAAGAATTGGTTTGACTTTCTTTTGTGTGGAAAAATGAGTGGCAAAGATGATTCTGTAAAATAAAGATAGAAAAGCAATCAGTTGGTTTGGGTTCTTTTCCAGGTTACGCATTCCTCCTGTTCCAAGAAGAGAGTTCTGTACAGGCCCTGATTGATGCCTGCATCGAGGAAGATGGAAAGCTCTATCTGTGTGTTTCCAGCCCCACTATCAAGGACAAGCCAGTAAGTTACACAGTCAGTGGCCTGCAGGCTATGGCTGCCATCTGTCTAAAGCAGCATTGGAAATTGTGAAGATGAAAAAAATCAAAAGTAAACTACTGTTGGCAGAGCTCAACATCTGGAACGCTTGGAATGTTTTAAAATTGTAGTATTTTGAATTTATAGGATTAAAACAAAGCAACTAGACGTGCTACAGTAATGAGGTTATGAGTAACAATTTGTGTAGGCTGATGAACATAATTCCACATTGTAGTGAAACCTAAAGTAGGATACTCTTTTCTGTCCCAATTTAATAGGTTCAGATCCGTCCCTGGAATCTAAGTGATAGTGACTTTGTGATGGATGGTTCGCAACCACTTGATCCTCGGAAAACAATTTTTGTTGGAGGAGTTCCTAGACCATTAAGAGCTGGTGAGTAGAATCTGTGGCAATTTTATGAAGAAACTCTTAGAAATAATTTGTACTATGCATAATTTTTTTGTAGCTAGATATAGCCACATATAGTTTGAACAGTCTTGGTAGTTTTGACTGCTGTACAATATTCATGTATTCTTGAATTTTTCTGCTGTCTAGGTTTGGCCATAAATCACAGTTCATCACTGAGATTTGCTGGAAAGTGTTACCTCTCTCTAGGTGTAGTGTAAGCTATGTCACCAGAGGCATAAAACTAAGTTTGGTTTTAAAATAATTCTATGGAAACATCTCTGCCCTGCTCCATGACTGTGGAGTGGTATTTGTACCTGCTTGTCATTGTGCATTAGCTACTCTTCTGCTGCTGTCAGGTTGCACACACAAACACCAGTGGCAGAGTACTTGAACAAGTAAGCGTAGAGGAAAAAGGAAGAAATTCAGAGAGCTAGCACTATCTTTTATGGCACAGCGTTATATGAGATTGCAGGACTCTTTCTAGACTCTTGCCAGAGGTGTGAAGGAAAAAATAAATGTTTTTGTAGCTGTGGAATGGTTGATGTACAGCCTGGGTAGTCTGCTTTTTCAGATTGTCTGCAGTAGCCTTTTACAATGTTTTAGGTGGCCTTCTAGAAGTAGGCTGCAGTGAATGCTTGCAGCAGAAGCAAACCATACAGTGGATCAAATCCCCTTTACTATTAGAAGGGCTTCTAGATTTCATTAGTCTTTCATAGCTAGCAATGAATTTTATTCTTAGAGAAAGATGAACTTTTAGATGAAAGATGTAAGAAAACCGAGAAGTAATAGTGCAGATTTGGGATACAAAGGATCTTAAATTTTCCTATCTTGGACCTGCAATGCTCAAGCTTTTTTGGTATTTTACTTTTAAGACTCTACTTTGACTGTAATACAAGCTCTTTAAATGAGTGTAAACACAGTATGTTCCAAGGTACAGATTAATTTTTCTTTAAATTCAGTCCAGTGCTCCATATTACTTTGCTCAATGTCTGTGATAAATGTAATGGATGCATTCTTATGCTGAGCTCACAAATGCCCTGTATATGTAAAAATGAAATTTTTATGGCACTGTGAAATAAGAATAGTGACTTCACAAAAGCAGTAAAACTTAAGGAGACTCTTCAAACAGCTATTGAACATCAAGGACTGCTGACACACCTCTATATTCTAATACAGAGGATTCTAATTCTGAAAAACCAGTGTTTTCCACCCCAGTGAATTGCAACTGAATTCAGTATAATCTGGCAGTCAGAGGATTGCCAAAGTACTTGATCTGTAAAATTTTACATTTTTGTTTCTCTGAAGTTCAGTACCTATGGTAAGTGTAGCACTGTAGAGATAATCAAGTTCTGTGTGGCCGATGAGAAGACGCTAACTACATTTTTTAATTCAAGTAGAGCATTAGGACAGACAGGGAACATTTACCAAGGAATTTGTGGCATGAGGATCTGTTTTATACAGCTTACATTCTAATGCCTGCCCAAAAACTCTTTTGCTGAAATCCTGTGAAGAAAACTGTTCCTAGTTATCAAGAACGTACAATTCCATTATTCTTGGATTTATGTACCCACAGTGTGAAGGATCTATCTGCAGAGTAATTAATAGCTTATTTAATATTATTTCTTCAATATTTTTAATCTTGTTATTACCATTTCATTGGCTCTTGCAAAATGAATAATTGAAATTAACTTTTCTTGTATTTTTAAAGTTTTTAATGTAAGACTAGTTTGAATAAATGCAGTTTTGTTTCTTAATAGTGGAATTGGCTATGATCATGGACCGTCTCTACGGGGGAGTTTGTTACGCAGGAATTGACACTGACCCTGAGCTGAAATACCCAAAAGGTGCTGGACGTGTTGCTTTTTCCAATCAGCAGAGTTACATTGCTGCCATCAGTGCTCGGTTTGTTCAACTTCAGCATGGCGACATTGATAAACGAGTAAGTTACACTGAAATTTTAAAAAAGGGTTTTGCTCTGTAAAGAAACTTCTCAGAGTGTGGCAGCATTGCATGTGATTTGCTTTCAAGGCAGCTTCTAAATTTTTTTTAGCATTCATGTAACTCCACTACTTTCAGGAGTATGCCTGAATGCCCTCAGACGAACAACATGTTTCCACAGAGCAGCAGTTTGTTCCTTTGACATATGTTGGACCATATGTTCTTCCCATTCTGGAGTTCCTGGTTTTATTGTGTACAGGCAAAGGGCTTGAAAATCTCTTTCTCTCCCATGTTCTAATGAAACCAAATACTGTGATAATTCCTCTGTCATTCATAAGAAACTCTTGTATTCATTGGCTTCAAATTAGGTTGATGCTTACAAACTGCCCTTAATTTCAGCCATAATTGTCAGTGCTCAGAAAGTTGATCAGGCTTAACACCTAAAATACAAAAGGTCTTACTTTTTCTGTTTGAAAGTCATCTTAGTATTTAACCAATGCATATTTCTATTTGCTACAGATGCTTATTCCTAGGAAAAGTAAAGCTAACTTATATTAAGAAGACTAGTGAGCTTCATAACTCCTAATTAGAAGTATAAGAGTAGCAAAGTAAACTGACATTTGAATTACATCAGTTTTAAGGGTTACTAGTTTTGATGTCAAGAGCTGCAGAGACAGTCTGGCATTAATAGGTGTTCTTAAAAAATACAAAAACTATGGTCTTACAGGAAGAAGGGTCAAGTAAGTAAAGTAGTTCAAGGTCCAGTCTCCTCTACAGATCAAAGACGCAGGAGAAAGAAGGTAGTACAGTTACCAGGAGTCTGCTCTGAGGAGGCAGCATGTGCTTCTCTCCTTTCAAATAGGCAGAGTCAGCTTTATGTATGTGTCTCAAATAGCACTTGACTTATGAGCTGAAATCCCCAAACATGGACCTTCCCAGAGGATGAGTGGGTGTGGATGTGGGTAGTCATCTAGGCTTCAAATTAGATGTGATGGCTACATTTTGGTCATGGGATTGCTGTCCTTGTGACTTGCAGCTGTCATTGACTTATAACTGCTTTTTGGATACTTATGTAACAGAAAAAATGGCCTTGGGATTGGATGAGGGGATATAAAACTGTTAATCATCTTGCATTTGAGTATTTGGACAAAATGGGAGTAAGGACCAGAGTCCAGAATTTCCTCTAAATGCTAAATGAGTCATTTAGCTTCAGAATTGAGTATTATTGTTTGAGGAACTGTCTAGCAGGCATTTGTGTTTGAAGTCACCTTACTTGAAAATTGAGACATGGAATTGGTTCCAATCCAAATTACATCTCCCTCAAAAGTGGGAGACATGGACTTGTACCTTGTAAATCGAGCTTTTATCTCGGTCTTCCTCATCCCATGGGAAGTGTGTCCTTTGCAGTAGAGAGGTGTATGGTGGACTGGCAGTGCCATCTTGTAAGAGAAGGCATGATCCTGACTTCGAGGGCTGCAGTTGCACATACGTTGTTTTGCTGGTTTTGGTTTTCTATGATAGATCACCAGAGATCTAAAGGGCTCTTTGGATGCCGAGCAGGCACCTGAAATGGCACTGCTTGCTGTTTGCAGAGAAAAGGATGTAGGCTGCTAATGGGTGATGGAACACTGCAGGCCTCTTGGAGCTTGGGGGAAAAAGAAAAACCCAACGCAAAATCTACCACAAATGCTGGATCTGAGAAGCACACATTTGACTTGCATCCATTGAAACTTAATTTATAAAAACAGTACGCAGTGATTTCTTCAATCACAAGTTACCGGAAAAAAAAAACCAAAATGCAAACAAGAACCAAAACAATCCAAACAACCCCCACCAAGCGTAGTTAGAATATGGAGATAGCTGTTCATGGGTTGGAGATGTTGAGGGGGAAAGGCAGGAGGATCTAGGTTTTCTCTTTAAATATCTGAATTTTTAAAGCTTCTTTTTTGACATTATTTATGTTCTTTCTTTAGTGTTGCTTTTCTAACACTTGAAAAATTAATCTCTTGACTCAAGTGTTCTCTTAAATTTGGAATTTCCACATTTTTATTACCATCCTCATTTTTTTCTTTTTTTAAAAAATGTGTGCTACTCCTGAGGTGTTTCACTGGCAAAATACAGCAGTCCCAGATCTTAACTATTTTAATAAACTTGTCTTTAAGTCCCATGATGGGGTGGGTTTATGAACTTCTTTGTTTCCCTGAGAGGAGGGTTAATCCATATTTTTTAAATTATCTTCTTTAATTAAACCATAAGGTCAATCCTTATTTACTATTATATATTTATAATAATTGTATTTACATATATTTATTACCACCCAATTATTTGCATTAGTGAAGAGTCATAGAGAAGAGGATCATTTTAGGGAACATCTTGAATCTTAGCTGAGAGTATGAAAAAAGACTATTTTCAGAAATACTTTTTTACTTCGGCGGAGCTTTTACACTAATGCCTTTTCAGGCTCTGAAAATACTATGAAATCAGTACTACTGCTGATTTATGCATCTGCAAGCAGTGAGTATAAATCTATAAACCCCTAGTTTTGTAAGTGGGGAAGCTAGTCCTACTTTGGGTACTGCCTTCACCTGAGGTGTTTGTGTATGTTGGCCAGGAAGGTGAAAAGTCAGTATCTCACTGAAATCCTCGAGGCAGAGCCTGTTCTGCCCTTTACCTCAGCAATGCCTTTCCATACTAGTTATATCCAGTTTCTGTAGGTCTGCTGTCCTTTCACATTCTTTTCATAACCAGTTTTGTCTGTGTAGAAGTCTTTTTCAATTGCTAAATTTTGCAGTTCACCTGTTTATCCTTCTGAACTTTAATTCAAATTATTTATAGCATTTTTTTTGCACATACCTTTTCTGGCCTTAACTGGAAATCTTAGTGCCAGGGTCACTTGACAAACATTGTCTGTGATCTTAACTAATTCCTTAACTAAGTTCTCCGTAGCTTCTCTCCACTTCTTTTGATGTGTAGGTATATTTAGTTTGTCTAACAGATGTTTTTCTTCAGCAAAGTACTCCTCATCCTGTTTTATCATGTATGAAAGCTCAGCTCCAAACATTTCTTTGGAGCTTCAACTCCAAACAATTCATTAAAATACTGCTAACTTTCATATGCCAGCAGTCTGCGTCCACGTCATGCAATATTTCCATTCCCCAAAGTGCTTCTCTAATATTTTTGAAATAATCTTCGTACTGATCTTGGTGCATTAGTGCACTGAAGCTTGAAATAAATGCTGCTTCATGCTTTCAGTAATTCTGAGCCACGCACACACTTACTGCATAAGGTACCTGTTTATTGGAAAGTGTGAGTGTAATTGGTGATAAGGCAGGTCATTGTAATGAAATAAGAAGTAGAGCTCCTACTGAATATAGATTACTGGAAGACACTTTGACATTTCTAGGATGGCCTCTACTTCTGAAGCTAAGAACATGAAGCCTGTTGGGCTGTAAAACTTCAGGGGAGGGAGCTGAATGTCTAAATTTTTTCCTCTGGAAATCCACTAAGAAAAGTATCATTTTAAAGTTCTTAGTATTTGAGGCATATTCTGTCTGAGTATAGAGCATACAGTCAATGTCTGTATGTGGTGATCTTCTGAAGTATTAGTATCTAAGGATAACAATCTCATGCAGCAGTGAGGAAAATGTGGGATACAACAATGCATTCCTTAATGACTGCGTCAACTCATTTTGTGTTTTATTATGAAGTACTTCTTCCTGTCTGATCGCAGTCTGAAGCAGCGCAGTTATGCAAAGACATAATGCATATTTACCACTGGACTCCTGCCATTTTTCCATTCTGGCAGTCAGATGAGTTTGGGAGGGAGAAGCTGTGTAAGACAGGTGTTTGTAGCTGTCTGTAGACTTGCAAAATGGTCTTTAAAAAGTTCTTTCAGAATTGTATTGAATACAAATTCCTGCACAGTTCAAAGCCACAGAAAGTGAAAGTAATAGATTACCAAAACTGGCAGCACCAAATTTGATCATATTTTAAAAATAGGGAGTGAGTTTACAGTGAACAGCACTGCTAGAAGATATGCATTACAGCTTGCGGAAAGTGCACACAAATGTAGTACATGCAGAGACACTGGTACTTCAAAAAAACTAAATTCTATGCTAAAGGGTAGTCTCATTTGTTCAGTTATTTTTTTTGCTAAACCGTGTAGAATTGTCATGTTGACGTCCAGTTAGGAGATTTTTGAGTGATTTTGTTTTCTTCTACACTTACATTCATAATATCACTTGCAAAGAGCACTCTCCCAGGGTAAATTAGGGGAAATTCCTGATGTGGCTTCCTTTATTACATGCACAGAGTACTTCTAAAGGTCTGCCTTGAGGTGTTCTGCAGTACGGATGGGTCTGAAGGTGATAAATGATAACCAGTAATAACTGATCAGTTATATAAAGGTGCTAATACAACTGACTGCAGATTTCAGAGGGTTTTCTGGGGTTCTTTTTTAAACCATACAACTTCAGGTAGAAACAGTTAATAATGG